>CM055738.1:4966746-5299246 GCA_029465975.1 Dallia pectoralis | reverse complement strand
CCTTCCAGTGAGGGGCAACACATCAACGTGGAAGTTCAAATCCAGAAGTTATCTAATTCTGCACTTGATAAGATCTGACACATCCTAATGGCATAGTGGAGCATTTGAAGGGAGTAAACACAGACTAAGTTTGCACTAACTCAAGGTTGAAACCTCAAGGGTGTCATCAACCTTTACCGGCAGTGCTCCTTGGCGGTGCGAGCGATGTGGTTTCCCAAAGACCTTGGGCGAAAGAGAAGCTCACTGAACTAGCGATTATGAATAACACGTCAAAATTATAGCTGGCGATGATACAATTATCAAATATGTACCATTTGAGTGCGTTAGCGTTCTATTGCCCCTGGGGGTAGACGATCGCATGTCTAATGTGGGTGACAGGCGTGGTTGTAAAAACTGGCAAAAATATCAAATCATCCGAATTCCTCTTCTATTCTGACCCAATTCCATCCTCATTTGGCTGCATCCTGTAACAGTGTGTGCACCCCCCATTCACATGTATCAATATGTACACATATACATGACACGGGTGACATTTTAGATTTCACGCACCGGATGATCATATGAGTGTTGAGGGGAAACTGAATAATTCATCTTGAATAAAGCGCCAAGATTGAGCACAAGAAGTTCAAACTAGTTCAATCATGGTCAGGCTGTCAACAGTAGAGACACTGGAGGTTTTAGTTTAGACTGTGTTGGCTTTAAACACTGCCCGTCTTTATAATAGGCCAGATTAACATAAATCAAACAGCCTAATACTGTTGAAACGGTCATCTCTGTCATATGGTCAATACTTGTTCAAGGTGAGACGCACGGAATATCTAATGGGAGATTAGAATACATCGCAGGTCATACCATTGTGTCCATGTGGAGGGGTGCGTTCCTCCTCACATCTTGGTGTTTGGCTGTGACTAACAGGGATGCGTTCCTCCTCACATCTTGGTGTTTGGCTGTGACTAACAGAGGTGTGTTCCTATCGGGGGATGAGCAGCTGTGTAACCAAACGATCTGTATGTGAATTGACATTTTTTTTCCCCCGGTGTGTTAAGTGCGCTATTTCGCCCTATAATCGGTTTGCCTGCCAGTAGGAATAATACCGGTCCCCTGTTCTATCGGGTTCCTCCTCTGTATCTTTTGAGCACACCTAAACAGTTTGAACCAATTAATTATTGAGCACGTTTGGACAGTATCGATGCGGATGCAGTGTATTGCGCTTTCTGGCAGGTGTACCGGTAAGATTGTCCATTCAATTTATTGATGTATATTATTTCTGTATTTCATTATATTTCACCCACTTTGGGTGCATGTATGTAGGGCACTTGCCCATGTTAACTGTGGATGTGCTTGCTTGGCTGGTAAATCGGATCCCTCTTAAATCTTTTAAAATAAGCAAAATTGCAGTTTATTTGTGTCGTCTAGAAGTTGAGTGCAGTGACAAGACAACGGAGGAATCATGTTTATATTCATGAAGTAAGGAAACACCCTAAACGGCTGTTATCGCAGGTGCGTGTGTGCGTGTGTGCGTGCGTGTGTGCGTGCGTGCGTGCGTGCGTATGTGTTTGTGTAAGTGAGAGATAGAGGGAATGAGGGAGAGAGATCATGCGCGTGTCAGTGGGAGGGGGTGTAAAGAGAGAGAGAGGAGACTGAGAGAGAGTGGGGGAGAGAGCGCGTTTCATCCAGGGAGACAGAATAAGCAGCGTTGTTACCCGGCATATAGCGTTGTCTCCTCCGGCACATCGGCGTTATGAAAAGAGGAACGTTTGTCAGATATGGTTGATCAGCATTTCTTTTCATCCTCTCTAGTGCATTGGTGACGGCTAACGCGTTCGAGCCATATCGATCTTAGAACATTAGTAGGTCCTAAAAGGAACATTTGTGATCATACCAGAGGAGGAACATTCATATTTACCAGTGAATGAGGTAAGAAGGTCTAAGTATAATTAACGTATGAGCACAGTTAAGAGAGTTTACGTTGGATGTTGGCTATTTCTTTGACAGTCGCCCACACTTGTGTGTTTGTTTTGGTCATGGGTTTTCCACACCACGGCTATTTTTATGTACCTGACATGTATTCCACATTTTGATTAATTACTGCGTGAGGTATGTCTGTTTTCACCCCAGGCTGAAGTGGGAACTCCTGTGACCTTGTTCATTACTCACCTTATCGGTTTCGTGTCACTGGAGTGTAATTAATGCCGATGTTTTCATTAAAAGTCCCGCTCTATTCTAGTCATTTTGCAGATGCCAGGAGTTACCCTTGGGTTGTTTCTATTCTTAAACCTTGCGATTTAAGGTAAAGTGGAGATTTTAAAGTATTCCACCAGATGACCATCTTCTTTTTTCTCTTCCAGATGACACTGCCTAGTTGTGGCTGCACAACCGCGCAAGTCCGGCCGTTCTTATGAAGATGCCTCTCTGGTTTGCGCTCACATTGTTGGTGGCTACGTCAGCAGGCGCCGTTGAGATGTCTGACAGTTACGGAGAGATATGTCGCAGATTGTGTGCCTGCGAGGAGAAGGAAGGGATACTGACTGTCGGCTGTGAAAGTAGAGGGATTGTGGACCTCTCCGAAGTGAGCCCTGTGTACTTCACAACGTATCATCTACTGCTCACTGGGAACCTTCTGAAAAAACTTGCGGCTAATGACTTTCTGGAATACAGTGGGCTTACAATATTGCATCTGGGCAACAATGACATATCCGACGTCGAATCCGGAGCTTTTAATGGACTCCGGGGATTAAAAAGATTACATCTCAACAATAACAAAATCGATTCCTTGAAGGAAGACTTTTTTGTCGGCCTTGAAAGTCTGGAATATCTTCAGCTAGACTACAATTACATAACCCATGTAGAGCAGAGTGCCTTCAGCAAACTGCATCATCTGGAGGTGCTGATTTTAAATGACAACTTAATTTCCACTCTCCCCACCCATATTTTTCAATATGTCCCCTTGACTCACCTGGACCTGAGGGGGAACCAGCTAAAACTGCTCCCGTACTCTGGCCTTTTGGAGCACATGGACAACGTCGTGGAGTTACAGCTCGAGGAGAACCCGTGGAACTGCTCCTGTGAGCTGATCACTCTGAAGGCCTGGCTCGAGAGCATCTCCTACGCCGCTCTGGTCGGCGACGTGGTCTGCGAGTTCCCGTTCCGGCTTCATGGGAGAGATCTCGACGAGGTTTCGAAACAAGAACTGTGCCCCAGGCGAGCCATTGCTGAGTACGAGATGCGCCCCCAGGCACATCAGAACGCTGATGCGTATGCAAGAACCCCGCCAGCCATGGTCACAGCCTTCACCTCCTCTGCTATCCAACGATCCTCGTCAAGGCCCACCAAGGGACCTCGCCAGTCAGGCAAACTAAAATCGAAACCGACGTCTCGCGTCCCTTCGAACAAACCGCAAAATTATGGTCAAATAGTTTCCTATCAAACCAAATCCCCTGTGCCTTTAGACTGCCCCACTGCCTGCACTTGCAATCTCCAGATTTCCGATCTGGGGCTGAACGTCAACTGCCAGGAAAGAAAGATTGAGCGCATCTCTGACTTAAATCCCAAGCCCTACAACCCCAAGAAGATGTACCTCACAGGTAACTACATCCCTGTTGTGCGGAGATCAGATTTCAACGAAGCGATCGGATTGGACTTGCTTCACCTTGGCAACAATCGAATCGCACACATACACGACCGGGCCTTCGGTGATTTGACCCAACTGCGCAGGCTATACTTGAATGGGAATCTGATAGACTGCCTCACCGTCGATATGTTCTATGGACTAGAGAGCCTGCAGTTCCTGTATCTGGAATACAACGTCATTCGAGAAATACTCCCAGAGACCTTCCAGCACGTTCCCAACCTCCAGCTGCTCTTCCTGAACAACAACCTCTTGAAGACCCTGCCAGGGGGGATCTTCAAGGGGCTGACGCTGGCCCGGCTGAACCTTCGAAACAACCACCTCCGCAGTCTGCCGGTCGGCGGCGTGCTGGATCAGCTGACGTCTCTGGTCCAGGTGGACCTGTTTGAGAACCCGTGGGACTGCCACTGTCCCATAGTGGAGATGAAGACGTGGCTCGAGAAACTCAGCATCGGCGCCGTCGTCAACAACGTCATCTGCGGCTCGCCCAAGCGGCTGTTCGGGGAGGATATGCGATACATCAAGACGACGAGTTTCTGTCCCAACAACTCGGACACCGTTGCCTCGGTGGTCCCGCCGTCTGAGGAGTCTGTCCCCGGCAGCACAATCACCATAGAGACGTCCTTAGATTATGACACGTACACGAACGGCATCCCCCTGTCGGTGCTGATACTGGCCCTGCTGCTGATGTTCATCCTGTCGGTGTTTGTCGCCGCGGGGCTGTTTGCAGCGGTGAAGAGGCGGCGTCTGAGGACTATGAACGAGCAGAATAACTCCATGAACGCGTGCATTAGTTCTCTGAACATGGAGTACGGCCTTTACAAGAAGGGATCCATCCCTAAAGTCAGGACGTCTGCGGGGCACGTCTATGAGTACATCCCCCCTCCCATGGAACACACCTGCAAGGGCGCCAGCTTTCGCCCCGGAGACAACCAACCGCTAGGCGTGTGCGTGGACTTTGACGAGTTAAGCGGGGCCTACCTGAGTAACCAATCGGACGAAGAGGCGGGCAGTAACGCGATAAGTTCCGAGTACAGCGTCGGCACTCCGGAGCCCCTCGGCAGACACTGCCCCCTGCTGGACGATCGTCCATGTTGTTATAGAGACGTTCTGGATGCAGACAAGACCTCATCCTACAGCAATACTTTACCATGCAGACACGCCGCCCATTCGTCCAATCAGTATACCTCAGACTTCGATGTCAGACATCAGTACATGAACCCGGAGAGAATACAGCAGACAATATTGTATTGCGCGGCGCCGGCCGCCTCTCATGTCGAGCCGAACAGGAGCGAGTATTGGGAACTAAAAGCCAAGCTTCACATTGACCCTGACTACCTCGAGGTTCTCGAGAAACGTACGACGTTCACCCAGTTTTGAGTTACCCCGCTCCCCCAAAAAGCCAAACGTTGCTACGCCTGTTGCGTTGGCACACGATATTCGTGGAGAGAAAATGTGTGGATATTTTGGGCAGTGCTGATTTCAATGTTTTGAAACGAGTCAGTTATGCCGTTGCTTCCCCATAGCCGCATTAAACAATGGTTCGTTAAAATGTATATCCCTAATGCAGACGATCGCTACAGTGGCTAGGCCACTACTGTTTTACAGCTTTGTGAAGAAAATGTCCAATCGGTCTGCCAACAGCTCCGTGTAAATATGCATTTAAAGTATGCTCGTTGCACTTTTTTCTAACCTTGAGGCTTGTCTGGCTTCCGTATGCATATGGATATTTCTGAGTTCATCGAATAATGGAAAAGTTGCTTTCTTAAAGATACGTGGAGAAATACATACTTCATATTTTATTGCCGGTTTTCAGGGTGGAACATTTTGCTCACATGGCCTAGATTTTAATAATTGTCTATTTTTATAAAAGTATTCGGAGATTTTAGGCTAACTCTTCTTCTGTATTTGCTATTATTGCTTTGCACAGAATGCACTGGACGGAACAGGTCAAGAACAAATATGATGTCACTTCCTTATATATTCTGTGTGATACTGCGTAGGCTGTAAATAACCATAAATTACTGCAGACAAGATTCTACTGCGTCAAGGAAGAATGATGATGTTTTGCACTATACCTGCATAAAGCCTTTTTTGTCCAGGTTTGAGAAAATATCCCAGATTTTATCTTTAGGTCTGCAACTTACAATGCATTGAAGGATCAATACTTCTGGTGACTGCCACATTTATAGCTTTGGTCATTCTTCAATTATGTTACATTTGTATTTTTACTTTTTTTGTTGGTGTTGCGTAACGTAATGGACTAACACAAATTAATCGTTTGACAGATGGGCCCCAGCGTGGTTCATTAGATGTTCACTCAAAACACTAACAAAGAATTGTCTAAGAACCCGTCACTTCATGTGTCCGTTCTATAATGGTGAAGAAGAACCCAGAACAGCACTCCCCAGAGGCAGCATTGAATGCCATGTTTTTTTTTTGGGGAAGGGGGGGTGTTCTATTTCTTTGGCATTTTCTAATGCTTGTGATGAGATAATGTCAGAGGTTGTTCAGTAGTACGTGCTGATATGCAGACTGGCCTCAGTTATGCATTGTAACCAATTCCTGGGCCAATTGGGTTAGCAGAAAAACTGGACTTTTCAGCTGATTTGTTTCCAAAAAGCAAGGGGTAACAAGTTCCCAGTGGCAATGCATTGTACTGTACTACTCTGTGGGTCCTGTCAGTCTGACTTAGTTCTGTGTTGACGAGAATGAGGTCAGGCGTGACGTTTTTGATTTCTGTATGCATGCTCTTCACAGAATGGCATCCTACGGTTTTGTGTTGGGTCTGAAATTGTACAACTCAAGTTTAAGGAATAATTTCCATGATTTACAGTCTTTTCTTCCCAGTTTCTCACCGGTTTTGCTCTCATGTGTCCATATACGGTGAAGTTATTCGGTAAATCACTTGCAAATAGATAATGATTTTTGCCACATTCCAGTGTATCAAATAACTTGTGACAATAAATGTGATCCGTACAGTCTGTTCGTAACGGCAAAGGAACCCACCAGCGGTGTTCATTCACTTTTGACCTTTTTCTTTGCGATTTATACACATCATTTGCAAACGAGATCCAGCGAGTGTTACAATTGGTAAATATTTTGTGATTTGATTTGTCAAAACGGACTACCGGTACTTCAACGTTGTAAATAGAACGTGCCCGTGGCACCTCCTCGCGGACTGTTGTTTCCCAGAGCGCAAGGATCGGGTTTTCATTTTGCAAACACACACAGAGAGCGCGGAGGAAATGCAAATTTGGAAATAAGATGCGAGCTCAGAGATAAATGTATCTTAAAAAGTGCTGTTTCTTCTAGTGTCCGATGAATAAAACATGTGCATTAATTCAATACGCTGTACCTCCCCATGTTTTACTTTCACTCTGCGAACCCGGGATGTGATCGTTGTAATAAGTGACGCGGTTCACCCGGTCTCGTTCTGAAATACTGCCCCAAAAGCCCTCCAGCATTTCATCGCAACGGAATCACTCCAGATCTACAGTTCACACTTCTCCTCGCGTTGCTGCAGAACATTTTAAATTGTGCCAAGTTTGAATGACGTTACGTTATCTCAGTATAGCACTCAATCTCACACTGTCTTATGAGAATTCATTTCGTACTCCATATCTCCATATGACGATTGCGGCTTGACCGTGTGGTTTATTTGATTCTAGGTGATTCACTTATTTACTACCAATTGTCTGGTGGGAGGTTTACAAAATGGCGTTTACTTTATGCTCGTAGGCCAGAGCTGATATTCGGGCAGGGTCGAGACTAGTCTTACTACGAATTAAATACTTGCTTTAAGGTGGCCCTTTTTGTGCAAACTCATAGTGGTAAGATGTGCAGTTCGGCGTTAACAACAGTGACAGCCTGTGTAAATTGAAATTACTTCTGACATTCAATCATTTGAGGCTGCTTTGTGAGGCGACAGGTAAATGGTGCTTCTGGCAAAATGTTCACAGGGCTTTAATAACAACGGGATAAGATCTGTCTGTAGCTGTAGTATAACACACACAGTTACATGTGTGGATGAATGAAGAGGCTGGAAAATAATAAACTCTATTCTTAGAGAAGATGGGTTCCCTGAGCGATAGTATCCATGGAAACCTCAAATTATCTGACACAGACAAACACGGCAGTGCATCATTTCTGTCCATGAAGAGATGTATAAAAGCTATTATCGTGTGGGCTGATTTGCAGTTACTTCCAATTATGAAATGAAAGTTGTAGAAATTATTATTTGCACATTTCAAATACTTTTTCCCTTTTGATAATAAATCCAATGGAATCTATCATTAGAAGCTGAACTTGCCCGGTTGATGTTTGAATGAAAGACATCAGCTCTGCTTTGGGGAGTTCACAATATATTATCTGCTCAAATTCAGGACGGGGGTTTGGAAATGTTATTTTTTATATGTCTCAGATGCGAACGTGTAACTTTGTCACCCCATCATCCACTATAAAATTGTCTTGACTCATCTGTTTGGCATAAGGCTGGTGTTGTGTTGCTTAGCCCTTCAAGATGCCTGTATCGCTCTGCAGAGAGGAATTAGGGCAGCTTTACATTACGTAAGCTTGAGGAGATATGTCAGCCGCTGAGAGGACAGCATATGACTGTGAGTGTTCGCCTAAGGAGAAATATTTAAAAACATCATATTTTCATTTGATTTCGTTCCCAGGCTCGTGCTCAATACGCTGTGCTACACCTTGGTGTCTCTTGGGGGCGGGTGTAGAGTCTGTCCTCACTAGTGAAAAGGTGAGGTAACCTCTGGTAGCTCCCACCTTTTCCCTGCGGATGTTCACATTTTGTCTGTTTCTCGGTACCGTTTGTGTGTGTCTCTGTGTCTCTGTGTCTGTGTGCGCGTGTGCGTGTGTGTGTGTGGGCGTGAGCGTGTGTCTATTCATGAGTGTGTCTGTGTGCATAAATTATTTACTCAGAGTCTATTCATGCATGCCTCAAGGACTACAGCCAATGTGGCAGCACTCCGATCCTCTCAACATTTTTGTACAAAAAAAAGCTTTACATAATTCACTGACAGTATACTTCTTCAACAACAATTCACGGAATTATGCTGGAACATGCGGTCATATAACGATGTGTGCTGTCCGTGTGTGTGTGTCTCGTGTGTGTGTGTGTGTGTCTCGTGTGTCTCGTGTGTGTGTGTGCTTATGTGTGTGCTTATGTGTGTGCTTATGTGTGTGCTTATGTGTGTGCTTATGTGTTTTAAGTTGTGTGTGGCCTGCTGTGCGCTCGTTTGCGTGCGTGCACGTATCCAACTTTACTTTACACATGCACTTTTTACGCGCATGTACTTTCATGACTATTCGCCTTTTTATTCATTTCAGCTGTTGGCGTTGAATGCTAATTACCGGCTTGGCAAGTCTGGTCGGGACTCTGGACGTCAATGAGCACCTTGCCAGCGCATTTGCCACAGCTGGAAACAGCAGGTGGGAGGCAGGACGATATTTATAGAAGCCCATCCAGGGTTATGACTGCTAGCAGAGAGTGTGAAACCACCCCACCCCATCATCATCTCCTAGTTATATTTCTCAAATATAACACATGAACTTCGCTCGATGTCTAGTGTGAAACCCAAAATACGCCGTTGGCCCTTCATGTGGGGCTTTTGATAATAGAAGTTATTTCGGTATTTCAGGCTACAAAGTGTGTCTGATGTTCTTTCTACGTGTTTTCCCGTCTGCGTAGCCTGTCATTCAACAGGTCTGTCGTTAGTTTTCAACTCAGTATTATCCAAATCTGCGCCTAACGCTACCTCCATCTAGATCAGGGCTGGGAAAACGAAGGCCCTTGAGGATATTCCATCCGGCCACTGGTAGGTAATAAAGTACAAAACACTTGTGAGGAAGTACAAAATAGTCCATTTGTAATGTATCTGAATTAAAATGTTTTCGATATATTAATAGACGTAATGATTAATGATTGCCTTTTTCTGGCCCACAAATCATCTATAAATAAGAAATTACAAAACAGATGTGGCCCTCCATTTAATTTCAAAGTCCTGATGTGGCCCCTGAGCTGAAAGGTTTGATGTGATCTAGTTGCTTCGCAAGATGCCCCCCCCCCCAACCCCAGAGCATGTCCTCCCCCAACCCCAGAGCATGTCCTCCCCCAAACCCCAAACCCAGACCATGTCCTCCCCCCAACCCCAGAGCATGTCCTCCCCCAACACCAGAGCATGTCCTCCCCCAACACCAGAGCATGTCCTCCCCCCAACACCAGAGCATGTCCTCCCCCAACACCAGAGCATGTCCTCCCCCAACCCCAGACCATGTCCTCCCCCAACCCCAGAGTATGTCCTCCCCCCCCCCCCAATCATGTCCCTCTGCCCCCCAACCCCAGACCATGTCCTCCCCCAACCCCAGACCATGTCCTCCCCCCAACTGGCTGTGTGGTAGGTCCAGGGCACGTTCTTACAGTGGTGTCTTGGCTCCGGTCTTGTTCTGGAGTAAGTGCTGTGCTCTTTATAGTCAGCAGTCATCACAGCCCGGCCTGCTCGTTGGCCTGTCATTTAGGTCGACAATGATGAAGAGGCAGAGGGATGAAGATCATGTGCGATTAGCGTCGACGCCTTTACCGGAAATGTAATAGAATGAGCAGATGGAAAATCCGGGCACATATCGACGCCAAACAACAGGAAGGAGTTTGCATCTTAGAGGATTACCAAGCAGGAATGTGTTTTCAGCGAGTCCTACAGGGAGAACAAATCCGTACTCCTCTGTCTGGGTTGCCGTCACTAAGACAGATGAGAAGAAAGCCCTGCCAATTTCACCGTGTTACCAGACTAGGCGACTTATTTTCTACCTGGTTTGAAACAGCGCTCGTTCTGTGCACACGCAGATGAACATAATAAATTAGCTGGCCCTTTTTCGTGCCATCTGGTTTATTGGAATGTAACGGCAGACGCTTTGTCACGATACATCGCGGTGCCCTCAGTGACTTCCTCTTTGACCCTGCATGCACGTGGCTCTGTCAAACCGAGCTTTGTCTTTGATTTGCCAGTCGGAACGGATTGAGCTTCCGTAGACAGTTCCCTGGATGCGTTCATGACATGTTAGGCTGAGGGGCTAGGGGTTGGCTTCACGTGTGTGTGTGTGTGTGTGTGTATAATCACAGGGGGAACTTTAAAGGTATAAGGGGTTTAGACAGATGGCACGGAGGAGGGGTTGTTTGGCAACCCTCTGCTGAACCTCTGGGATCTCCTCTTGACAAGCCTTTCCAACGCTGTCTTGTCTGCAGTGTTTGTTCGCACCTGACTGGGCTTTTGTCATCGGTTCTCCTTACAGAGGCTTCGGTCCTTGTGGGTTCTAAGACATCTCCCGGTTCTTGACGGGCCACTTCCATCCTAATGAGACGTGACGCTGTTCTACTCGTGTTTTTAGGTCGCGAGGGACTGGACACGGCGAAAGGGACACAGGGGGCGTTTCCATGAACCGCAGAAGCAAACGGGTTGTGTGCTTGATGAACAGTCCAAATGCACCGCATTAGAGAGTTGTAGCCTGATGCCTCAGCCAGGGCTCAATGCATTTAACCACATCTCTCTCCTCATTACACAGGCGCTCTGTAGCCTTTCTGCTTCGGGCTGTGTACCAGAAAACAACTGCACAAACTCCAACATGATTTTCCGTATTTTTTGTTGTTGTTGCAGACTGCTTTTAAACGACTGTGTCATAAAGGGTTCACCGCATATAAACCATAAGGGGGTTGGCCTACTTGAACACCGCGAGTCACACGGGCGTTTACTCGTAACGGCGACATGCGATACGAGGCAGTTTGAATCAGTTCGGGTGAATCGGGCGTGAGAATCGCAGAGGCCGATTCCCCACCGCGGGTTTGTTTCCGAGTGGAGCGCGCCGTAGACGACTTCATACAACGAACTGCCTCGACGGAGCTGCATCCACACCTGCGTTCATGCATATTGTATGTCGGGTTTCCGCGGGGGGTAATGAATTCGCTGTGTGATTCGGGGGCGCTTCTCGTGAGATTCGGAATCAATCACCCCGGCGTGTTTTACAACGCACCTGAAAACAAAGGAATGCATGAGCGACAAGCCATTAATTATTCACGGTCTGTGTCGTGTATTGTGGAATGCTTTTTTAATAATTTAGGGTTGTCTTTGTTGAGTTTGTGCGGAGGTGTTCATTCATTTTCGTGAGCCGCTTTAATTCAGAAATGTATAATTTACATAACTTTGGGCACAAACAAATGGTTTAGATGTCGGTAAATAAGGCATGAAGTTTACCACATCGTGTCATTCACCTTTTTAAGATGATTAAATCCAATCGCATATCGCAACTCTAATTACCGTTGAAAATAATACTGGATGTGATTTGTGTTAGAGACATCAGCGAGGCTGTTTTTACCTGATGTCAGGTAGGCTGTTTTACCCGATGTCAGGTAGGCTGTTTTTAACTGATGTCAGGTAGGCTGTTTTTACCTGATGTCAGGTAGGCTGTTTTTACCTGATGTCAGGTAGGCTGTTTTTACCCGATGTCAGGTAGGCTGTTTTTACCTGATGTCAGGTAGGCTGTTTTTACCCGATGTCAGGTAGGCTGTTTTTACCTGATGTCAGGTAGGCTGTTTTTACCCGATGTCAGGTAGGCTGTTTTTACCTGATGTCAGGTAGGCTGTTTTTACCCGATGTCAGGTAGGCTGTTTTTACCTGATGTCATGTAGGCTGTTTTGGTGAAATGCTGGTTCAACTATGTTCTCCCCACTTCATTCTACCATATTTTTAAGCAATTCTTAAACAGGCAGATTGTTCCCATTGGTCTTGATGCATAGTTACATTCTTCATCAAGCTTTTGGCGGATGTTCCTATTGGTTTCGATGCCATAGTTAAACTCTTCATCAAGCCTTTGGCTAATGTTCCCATTGGTCTAAATACCATAGTTAGACACACAAAATGAAAGTGCAACATCAAGGAAAGACAGTTGAGAGTGAGATTTGGCTGTTGCTATAGCAACCAGTTATACTTCTGGTAGATTTTCTCACACAAAATCCTTTTGTAACTGGACCGGAATTACATATAATTACTGAAATGCATCACCGGTTTGTCCTATCTGCGCTGAATAGTTTTTTACCCAAAATGTAACTAACTAAACAGGGAAAATAAACCGAACATTGAACAGTTCTGTTGTCGTCAAGGTTAGTGCATCAAACCGCTGAGCTTAACGTTCAGAAACAATTCCCTCAGTTCTGAAGGTACAACGTACCAGGGTCCCAAATCGCTGTGTGCCAAGTTCCATGGGCTCCGCAGTAGTCCTGAAATGTATTTCATTACCCCGCACTGCTAACTTCCTCAGACACCATCAATGTTTAAATGTAATGTATTCATGCATGCATTAATCAGATTTATTGTGAATGCGTGTCCTTGAGCCGATCCCCAGTGAGCCGATGGTCGTGTTTTGCCACGCCACAAGAGGACCACAACATCAAATATTCACCACGGCATTTCAAATATATATACGAGTTGTGAAAGAAAGTATGAGATTTATAATTGAGCAGCATGGCTTAAAGCAGTGATGGAGCTTAATCAGCTCGAGAAAAAAAATGATAAGGAAGGAAATAGCGATCAGCGGAGGAGGGCCCACAATGCATCACTCCTCTGAGAGTGAGTTTAACCACTTTGACTGTGGCTCTTTCACAGTCAGCTGACTCAGTAATGCCATCTGTGGACAAAACGGTTCCAGTTGACACTCTCCTCACACTGAGTGGCATTGTGTGCCTCACATCCGGATCTTTCTAATGCTACTGTTCTTACTCACCACTCCACTCACATCGGATATTATTCACCGCAGAGAGACCTGCGGGACACGTCATGTATATGTTTATGCATGTCTGGGCGCCATGCGGGCAACACGGCATCTCCGGACCGCCACAGACATTTTAAACATGTTTTCTCCCTCACAACATCCATGACACGGTGTGTCGTACAGTAATCTCCCGCAGTGAACACTGCTTTCCAAGGTCAGGGCACTCGGAGAGTACAACACAAGTGCATTAATTATTCATGAAGTAAAGTTGGAACATTGGAAAGATTTTAACTTTACGGAGCTCCTTCGTGAAATATCTGTGTCACAGCATGCATCCTGCAGACCTAACAGTAAGTAAGATGACAAAATAAATTACGCTTAGCCGCATGTTTACTGCTGGTGTCCTGGTGCTTCTAGAAGCTTTGGGCAATTAAAGAAACGCACCAGGCTATAGCTTGGTCGGTAGGCACAACTGACCTATGTCTGACATTCCTTTGTCTTCTCCATTAGCAGGAGTGGACTCGTGGAAACGCACGGTTCACATAACACACACCCACTAATGTGATTGTATTTATTCGACCTTTAGTGTAACGGGTACGCCGACTGAGGACCCATTCACATTCGCAACGATGACCCGGCCAAGTCATAAGCACACACAGCAAAGAGTCGCGCACACTAGTGCTAATTAAGTGCATGAGCGCCTCTCAGTGAGGGCCAGCGAGGAAGGACCGGGAGGAGGGGTACACATGTTGGCGCTGTGCTCGGCACTCTTCTTCCTTCCCCGGGACCCTGATCTGTCGGCCGCGCTGACATTGATCCCGTCCGGAGTCCTACTGATCACTGTGACCAAATGATGAGTCCTCGCGTCAGCACTGTTACGCAACCTGTGTGGTCGGAGGCCTGTTCCACTTTCCGTTTGAACCTGACTCACTCGGACATCGCGGTTGCTTATTCGTCTACGCCTATAAGCGTGCCTTGTTTAAATTTTAAAGGAAACAGCTCTTCACTTCAGCTATTAATAAACACCGTGAGTCATTATGCAAATGGGCTACCCTAATCAACCATCTCTTGCGCCACAGCGCCTAATTAATCGGCCAGTTTGTTTGTGTCACTGCCTCCGTTTGATAGCGGCCAACCCGCTCAGTTGCCGACAGTGTCTGAATACTGAGTGTGACGGTCGTTCCCTCTTCCGAGTGTTTTTGAAAGCACCTACCCTGCGTGCCTCGAATCGGGCATCTAAACGACACCATGTGCACTGTGAGTCTGCCACCTAGTGGTGGTTTCGGCCTGTTTGACACAGAACCCCACTGCCACTGTTACATATTTACACGGACCCTGTCATGCTGATTACACGCCGAAGAGAGAGAGCAACTCAGACACATGACATGCCTTCTCACAGGTGCACGGGCGCTTTTCACGAGCACGACAACCACGCTCCGCTGGACACTGGCCGATTAAATGTCGCTTATATTCCGGCTCTCGTTTGCCTCCCAACCCTTTGGTGAATAGTCGACGAAATAAGGAAAACCCCTCGACAGAGCATTTCACTGCAATCCGACCGACATAACACACAGTATTCTAATTACATTAATCGCAGAGAGACGTCTCATAGCGAGGTTAAAACATACAAGTGTCTCTTGCTGTAGTGGAGTGAGGCCCCTTGATAAACAGAGGGCGAAGGGTTAAAGGGCTGTGTTAAAAAATGCCTGCAAAATGTGGGTTTCGTTTATGGTAAGCAATGGTTCTCGCAGCACTCGCCCGGCTTCACAAGTGGAGAATGCTAAACCCCTCCCACATGGTGAGATGTCCCTGAAGTGGTTGGTTCAGGAGACGTGCCCAGAGGAATGTTAAACGCACCGGTCCACACACTCCGGGCTTAATGCCACTTAGTGGACAGGAAATGGTGTTACGGAGGGTAAAGCGCTGGCCAAGGAGAGATAATAATATTACGCCCGTGTGCCAAAGTCATTGACGACGAACCAGGGCCTTTTAGTCGGTCACTGTGTCAAGGCAATCCCTGTCACATTCTGTCACATACTGCTACACTCCAGGCTGTCGGAGTGAATGATATGTCCTAGTCGTTATTGATTAATGAATATTATTAATTGATATGTGCCAGAGGGTTCAGGTTTTTTAAGTGGACTGAGGATGTAAACAGTAAGTGCCTTGTTTGTTTGAACAACCAACAAGTGCGGGACGGAGTGATGCATGATGGGATTTAGAACCGTTATTGCAGAGATTCAAAGTGAACAGTCGTTTCAGACGGTAACAAGGGCGACGCGGAGGGGCCTCGTGGAATGGTTGCTGCACGCTCAGGCCACGTTCAAGCTGGCAGTGGATTAACTTTAAAGCTGAGCAGAAGCAAGAGAATTGAAATGCAAATGAGAAGTGGATTACTGAGAGTGCGAGAGAGAGGGAGAGAGAGAGAGAGGGAGAGAGAGGGGGGAAATAGCATTCACTCCATCTGCGTCTCCTCCATTAACTGGTGCACTGTTTCAGAAGTGGCTCTTTATACATCAAATGTTATATCAGATTGATTACAAGTTCGTATTTCACTCTCTGTCATCGGAGTCCTTCCCTGCATTTGACCTTGACTGGCGGGTGTCCTCTGCGTCATGTGACCTGTGGCATGTGCCAAACGAGTACTTGCCTCTGTTTACACGGACTGTCTTGATTGAAAACACATTGCAGTCTTCCATTATCAGCCAGTGTCACTGTATTTCTGTCTTCACAGTGTACCTTATTTTCTCCTCTTAATGAAATGCCATATATCAGGACTCAGCTCACTGCAAAACCTATTAAATGATCTAGTCAATCAAACCTGCTTTTCAGTATTCACGCGGTTTCCCTTCCTCTGATGGTCAGTGTGTGGGCACTTGATGAATATTATCAATAAACACACTGTGTAAACATTGCCCTTTTCCCCTCAGTCAGTATGTGGGCATGAGATAAATATTATCAATAAAGAAAATGTGTAAACATTGCCCTGTTTCCTCAGTCAGTATGTGGGCACTTGATGAATATTATCAATAAAGACACTGTGTAAACATTGCCCTTTTCCCCTCAGTCAGTATGTGGGCATGAGATGAATATTATCAATAAAGACACTGTGTAAACATTGCCCTTTTCCCCTCAGTGAGTATGTGGGCATGAGATGAATATTATCAATAATGACACTGTGTAAACATTGCCCTGTTTCCTCAGTTAGTATGTGGGCATGAGATGAATATTATCAATAATGACACTGTGTAAACATTGCCCTGTTTCCTCAGTTAGTATGTGGGCATGAGATGAATATTATCAATAAAGACACTGTGTAAACATTGCCGTTTTCCCCTCAGTCAGTATGTGGGCATGAGATGAATATTATCAATAATGACACTGTGTAAACATTGCCCTGTTTCCTCAGTTAGTATGTGGGCATGAGATGAATATTATCAATAATGACACTGTGTAAACATTGCCCTGTTTCCTCAGTTAGTATGTGGGCATGAGATGAATATTATCAATAATGACACTGTGTAAACATTGCCCTGTTTCCTCAGTTAGTATGTGGGCATGAGGTGAATATTATCAATAAAGACACTGTGTAAACATTGCCGTTTTCCCCTCAGTCAGTATGTGGGCATGAGATGAATATTATCAATAAAGACACTGTGTAAACATTGCCCTTTTCCCCTCAGTCAGTATGTGGGCATGAGATGAATATTATCAATAAAGACACTGTGTAAACATTGCCCTTTTCCCCTCAGTCAGTATGTGGGCATGAGATGAATATTATCAATAAAGACACTGTGTAAACATTGCCCTTTTCCCCTCAGTCAGTATGTGGGCATGAGATGAATATTATCAATAAAGACACTGTGTAAACATTGCCCTGTTTCCTCAGTTAGTATGTGGGCATGAGATGAATATTATCAATAAAGACACTGTGTAAACATTGCCCTTTTCCCCTCAGTCAGTATGTGGGCATGAGATGAATATTATCAATAAAGACACTGTGTAAACATTGCCCTTTTCCCCTCAGTCAGTATGTGGGCATGAGATGAATATTATCAATAAACACACTGTGTAAACATTGCCCTTTTCCCCTCAGTCAGTATGTGGGCATGAGATGAATATTATCAATAAAGACACTGTGTAAACATTGCTAAGGCAGCATGGAATTCATTCCGGTCAGAAACTCTGAGCCATAACCTCAAGCCATATGTCTGATACGCTCACAAAAAGAATTCATGTTTTGAAACTGTAAAAAAAAAACTTCCTGTGACAAATGCATTTTAGTTCTAATAACTGTAAAAGAACTCCAGTCACACTGCAAAAATATGGTATTATTTTGTGTATACCGCGTTCATAATGGTTTTACTGCTCTCGGACCAGAATATTTTATCCGTGAGGGCACTGCTGACAGAACCAGAATGACAGGGACAATGTTTTCGCCATCGGTAGTTATCGAGTTTGTTTGGCCATGGCTGTCGCACGAGTTGCACATGAATCCAAAGAAGATGGCGCTAAATGAGGAACTGAGTCATCTCCACTTCAAAAGCCTGCTTCCTGCATACTCCAGCACTGTGAAATCTCTAGCTGCAGGCGTGACGCTGACTTGAAAGAGCCCAACTGTGAATTTACTTTGATCTGTTTTTTAGATTCGTAGTGGAGGGAAAGGTTGGGTAATGTTATTTGAACACATTATTTTTTTTCTGTAATCTAAAAAAAACATTATTTTGACTTGATTATGCTGTATGTTTTTTATATTAACTCTGTGTTTGGGGAGTTGAACTAAATACCGAGTTTGTTAGCATCAACGGGATTTTGACTGCACCACTGTTTTGTACCATTGGAGATAAAAACATATCAGACCTGGATACAAATACATAGAGACATGCTTCCTGTTGTATCTATTATTTGTGTATATATCAATTGATTGGTTGTTTATTATTTTCTGGGTATTTAGATATTTTCAAATTATATAATTTAGCGTAGCCTTATACTACATGTCCAATTATTTAAAATTATATCTACTTCCCTTACTGTTAAAAAAGTAAGTATTACTGCTTTTTTGAGGATTATAAAATGGATCCACATAAGCAAAAGATACTACATTTCAGTCCTGCAGTTCTCTCACATGTTACACTAATATCGAAATTTCACAATACAAATTCTCAATAATACGTCTCCTATTTGCATGTGCAGAGTGCCCTCTAGTGGCAAAATCAAAGCATAGCACAAGAACTGCTCTGTGAGAAACGTTCACACGGTATTTACAGAATAGCTACAGAAAGTCATCACCCCTTTATGCATGTTTTATCGTGTCAGTGCTCTATAGTTAATACATTTAAATAATTACTTTTTCCTTACTCATTCTCACACCGAACTCCACTTGTAAACACTAAAGACACAAACAACGGGCTAAGTATAATACATATTTTAAAGACTTTGAATATCCATTGTAGCATGGCCTACACAATTATTACAAAGTAGGCTGTGTCTGGCACCACCAAGATCCCGCTTACTTAGGACATTCCTCTAATGTGGATGAAGTAGAAGACTGACATGAGGGGCAACATGGAACATTACCCATTAAACACTGTTCCTACTGTGAAGCATGGTGGTGGCAGCATCATGTTATGGGAGCTTGTAAAGATTAAAAATAAAAATAAACCTGCTGTCCTCTGTATAAAAGTGTGACAGATTATTTTCCATTAATGCAAAGAACTTGACAGAGCTTGAATGGTTTTGTACCGAAGAATGGTTGAGACTTCTCCCTACATAAAACACAGCTGTATATTTGCTCCGCCATGTATTGATGCAGGAATTTTGTATTTTCAACATATTTTATTGTCTCAATAATGAATTCAGGAGAAATAGATCAGGAATAAATATAATAAGCCAGTCACAACCAAGTTTTAATAATCACAACTCACACAATAAAATAAAACAAACAAAATAATAATAAACAACAGTGACCGATTAAAAAACATACCAGACAACAACAAACACCAACAACAAATAAAAAGACGAATAGAGGGGATTACCTTGTAACCTGGGCACACCTGGCCCTTTGGTTTCTGAGAGTCACGCTTGAATATTTATGATTCCTGGAGCCACAGAAGTTCCGGAGGCAGACATTTAAATAAGCTTACATCCAGTTTCAGTAAGCCTCCTGGGGTCATAGGGTAAAGGGCATGATATCTTCTCCCTGGGTTGCATAGTTGATATCTCTTAACATGTACTTGTGCAGAATAAGAGCAGGGCATTATCAGGAAGACTGTTGCCTAGCTACCCTAGCCACCTCCCTCCAGCCAAACCATTGGGAATCTGGATCTGATTGGGCCCAGAAACTAACTGGTTTGGTCGGATTAGTCCTATAGACACCGTCTGGTTCTATCTGATTTGTCTCAGAAACCGACTTGTCCTGTCTGATTGGTTTTAGAAACTGACTTGTGCTGTCGAATTAGTCTCAGACACTGATGGGTTGAGCTAGAACCAAAACACAGTTAAGTGACATTTTGAAAATGTCATTGGTTTCAGCAAATTATAGATTACCAAGATTGATTGTTTTGCACAACACTCGTCATTTTCACATAATTAAGGGGAGTGCACTAAAATGAGTTTCTGACTGAAATATCAGAATCAGAAAGTGTTTTATTCGCCAAGTTCATTTTCACAAACAAGGAATTTGTCTTGACCTACTTCTGCAACATTAATTCACACATTGAAGGACCAATAGTAACAACACAAACAATATGAACAATACAAGCTTGAGAGACCATGCTAATCTAAGAATATACAGAGTTTAAATGTACTTTTATTGTGCAAACGCGCAATGTCTGGATAGAGTTCAGATGACCTGTAGAGATGACTTTTGGAGATAGAGAGAGAGAAATATGAAAAAGGCGAACAGGATAAATAATGCATAGCTGGAATATGCAAAATATAATATGAAATATATCAAAACAGTATGTATTACATGAATGTGCCAATTTGTGCAAATGTGCAATGATTATTTAGAGATCGGATGTCCTTTGAATAATGTCTCTGACGTGGTAGTTTACAGGGTAGTTAAACCAATGAGAATCCGGGGGACTGGCTAACGATAGTTTAGCGCTGAGGCGAGTTCCGTAGGCTTACTGGCGCGGGGAAGAAACCGTTTTTGTGGGGTGAAGTTTTGGTCTTGATAGAGGAGAGAGTTCTGAGTAGTCCATCACCCGAATGGGAGGGGTCTGCTTCGATCTTTGCTGACCTCCTCAGTGACTTGGCGATATATAATTATTTGAGAGATGGAAGCTCACATCCGATTATCCGTTCTGCAGGGTGAATGATGCGCTGCAGTCTGCCCTTGTCCATGAGAGTAGCTGCAGCATGCCAGACGGTGATGGAGGAGGTCAGGGTGGACTCAATGTTGGCTGTATAAGTGTTAGTCATCAAAGTCATTGGCAGTTTGTACTTCAGTTGCCGCAGCCAGTACAGTCTTTGTTGTGCGTTCTTAGTGAGAGAGGTGATGTTCAGCTCCCACTTGAGGTCCTGGGCGAGAATGTTGCCCAGGAAGCGAAAGGACTCCACTGTGTGGACTTTGGAGCCACTCAGGACAATCGGCCAAAGGTCAGCTGGGCACATCTCATCTCCACTGTCTTTAGAGCATTGAGCTCCAAGTTGTTGAGAGTGCACCAGGACGCCAGGTGGTCAATCTCACCCCTGTAGGCGGACCCGTTACCATCAGAAATAAGTCCAATGAGGGAGGTGTCATACGCAAAATCCGCAAAGGTTCCCGGGCTGGTCCAGATGTTCGAGGATGAAGTGAAGAGCCATGTCGATTGTGTCATCCACAGACCATGTTTGCTCTGTAGGCAAACTGCAGTGGGTCTATTACTGGGTTAGTGATGGTCTTGAGGTGGGACAGCACCCGGCGCTCAAAGGGCTTCATAACCACAGAGGTCAGGGCGACTGGTCTGTAATTATTTAGCCCGGTGATCTTTGGTTTCTTGGGGACTGGGATGATGGTGGAGGATTTGAAGCAGGCTGGGACACTGCAGGTCTCTAGTGATTTGTTGAAGATATCTGTGAACACAGCCGATAGCTGCTCAGGAATGGAGAGTGGAGGGGCTGACTTCATCCGAACCAGACACCTTTCTCGGGTTCTGGCTCGTGAATAATTTGTTAACGTCCCTCTCCTGGATTGCAAGTCCCATTGTAGCTACAGGGGTGGCGTTGACTGTTGTAGTTGTAGTCTCACTGGAGGCGTTGATTGAGATGTTTGATTGTGAATGGGCCCTGATGGTTGGGGTCTGTTGTTGGTGGCCGGACACCACCGAAGGGGGATTGCTGACAGGACTGCTTCTTTGCCTTTAACTTGTTCAGGTTATTGGCAAGCTGCAGATGATCAACGCTCAATATAGTGGAGATTGTGATAGGACAGGGCATCTTGAACCTGCGAGAGGCGCTCAACTTGGGGCATTGGACCGAAACTGAGTACATTATTCTACGGTTTGAGAACCTGACCCTTGTGTAGAACGCTAGCTAAATGTATTGTTGAACTCCTACACACAGATTGTCCAGCACCACATGTGGTGGAAAATCACTGGCTCTGAGGAAATAGCAAAGATTGGTTCAGAAATCCAATGGACGCAGCACCTTCGCCGTATCTGTTCTGAGGTGTCTGGGATGGAAGGGCTCAGGAAAAGGTTTCTTGTTGCTATGGGGACACAACTGCAGGGAGCAATGTAATTATTTTTGCCATGGCACCGTGTTTTGTTCACCAAATGGGTTGACGTTTTATCTTGGGAGAACTTGTTTTATCCGCCTGTTTATTAGTTTGATGAATTACATTTTGTGCACTAGCTTTCATTTATATTATTGACAGACACATTCGATTTAGAACTGTGTTTGAGTGATCAGGATTGAGATCTATACATTAATTATAGTGCAGAAGTTCATTTTTGCATTCACAATTGTCAAGACTACTAACTAGGAAAGTGCTTTATTTCAGTTAATATTTTGCGAGAGAAGCCAGAAGTGTTCAAATTCACATTAACTTAGCGTAACGTTCAACTTGTCAGAAGCATTCAATCTAATTAGTTTTGACATTACACAAGTATGCCGCGACATAGAATTTTTTGGTGACACTTTATCTGTTGTCATGTGGCTTTGAGAGGAAGGACCTCTGTGGTTTAGCTTTCCTTGTGTGAGATTTTACACATGAATGGGGTTCGGGGTGAGAGGTGAGCTGGCCTGACCTCAGGTCACAAAGCAAGACAATTCCAAGCAGTGCTTTAATGGAGGGGACACTCCTGTGGCCCCATGGTGGGTGGAGTTTCGGCAACTGCCATTTTAGAAGCGAATTGGTGGCATTGCTACTTCAGTGATTCCATTACTAGCCCCACACTGAGGAGATGGAATCACACACTGATCTACAGAGGAATAAAGATGTATTTTTTTAAATAAATACTAGTATTTATAACTGTATTTTAGAAACTTTAGAAACTGTCGTAAATGCTTCGGATTTTAGAGAGAAAAATCCATAACTAAGTATCATGGAAGTAATGGTCAAATCACATTTAAGTAACGAACAATGGCTGTATTTTGACGTGGTTTTGTTTGCATTCATTTTACATTTGTGGTGGCTTAGGTTTCAATCCAGTGTGTAGCCTAGTTCTCGGGGTAAACAATTATCTAACATTACGTTGTAAAAGAACAAACCAGTCTTTTAATAATTTCATATGAAAAACTGTTTATTGATATGTTTGTGTTTTGCATTGCCTTCTGTGAGTATTGGGACCGTGATGCATGCGTTTTCTTTAATTGCCCCTTTACTCTGAACCTGAAATTGATATCAAACAATTTTTATATGGATAAAGTATTCAAAGTTTTCAACTCCAAAAATAGTTTGGGCTCAACATGTACACCGTACAGAATGTGTGTACCATTAAGTAGTTGAAATAATTTCATGGAAAATTCTGTCCAATCTTGATTGTTTTACATCCAATTTCACTGTGACTCAGATATTGACAGTAACTCAACAAAGAATGCACAATCAGAGAATCTGAAAAATACTGGTGGAACTAAAAAAATGATTAATTAAAATTAGGTTAGGGTTAGACACAGGTTTGAAGAACCCTAAAGCAATGAGCAAAACGATATGAGACATCACACATTTGTTTGGAAACAATATAACAGTTTAATTCAAACGACAAAACAAAACGCCTATACAGGTGCCTTTTTATTGCTAGTGAAATAAAAAATACAAATTAGGTAAACGTGATTAAAAAATATCTAATAATAATATAATAATAACATTTTCAATCATTTCACTGATGTTATTTTAACTACACTTCCACCTTCCTGGTTTCCTCGGAGGACGAAACTCCATGTAAAAACAAAAATAAAAATGTCATGCAGGACACATACAAACTACTTATAGAGCTTGGAAAAATAACGAGAGAGCTCGTGGTCCACATTTCCACCGTAGTAAACTAACTCGGAAGTCCTTTATTTATGCAAACCATGAGGGGTGGTACATATGCAAATCAGTGAGTAGAAGGGTGGTAGATATTTACGTCGGACGGTGGGCGCCGCCCTTCATTCACCACATGGTTAAAAGCGGGGCGCGTTCGCGCCACTTTCGCAATTTTACTACGATTCACCAACTCGGGACGAATCAAAATAGTAGCGGCGTGCGGCGACGCAGGTCGAGTGCTTTCGCCCGGCTCCGATCCAGAAGTTATGGCATAGTTTGGCGGATGTGCCAGGAGCGGTGACAGTGGACGGGTAAGTGTGTCTGTGTGCACAAGTGAGTGTGAAGATGGTGGATTTCAGAGCTCTTAGTACGCGGCGCGCATGTTATTGACCAGAAACCTGTTGTTACATGCTTTTGGTAGGATGCAGCTGGCGAAGTTACACCATCCGTGTCTTCTTGCAATGTCTTTATTCTCTTGCATTTACGAAATTAATGTGTGTAATGGATTATTTGAAAACTGCTGTGTTTTTGTGTGCATTTAACAATGCAGTCACGCAGAGAGGCGCATGGCTCCTCCATACTTCTGAGAATGAGGGAGATTTGAAAAGCGTGTGTATGCGTGCGCTACTGCATCTGCACTGCTCCAACTAGTGTGTGTAGCCAGTGGGAGTGTGCGTGCTGGTTCTGCTAATGCCAGGGTTAGCCATGTTCTTGTAGGTGTATATTTCGTGTGCATTAAAGTTTCCGCTACTGTGTTCAGTGGTGTGCGCGTTAAAGTGCCCCCTTCCCAGAACAAAGCAGCAGTAACACATGGAGCTACAGGCCCCGCGCTCCTGATAGCATGCTATGCTAATGCTAGATGGCGCTTCACTACTAGACTAGCGTGACGAATTACTCAATCACTGCCTTATTGTAACAAACGAAGTACGTGTGGACAACGAAATATCACGTTCTCCAGGTTGTTTCACTCGTGTTGCGTGTCCGTATCACGCACTGTATCATATAAACAGTGTTGAGAATATTATGCGCAGACATGAAGGCCGGGATGCTAGCTAGTGGTGCTAGCTAGTTAGCTATAATGGCTGGCGGGGTGGAGCTGCGACCCCTCATGTGGTATAATATATACCTTTATATATACGTTTTCCCATTATCTAACATGCGTTTAACTTTATAATTCGCCTCCACGACATTAGAAGGCACGTTGTGTTTTAACGCGACACTTATCCTATCGTTAGCATTGGCGTTAGCATCTCGTGTGCGCTTTGTATGCTGCTGCTGCTCACTGTTCAGTCGTGTGGGTACTAGTTTACGGGTTATGTTGGGCGGGCGGGTGCATCACATCGCGGCTTTAATGCACGATATGGGGTTATTGATGGTATATATGAGAATATGCATCCTATTACAGACGCTTGTATTGCGGGCGCCATGTTAGCTAGTGCCCAGTGTGGGGGAGGGGTGTTGGGTTGAAACGCATGTGCAACTGGCTCGACGCGGGCTGCAGGTTGCGCATTTCACGCAACGTCTACAACAACAGCTACTGACTCGAATCGTACACTGTTGGTTTACTTGGTCACACGTGTGCGGTTTGCACGCATGCGCTTGATGTCTGTGCAAATGGCCAATTGTGATTTATCTGTTATTGCCTGTCTGTTGATTGGTTGGTGTTTTCAGTAAACACGCTCTTGGACCCTTTCAACTTTTTTCAAATGGGTGTATTGTGTAGGTTTGGTTTCTAAGCTGTTCTGCAATACTATGAGTTCATTTCAGTGATTAAACATACTTTATTGTAATGATTGACTAAAGGCGCGTGTGTACAGGACTCATCTTTACATTTTATCTCTTTCAGACACCGACAGACCCTTGGATCGGCTACCTGTTTGCAGACACCCAGAAGAAATGGTCTCTACTAACAGCGGCATGGTTGCACTTGATCCAGCTAAGAGGACGTGTGTTCACATCTGGCCGTTGTGTAGTGAGGAGAGATGTCAGTGGACCGGCCAAGTCATTGCAGTGCCAAAGTGCTTACAGTGCAGGTAGTCTTGTAATACCTACTGCAGTGAAGGCACTTTAAGCACTGCACTGGCACAGTGGCTGGCTCCGCTTACACTGCTTGTGCAAATCTTAACTGGTGCTTGTGCTAAGGTGCATCTAGTGCAGATAGTGACATAGACCAGCACCTACTGCCCTAAGTGCTCCTTCTGGCATAAGGACCCGGGACTCATCTGTTGTCTGGCTTTTTTGTTGTTGTATTTATGAAGTGATTTCTTACAGCTCTCTGCCAGTCTTGCATAGTTGCACTGCAAGAAAAAATGAGTTGTGCAAATCTATGCAAAACTGACAGTGGCCTGTGTGTCCGTCTTGTCAGTGTGTCTGTTGGTTGAGCATGCTTGGAGTCTCTGCCACCAAATGTCTTCTCCTCTACCCCCCAACAGTTTTGTAGTGTACAAACAGGTTTCAGCAGTATTAAAGTGCTTATAGTGCAGGTAGTGTTACTTGTATCTACTGCAGTGTGAGCACTTGAAGTACTTCTAGATGCGTGCGTCGCCGTGGAGACCCGCGTCGCCCTATCCGGACTGTATTCACTGAGATGTGGTCAGTTTTGCTGGTTTGCAGTCAGCTTTTCGATGCACTGCTGTGCAAATCCATGCAAAACTGACCACATCAGTGGCTTGAGATCCTTCGTGGCAAACTGGCAGTCCCTTTTCTCTGCAGGTTGGGGTAGGCAGCAATGCCCTTTGAACTCACGGTATTGCACTTGTCCCGGCCTGTTGAGGACTTGGGGGAATTGTCCTGCTGCTGGGGTTCCTTGGACTTCAGACCACAACAATCTGGGTATATTTTGCTTGTGTCCACTGGATTAAGTAAATGTCTGTTTTAGCCGAATACCTTAATAAATGTATATTTGGGTGACACAGATATTCTCGTTTTTTATTTGGGTAGCTTGGGGGAGATGGCGAGTTAAATCGAACATGTACCCCCTTATGATCTTCACATGTTTGATCTCACTCTAAAGTGGCACACCTGGATCAGTTTTATCTGGACTAATGGAAGTGAGTGTGTGTGCACAGAGGTGCAGGTTGGGTAGTGCTAATCTGTTAACTGTGTATGACTGTATTAAGTGAAGTTGTTTGGTCGGACAACGTGTTCGAGAAGCTGCAGTTTCCGTCAAGTGTCTGGTTAAATGTCACACTAAATGGGTTTATATATATATATATATATATATAAGGGCCCATGTGACTTTATTACACATGCATTTTTAAAAGCCGCTACCGGTAAAGCTTCTGTTAATGTTTATCTTGTCAGGAAAAAAGTGGAGAACGTTTTGAAGACTAATGCTGTCACAGTGAATATTCTGCCTATCTGATTATAGTGCAAGTTGTATCAAACGTCTGTTACACGTGGTAACTGCATGGCTTTGTAGATCTGTTTCAGCCCCTGACCATTTAAGTGGCACTTGGTCTAGATTTAATATTCAAACTTGGTCTTCATTTCATGATCGGTGGTCTAGTATCGATACAAAGTTAATTCGCACTCGTTAATGTCAAATTCTCAATTAAGACGCGTTATGTGCCACATCAATTTATGGGATCGTGGAAGAACTTTAATTAAACGTAGAATAATATAATCACGACAAAAAGTTGTAACTGCATAAACATTTGTTTGCCAACTAAACTTAATTAAATTGCTGTTGAACATGTATGTGCGTCGGTGACCATTAACTTTGTAAAGTATATCACCTCTGATAAATGCTTCTGATTAATCCGGGCGTCTGCATACAAGGCTCATGTATTGCTTTAGCGACTGGTCCAGGGTGAGCCCGTTGCTCATGTTCTCAAACAGCATAAGGATGCTCAATTATAAATGTTTTTTAATAAGTCTTGTGTGCTCCGGCTGTCACACCGCATTACCAAGCACAGTATGCTGGGTTGTACAATGTTACTAACATTACTGTTATTATAGCTGTGGCCAGAGATCGATTGAAAGTATCTGTGTAGTCTGTCAGATCTTGCATTAATAGCACACATTTGTTGAAACCGGTATCAGTTTCTTTGCCCCAGCCACACTTGTATTTACGCTGTGAGGGGACGATGTTTTACTTGTGTAGAACCGCTTTAAAAGAGATCCTATGTTGTGCTCTGCTGTGTTAATTGTAAGAATTATATTGTTTACCAGTTGATCCATTTGATTTAACACAAGCATAAGATGTGTGTTAATGGTAAACTTGACTGTCGAAAATTACTGCGTTGTCTCTGAATTACCACCTGCCAGGCAGTAGGGCTGTATTTTACTGCAGGACAGGTACACATCATGGGACTATGTTCAATTTGCTCACTGAGCCGGTGATGGCACGTTTGCGTTGTCCGGTATTTACCAGCTTCAGCTTTTGCGATTGTTCAGTGGAAATGCCAGAGTGGTTCTGCAGATGGAACGAGAACAGAACGCGTTCTCAATGGTTGAATAAGCGTGGTACAGAACGCGTTCTCAATGGTAGAATAACCGGTGGTACAGAACATAACGCGTTGTCATCTTGTCATGACAGTTGTTCGCCAGCAGAGGGAGGCAAACGCATGGGTTTGGTCTCAACACATTAGTAACATCCTAAAGTGATTTAGAAGTCATAGGATTATTGAAAATGCATTGACTCAGACATTTTATCCATATAGAAAGCGGGTAATTAACATATGTTGACATTGGTCCTTTTTAGTTTTCTGTTTAATTTGACTTCCTTTGTACCTAAATAAGTCCATTCCACCAAACATTTTTGTGGTATCTTTAATGTGGAGATAACGTAGATGGTTAAAAAAATGTGTTAGTGAGATGAAATGTGTTAGTGTTCATCTCACTAACACCGTAAAACATATTCGCACCCTTTGTACACTAACCCACAGTTTATTGGATCCATTAATAAAGACAACCAAAAAGTTTTTTTATAAAATAGGTAATGTGCTGTTTTGAAATGTTGTCGTTCTAAATTATTTGTAATGATTCCAGGGCAGAAACCACAATTACACATTTTCTACATCCCCTCCTATTTTGGTTTTTAATTCCTTTTGCTCTGCCCTTGCAAAGACGACGCTGTGATTCCTTGATTTCCCAACGCCTGACGGTACCACGTTCGCCTGTACAAACAATGGCATGAATGTATAAACACCATGGGTCCACACAGCTGTCACACCGCTCAGAAATGAGACTCGTTCAGTCTCCTAGAGATGAGCTTACTTTGGTGTCAAATGTGCAGATCAACCCCAGAACAACAGCAAAGGACCAAGTGAAGATGCTGGAGTAAACGAATACAAAACTACCTGTAACCACAGTAAAACAAGTCCTATATCAACATAAGCTAAAAGGCTGCTTAGCAAGAAAGAAGCCACTGCAATAAAAGCCAGACAACGATTTGCAACCGCACATGAGGACGAAGATTATACTTCTGAGAAATGTCCTCTGGTCTGATAAAACAACAGTTTGTACATAATGACCATAGTTAGGTTTCTAGGCAAACAGGGCTTGTAAATTGAAGAACACCATCCCGATCATGAAGCATATTTAAGGCAGCATCATGTTCTGGGGGTGCTTTGCTGCAGGAGGGACTGGTGCACTTCACTAAATTGATGGCATCATAAGGAAGGAAAAGTTTGGTCACCAATGGTGACATAACAAAAAAAACATGTGTAAGCAAGGAGAACTACACACCTGATACGGTGGTAATTCTAATTGACCAAAGACATTCACTTGGATTTTATGTAAGGAATTGTAAAAAAAAAAAACATAACTTAGTTTAAATGTATTATCTAAGGTGTTTGTGAACTTCTGACTAACCGTTACATATGATGTGAACAGGGCTGCTTTTCAT
Source organism: Dallia pectoralis (assembly GCA_029465975.1). Lineage (NCBI taxonomy): Eukaryota > Metazoa > Chordata > Actinopteri > Esociformes > Umbridae > Dallia > Dallia pectoralis. The sequence goes on along the minus strand of CM055738.1, from coordinate 5,269,540 downwards.
CATTTACTCTTTCAAATGTACCGGCTGAAGCCAGCTGCTGTCACTCATATTGTTACCAAACCAAGGGTACTTTCACAGGAGATGGGTCATAGTTAACATTTGTCCAGTTTGGGTTGTCAATGTCAAATTAAGACTTTCAGATCCATGTCTTCTGGTCATATTTTGGCATGCCGGACATAAGGCTTGTATCAGAGGAAGCAAAATGTGCCCATCGGGTAATTATATCTGGATCCTACAGTTGAGGTAAGAGCTAATTTGATGTTTTCATATTCTTAAAACAACATGAATTTAGAACCATCAGTATTATATTGTTGCATATAAATAACTCTTCTACTTCCTGTGGAACTTAACCTGTTGGGTTAGTGTACCACAATTCTAACCTAAAAACATTACCTCAACTGCACATAAGTAAAAGTGTAAATAATTCAATAGATGCAATAAATACAGACACAAATCAACAGAATTTGTATTGAGTGAAGTTGGATGCCAGAAGAACCAACCTACCGTAACCTGTAGGGGGTTGACTTGTCACAAAGCTCATCAAGCACAACGAAGACAAGCGCACACTGAAAAGGTGAGGTTAGCCATTGTTTATTCCAAAATAGAAAGCTCTAAGCCAAACAGAGAGAAGTGAACGACAGTAGTTAGACAGTAACAGATAATGGAGTTTTGGATTGCGGCTGGGACCCAGTTGTTCGCTCAGGCAGTCCAATCCCACACTGTGTCCAGGTGTGCTTGTTTGTCAGTAACTGGACAACATATTAGAGTTGGTCTGTCTGTTTAAACACTTATTTTAATGAAATTAAACTGACCTGAAGAGCTTATCTGATTAGTCAAGGGGGAGGGATAATATGAGTTAGATTGTCTGTGTAAACGGAGCCGTAGTCCCTTTATTGACATCACAGGATAGAAGTACAGAATACAGTTAATTGTTGCAAAGTTCCCATGAATAAAGGCCAAAGGCAATATTATATGATTAACCTAGAGAATAGAGAGTTAGGTAAACATTCAAAAAACCGGGCCCTATATCGACCACGGTTCAAGTAAGTCCAACTAAATTTCTAATAAGCCCAGCGACCTGAACTGTGCATTTGAGTGACATCGAGACCGCAATTATTTAAACTCTATGCTCTTTTACAGCACACTGTGGCAAAACCGTCCGTGAAAACTCTGGTTACTGCAATCCAGACTTTTCAAGATCAAGCATTCCTGAACGTCAACCTCACGTTTGATTGACAAGTAGCACATTACTGCTCTGTAGCCCCGCCCCCGTAGCGTCCCTTTGACAAACGTCACCATTCGATATGTAGTGTCTGCTAGTTAGGCCTTCTGTGCTTTGACTAGTCACGCCTTTACCCGAAAACATCAATAAGGCCTTTTTTGTATTTCATGATTAAAACCAATTGACACATCGACGCATTTTCACATTAGCCATCATTTGTTACACTTAGAAAACGTAATCTAACCCTGGAAAACTGAGCCGTTAGCTCTAATAAAGAACCATTATTTGTACATAAATATTCCATACAAAACGAGAACACCAAAACAAAAACACACACAGTTGAAATGTTTGCATATAAAAATAGGCATCTTTTCTTTCCCCCCATGGGTTTGTCACGGGCCCATGTGTTTCACCTGGAGTCGGTCACAATCAGTGGACACATCTAGTTAGTTTGACACAGTCATGCAGAGTTAACACAGTCAATACAGACACAACTTCAACGTGTCAGCATTCAGAAGGAGATTAAAATGGAAAATAAGAAATCGGTCAACGTTTAAAACTAGTCTCCGGGGTGTTTTTTTAACACCTCTCTGTCACTTTCTTCTTGTCTTCGGGAGCTTCACATACATGTACAAAAAAGTGCACTAGCCTACTTGGGACTACGTCGTAAAAAACAGTTTCTGAAATGAAACTCCTCGCATAAAACACGTTCAGTAAAAGGGCCACTGGACTGCTCCCTTTATGACATGTTCTTGTGCTCTGTGTAACCCGATTGAGAGTGCGCGCGTGTGTGTTTGTATATATCAGTCTATCTACAGTGCATACGTGAGTCTTCTTGCATCCGATTGTGTGGTAGGATCTGATTTTCACACTACCGCGTGGACACAGTTCTTTATCAGACTACATTATTCAACATCAGCGTATATAACCTACATTACGCATGTCAGTTAGACGATCTGTACAACCGCATTCTTAATAGAGCACACACAGTCTTCTGTATTTCTGTGCGACTGTGTGTGTGTGTTTGTTTGTGTTTGTCCTACTGCAGCGAGTCGCTGTTATTCAAGCCCAGCCCAGCCATGTCGTCGTCGTCATCTTCGTCCTCCTCCCCGCTGTCTCCCGATTCGTCCTCGCTATGCCCGCTAATCATCACCTGCTGCACTGCCAGTGTGGCGCTGTCTGACGTCAGGCTCTGGAGGCCCTCTACGCTCATCGTTACCATGGTGCCTGTAGAACCGACCAAAAAAAATGAGGACACGTTGGAGACATTGGTTCTGTCACATGACACTTTGCCATGTTGTTCTCTGTACAGTAATCCTGTGTGAAACGCTGCTTGGCTCTTGGAGTGTAGAAATTACACCATTTAACGCGTCCAAGAACATTATTTATACACCAAGTAACGTGTATCTTTATTGAGACGCAGACGGCGTTCCACAAACACACCTGTACCTGGAGGCTAGAATAATAAAACTGTGACGCCCGCAGAATAAGCAGCTCCTGGTGAACACATCAGAGCTCATCCGGTCATCACTGTTGCATCGCCAGTATCCATACATACCGTCTGCCATTTGGACCTGTTGTTGGGTCAACCCGGTTGCGATGGAGTCCGGCCAGAAGCGCTGCAGTGGCCGGTTCTGAGGGTTCTTCTTCTTAGTTTTGGGCGTCTCTGAGGCGCTGGCGTCCAACATGGGCTGGAGAATCCGCCTCCGTGCATTTATGAACCTAGGTTGGGCCAATCACAACAGGTGAGGCGGAGCCGTCTGCATTTATGAACCTAGGTTGGGCCAATCACAACAAGTGAGGCGGAGCCGTCTGCATTTATGACCCTAGGTTGGGCCAATCACAACAGGTGAGGCGGAGCTGTCTGCATTTATGAATCTAGGTTGGGCCAATCACAACAAGTGAGGCGGAGCCGTCTGCATTTATGACCCTAGGTTGGGCCAATCACAACAGGTGAGGCGGAGCCGTCTGCATTTATGAACCTAGGTTGGGCCAATCACAACAGGTGAGGCGGGACCATCTGCATTCATGACCAAGGGGAAATTGACGTCTGTGTTTAGTGCTTGGAGAGGCTGACTTATGGACTTCACTCATGTGATGGTTGACTCACCAATTGTTGACCTGGAGGAGGGTCAAGTTGGTTTGGTTAGCGATCTGCTTCTTCTCATCTTCAGTTGGGTAGGGGTGCTAGAGCGACACAACAGCAATCAGACATGATCTAGGTGCTGGCAGAGAACACAGCAAACACACTTGAAAACAAGAAAGGCCTCCGGTTGTGTCCTAAAGGACGAAGCCCGTGTCGCACTTACCCCGATGTGCTGGAACAGCCAGGAGCGCATAACGTTGGTGGCTTGTTTTGGGAGGACGCCACGTTTGCTTTTGGGCGAGCTCTCCTCGTGGTTGAAGAAGCTCAGGTCCTGGTTGAGCTGCAGCTGGAGCTGAGGACGGAGAGATTCAGATTTGGCGTGGTTCCTGCAGCTTGGCCCGGTACGGGTTCAGCTCAGCACCCACCCAATGTCGGCCTGCGTGTTGCCTGCGTGTTGTCTGCGTGTTCTGTATGCGTGTTCTGTATGCGTATTACCTGCGTGACCTGCATGCGTGTTCTGTATGCGTGTGACCTGCATGCGTGTTCTGTTTGCGTGTACCTGTGTGTTCTGTATGTGTATTACCTGCGTGTTCTGTATGCGTGTTACCTGCGTGTTCTGTATGCGTATGGTCTGTGGGGAAAGGGACTGGGACACCACATGTCCCTGGGAGTTGACTACGGTGACAGGCTGGTACACAGCGCCACCTGGAGGACAGACACACAGACACACACACAGAGCCACATCAAGTGGCAGTCAGACAACTCCAAACAAACAGGGCGTCGATGGTGAAACCGGCAACTACAATAAAGATCCCGTTGAGGTGTGTGTGTGTGTGTGTGGTGGGTACCTGTGCTTGTTGTATGCCAAGGTGACATACCTGCCATGACCGGCGTGGGGTTGACTGTGGAGACGGTGACGTTGCCTTGCTGCAGGGCCGAGGCTGGAACCATGATCCCCTGAGGACTGAGTGTTCCTGTGAAAGTGCTGGAGGTCTGCATCACACACACGCACACACACACGCACAGGATTTAAACTGAGTCTACATCTACAGAGGGTATGTGAACTGCAGGTGTGTGTACTTGCCCGTTAACAGAGGGTATTGCATGTGTGTGTGGACCAGGTGTGTAGACCTTAGAAGTAACAGAGCGTATTGCAGGTGTGTTGACCAGGTGTGTGTACCAGGTGTGTGGACCTGAGCAGTAACAGAGCGTATTGCAGGTGTGTTGACCAGGTGTGTGTACCAGGTGTGTGTACTAGGTGTGTGGACCAGGTGTGTAGACCAGGTGTGTAGACCTGGACAGTAACAGAGCGTATTGCAGGTGTGTGTACCAGGTGTGTGTACCAGGTGTGTGTACCAGGTGTGTGGACCAGGTGTGTGGACCAGGTGTGTGGACCAGGGCAGTAACAGAGCGTATTGCAGATGTGTTGACCAGGTGTGTGGACCAGGTGTGTGGACGAGGGCAGTAACAGAGCGTATTGCAGGTGTGTGTACCAGGTGTGTGTACCAGGTGTGTGTACCAGGTGTGCATACCTGGGTCTTGGTGGGAGAGAAGGCCTGCCCAGGTGAGTAAGGTCTGCCAGGCTCTCCACTAAGCAGAGTCTCACTGTTCATCTTGGTCTTGAGACAGGCGATGTAGCGGCTGCAGAAGTCCTTACACAGGTCGCTCACCTTCTCCAGCTCCAGCAGGTGGATTCTCAGCACCTGGATGGCCTTCACCATCTGGCATCACAAGTGTTAAGGATTCAATAGGAATCGTCATGTTCTTTTAACCGCGACAGTCAACCTTATTAATGTCCCTTGACTGAGATATAATCTATTTAGAACTTAGGTTACCTATATTCTTCCAGTGTGTGTGTGTGTGTGTGTGTGTCTCAGAAACGAGCATCTAACATTGCAATAGTATAAGAGCTAAAATTGGGACTGTGTATCTGTAGATACTGTACACTAGTAACAATGACTAACTATTCCAGTCTTGTCTGGGTCTGTAGGAGGAATGACTGATCGGATACGTCACACTTGGCTGCCCCGAGAGCGGCTGGTATTTCTGACCTGCTGCCGCTGTGATCCATCAAACCAGTCCCCTGCATGCATACGGAGTGTCTGGATTTGTGCTTTAAATTCAACATCTATACACTGTTGTTTGCTTATTGACGGCATCCAGACCAACGAATAGTTCCTGTCGACATGAATACCCATCACTGAAATGTTTTTCTCCCTCAGATGTACAAAACTGAAACCACTTTAAGACCATCAAGGCTAAAATGATCCATCGCTCATTCACCGCTGGTCTCCTGAAGAAGACGTCCCCTTTCCACACCACGCTTTAGGATTTTTAGTGAATGCTGACCAGGCGTGATTGGAAATAGTCTACAGAACTGGTTGACAGAAGTAGTTTTAGGTTGGCCTATATCACGAATTACAGGAATATGGAAAACAGTTGTGTATGTAAGATGGGTTAGATCTTTATGATCGGGTGTGGCTATAAGCACGCCGTTTCAGCCGTTTCAGAAATACTGTTGCATGACAAGAATCAATCTGCTATCAATCAGGTATTTTCTTTCCCGAGAACATCGCGCTCTCCTGGTTACCCAGAATATGTATTTTGATGGCACATGATTGATTGATTTTATAGGGCAGCTGGCCGTTTTGACTGCCTATCTGAGTAAAGCACCCTTCTAACCCAGGACTCACCAGGTTGTCAAGGTCGGGGTCGTCACTGAAAAAGGCTTTGCCCTCTTTCTCCTGGCTGCGGACAAAGTTGGCAATGTCCACGTCGAAGCTGGCAGACGTGATGCAGTCTGACCCCTGTGTGGACTGTTCACACTTCTCAAAGAGCAGGGCCAGAAGAGGAAACAGAGGATGCCTGCAACACACACAAACACACACACACATAGACACGTCACTTAATTGCATTGATTTGAGGTCAGAAATGTGTCCCGTTCCACACTGCACAAGCAGTACCGTACCGGTATATGGACGCCTTATCTACATCCATAGGGGTCTGGGGCTCCGTCACAGTTGGACTGGAGGCTGTGTTCAGGCCCTCGCCGAACTTCTGCTCCTGGTCAGCACCACGGCTTGCCTGCTCTACTCCCTGCATCTTGGATGAGGGAGCGGATGAGGGGGGGAAGAGACACGAGAGCATTATTGCGCAGTAGTGAGGGCCCAAGCTCAAGAGGTGAAGCTCAAGAGCCTTGCCGTCGACAACACAGCATGTCAAGATTGCGCTTGTCAGCGAGACGTTCAGCACCGTACAAAAGTAAGGATGTGTCAAAGTGAACTGCAAATGGTAGAATGACGCTGAAGGCCCCCGGCAGGATGGAACGATCAGTGGCAGCAGATCATATTCAGCCGTTACTGACGACCGCCCACCGGGTCCTTTCTGCTTCTTCTAATTAGACCATCTGATACAGTCATTGATTGAAAGACATCTTGATCCTCCCTTCATCCGTTTCCCCATCAAGACAGCTGGCAACAACCCAGGCTCCGTTTAATTCCAAGAACGTCATCGTCGGAGCAACGGCAACTTTGACACAAAAGAACAGCGCTGGCGAAATCTCAAGTGAGTCACAGATACACCTTCCCCATCTCCTCGGACCTTAAATAACCATGATGAATTCTAAATGCACACGTTAATACATAGCATCACTTTGCGTCAACCAATCAAATTTATTTTATTAACCCCTTTTTGCAACGAGAATTGTCACAAAGTGCTTTTACAAACAACCAGCCTGAAACCCGAAAAGAGCACACATCAACAAGTTCACACACAACAGCTAGGAAAAACACCCAGAAAGATCGAATTTAGGAAGAAACATAATGAGGAACCAGGCTCTGAGGGGTGGCCAGTCGTCATTTGGCTGTGCTGAGTAAACTTATAATAGTTTAATAATTTTTAAATACGTTTTTTACTGCAAAGAGTCCCAGGTCAGATGCATAACCAGTCTGACAGGTCAACCGGGAGCGGTGAGGGTTAGGCTGATTTGAAAACATTTCCAAACATCAAATTGTCTACTCAAATCTTCCCCTAAACAACCATCTGTGTAGTTTGCAGGCATGTTTGAGAAGGCCTCAGAACACAGCCTCAGACTGAATTTGTTGTTGTGACCCACCTGCTGTTCCCCCTCCGGGTACTTGTCAACCGAAACCGACTGGGCAGCCATCATGTTTACTGCAGACGCAGATAACACTGAAGCATTATAAAGACAGAGAGTTGGCAGACCTGTGAAAGACACACACACACACACAGACACACACACGTTTGAGAATTAATAATTTTTGCTTGAGTATTCCTCCTGATAAATTGACATTATTATAATGGATAGCAGGCAAACAAAAAAGTTTTGCAATTTATTCTGTTTCATGCCGTGTGGTTGTTGTTGTTGAGAATTAATTGCTGAGATTCTGTGAAATTGTATTAAACAGTAATATAAATGGGTGTCCCGTGAAAGAACAAATGGTACAAATGGCTTTAACACTTTCATTTCAGGATTGTAATAAATTTTGCAATCCAATGCTGAACAGCTTCGGCAAAATATGTCTATTGCAATGCAATAATAGCCCAAATAATGTAACGTAACTGTATTACAGAACAAAATCATATGTCCGTACAGATCAAATGACTGGGGTGACAGGAGTTACACCAAATAGCAAGTTTATTCGACTGGAGACAGAATGTACAGTACAACTCATTTGACCTGAGAGAGACAATGAAACAAAGATGATACAAAGATGAGACAAAGATGAACCATGCCCGTGTGTCTATCATGAGTGATGTAACACACCCACCACGTTCGACTGACTCGCATGTCTCGCAGTTTGTCGGGTGGCAACAAAGATAGATTCTAGAACGTTCAGCAAACAATGGTCGAATCCAGAACATTTATTTATGGTTGTAGAATAAAAGCTGAATTAAATTACATTGACATCGATACTAGTTAAGGTTCAGTTAAAAGGTCGTTAGACAAACAGGCAGCTGGTTAATTTACAGCTATTTAGCTGGTTTGCTAACTAGTGCATTAATGCGTATAACATAAATAATCCCATAAACCACTCCGTCTGTTCGCAACAACCACTGAAGCGTCCGTGTTTAAAACGTGAGTTAACCACAGCGAAACTAGTAACAGTATCGCCATATTTACAGCCGTGTTTAATACGAATTTGCCCGTTAGCCAGTTAACACAATTAGCCGTGAGAGGGTACAAGCTAACGAAATAATTCTGCGTAAAAGTAAACATATCAACCCATATTTCATGCATTATAAACGTGTATGCACATTAATGTATGGTGTTTATATACTATTCACACGCTCGTTTATGCATTTTGTGTGTCTTTATTTATTTTTAAATAAATCCAGCCCACAAGTCAGTCAATCAATCAGGCGAAGGACAGCTGCCTATCCCAATGTGCCCATGTGCCACTGACTCGCGCCTGAGCAGGGTAAAGCTGGGGCCTAGTGTCTCGCCCTTGCTTTTCCACAATCTCTATCTCCCCCCTCCCCAAAATCGCCGACATATTTCTCCCCTCTTCCCTGGTTAAAGTCCATCACAACTAAATAAGCAGCTCAACTGGCCTGCCTGCGTTCCGAGCTTTAGCCCTGGGCATTTGTTTTCCCCTCTGAAGCCCAGATTGTTTGATTGATAGGGAGCGGAAAAAGCAGATTTTGAGTGACAGCTTACCTGAGTGCCAATCTTCGTCAAACTGACAAGCGGCTGCAGCAATCGGGACGCGCAGTTGTCGCGCTGCGTCATCACGTCTGGTCACGCAGGGTATTTGTCTCATTAATATTCATAATATGGGAGGAGACTGAACGTGCTGCCTTGTTTCATGCCACTAAAGTGTAGAAGTCCCGCGGGGGCACCATGCCCGACAAAACCTAATCCCATAAGAAATGCTAAAAAATAACATTGTATTTCATGTCATATTAATGTTTTTTTACCCATACCTGTCACCTCCTTACATCTGCGGGTATTATTCTGAATTATAATACATTCCTATGTTCTGTATTGGACTGCTGTGATAATTAGGTCATTATGTGTACTGTACAGACACAGTCAGCGTTGGGAGTCATTAAAATAGAATGTAGATTAAAAAAATGTGCACAGCACAGCACTATTCAAATGTACCCCATCCCCTCCCCCACCGTAAGTAAGAAACCAGCAAAGATGAAACGTTAGATCTTTTTCTCTATAATACACAACAGGAAAAAAAGAACAAAATGCAAAGCCTCAGATCCCTTCTCGCAAGTTTATTTATAATATACTGTATTTCCTATAACAAGCACGTCTTTGTGAACGTAGAGGGTTAAATATTGGCTGTTTCAGGCTGCAGAATCAGAGACATGGAAGCTAGGAAACTAACGGGTGGGGTCATGTGGCCTTGGGAAGCGGGGGTCCCCTCTCAGTGCCTGGGGGAGGTTCGTCCGCTGGAAGGCTGCGGCAAACGATACTTGGCCATCTCCAGGTCCAGGTCTGCGAAGGTGTAGTGGTTGTAGTTGTGGTGCTGTAGGTTCTTGTAGGTGGTGTTGTCAAAAGGCTCGGGCGCTGGAGCGGGAGGTTCCGCTGCCACCTCTGAAGAAGGGAGAAAACATAGAGGTTTAGGAGACAAAGCATTGGCATATGTGTAGCCTGTACAAGGGGCTAGAGTTAGGCAAAAGAAAATCAAGCCATGAAGTTAAAAACATAAAACATTTGCAGAATTACTTTAAAACGTTTAAATAATCACAATCAGAATTTAGAAGAAATGCCTTTGTTTTTGTGCAAAACAAGTGATGCTCATATGAGACTGCCCGCTATAAACTGTGGGCATATGCATATATATATATACATATATATCTCCAATATATTTTATTATCTTTGAATGTATCTTTTATAATATACTGCATTTCCTATAAGAGAATAACAAGCATGTCTTTGTGAACTTAGAGGGGTAAATCTTGGGTGTTTGGTAGATTGCAATTTGGAAGATTTCTTATATATGAAGTAGGGCTATTTTGTTCGACATTAAATATTTTTATATTTCATAGCAAAATGTGTAGAATTGCAAAACATAAGTTGCAAAGATAAAGTTAAATTCAGCCAAGTGATAAGTTACAAGCAATTAGCCTTAAAAATCAGCCCACACATTTAAAATCGTCTTTTTATAACAGCGCAAATAAGTCTTATAATTTAGGCACGGCACGACAGTCCAGAGGTGAAGACCATTTGGCCAGAGAGGTTGGACGAAAAAAGTGAGTAATGTTTCTGAGCAAGACATTTGAAAAAAAACATAATATAACGGTTAAAAAAGAGCAATCTCACGTTATGTTGGGGCCACTCGCCTATAAAATCCGATTACACCAGAAGAAAGTGGCATATTAAAAGACAATGTAAAAATGTTCACATCCAAAGCTGCATATTTCAATCTAGAAACGTTCATTAGCTGATGCTTTAGCGTACAGAGTAAAACATGAAAATTAGAGACAGTGAAGGCATCAATCCCCTCCAGCTTCCGTTCAACCAGATGGAGTTGAGAGTGATAGATGTTCCCCATCAGCCCAAGTACACAGTAACTTCACCTTTAGCTTGCACACATCTAATCTTACAGTAAGCAAGTACACTGAAACCATAGACTAAACCAAAATAGTCAGCAAGCTGTCATTAACCCGTTGCATACGCATAGGTAATAGCAAGGCAAGCATGCATAGCGGAGCATAAAAGCATGCCAGGAGCAATAGACTCAGCTGAAGTGTATTTTGCTTTGGCAAAACAAAAAGAGGCAATATCGTTTTACTGAACACTATAAACCTGCCGCGCTGCTACATTTAAAGCACTTATGTGAGGCACCTTACATCCCATTTATAATTAAACCGTATACGTGTTATCAAGAACAACATTTAAAGGAAATAGGGTGAACTGTGGTTGGGAAGGTCCATAGAGGAGAGAAAGAGTAGGGGTCAAGGAAGAGGAAGTATACCCTCAGAGGACTCCACGGATTCTGCCTCAGCTGGGGGCTGTGCAATCAGCTCCTGTCTTGCAGATTCTGCCATTACTGGGGCGTTGTCTAAGAGCTCCTCTGGGCTGGCTTCAGCAACAGCCTGGGCGACTTCAGCAACAGCCAGGGCAGGGGCGGCTTCAGCAACAGCCTGGGCAAGGCCAGCTGTTGCCTCAAATTCTGGAGGACTTTCCATTGCCACACACACAGGAGCATCAGCGGCAACTTTGACAGTGGTAGCTTCAGCGGGAACTTCAGCAGCTTCAACAACAGCTTCTGGAAGAACACCTACAGCTGCAACAGTGATCTCTGGGGCAGAGTCTATCAGCTCCTCAAAACTTGCGGCAGAGGCAGCTTCAGCTGGGGCAGGTTCCGGGGCAGGTTCCAGGACTGGTACAGGGTCTACCCGTTTAGCACCCACATTCTTTGGAGTAGACGCTTGAACATGTTTGGCCAGATCGTCCAGTGTGGACTTTCCCTTCATAGCTTTTGAAACGTTCTCCAGAGATGCAGCATGTGTAACTTCTTGCCCAGCGTCCGCAGTACCCACACGTGTGAACTCAGGCAGTGCTGCCGCCACTTCCTTTCTCTCTGATTGGCTTGACAGACCCACTGTTTCAGTCTCAACAGCTACATCTACTAGGACTTCTGATGTAGCCTTTGATTTCACTTCAGACTTCTCGTCATCGGAGTCGGAATCAGAATCGGAGTCGGAATCAGAATCGGAGTCGCTGGATGAGGAGGATGAGTCACTAGACGGGTCGCCGGGATCAGCTGAGGCAGACTCCTTGGGTGGTCCGGCTGTGGCGGTGAATGGAATGCTTTCTGTTACATTTGCAGCAAAATCCGGCTCAGCGACTGGCGAGGCGGCATCCAAAATTTCTTCGGCAGCGTCAATTAGCGGCGCAGCAGAATCGGCTATGGTGGCGGCCAGGTCAGTGGCTGGAGCAGGCAGGGTGACAGCCCCAGCAACTGAAGGAGCCTCGGCCACTGCTGCTTCAGCTGGGCATGTTTCGCTGGCAACCGCCTCTACGGCTGGCAAGGCTATATCCAGAGCAGGACTATCAAATTCTACAGCCAGACCATTTTCCACCGTTACGGCTTCATGGTTGTTTCCGGTCCTGGGAGCTGGATCTACATCTGTGGCAGTAACTATTGATTGGACAGTGACGGGGCCACTAGCCACTGGGTCAATATAAACTTGAGCCTCTGCTGAGAAAAGTCCTGAGACTAAAGGCTTAGAAGGGAAGGCAACAGCGGTCTTGTAGGCTAGTAGTGTTGCCCTGTCTTCTGAGGCCTCTAGGGCTGAGGAAATTGTAAACATAAAACAAATATGACTCAATCTGTGCGTTGTCCATTGCCACAAGGCTCATCTCCAAAATAAAAGACCACATAATAATATGCTCCCATGATATATACATTTTCCAGTACAATTAAGGAACTCTTAGCTCCACATTTTTCTCATGATTTAGCGCTTACATCCCAGGATTTCTTTGTTATTACACCCAATTGTTAAGCACATGCAGTTTGCAATCAAGGAGATTCCGGTCACATGATCACACCTCAAACCTCCACGCGCTATTCTCAAAAAGTGATCCCACTTAATCAAACCGACTCAGACATGTTACCACCAATCAGAAGGACCTTCAGGTGCGTTGCAATTTTATTTTAGAGATAAAGTCCCTTGTCAGTTCCAATGGAATAGAATCAAAACAAATAGAATCGGTTGTATTTAAAAATATATATATTTGTACCCAGTGGGATTTTTTCAAATGGAATGAGATTTTAGTTGGATGATCATTTGACAGGAGTGGGTCTTAAACGTTGAGCTGATTGGGGAGAATAAAAGAACCATTGAGTTGTACATAACATAAGCGCAGTAAAAAGAACAGCTGTACTCATACTTGCAGATTCAGGATCTAGCAAAAGCACATAATGTACACCCTTGCAGAGTCTGTGAATGTAAGACTTACTATCCTTTCTCCCATCCCATGTCAGCATGTTTATTTATGATTATGATCAGCCCAAGTATAAAATACGCTGGTCTGTATATTCTTCTGCTGTTTCCCTCCAATGAGTCTATTAAATCAATGGCAAATCAAAGACGAAACCAAGATCATTTTTTAACTGATGGGGAGAGACACTTTTACTGGTTGCATTTTGAGTCCGACGCAACTTAAACTGTTTACATTGTAAATAATTTGATAATAAATCCCCCAAAAGGCACATATTACAGAAAACAGCTAGAGTAAAGATAGGTATAAGGCCACTCAACAATCTGTCTGGTAGAGACACAAGTATGTATGTTCTTAAGCAACACGTCTCAGATTGATAATCCACAGACCAAGGTATCGGTCTAAAGGTGTAGACACATAAGGTAAACACATTAACATCTGTACTCTTACTTGCTGCCTTGGCTTTTTTAACAGGTTTAGGTCGAGCCGGCGCCTTGGTGCAAAACGGTGCTGCATTGGTGCTTTTCAGAAGGCCCCAGCCCTCACGCTGGAGAACCTGCACAGGGAAATAATCATGCCATTGTTATGCATTAGACCTCAGCCTGGAGAACCTGCACAGAGGAATAATCATGACATTGTTATGCATTAGCCCTCACGCTGGAGAACCTGCACAGAGGAATAATCATGACATTGTTATGCATTAGCCCTCACGCTGGAGAACCTGCACAGAGGAATAATCATGCCATTATGCATTAGACCCTCAGCCTGGAGAACCTGCACAGAGGAATAATCATGACATTGTTATGCTGGAGAACCTTAATCATGCCATTGTTATGCATTAGCCCTCACGCTGGAGAACCTGCACAGAGGAATAATCATGACATTGTTATGCATTAGCCCTCACGCTGGAGAACCTGCACAGAGGAATAATCATGCCATTGTTATGCATTAGACCCTCAGCCTGGAGAACCTGCACAGAGGAATAATCATGCCATTGTTATGCATTAGACCTCAGCCTGGAGAACCTGCACAGAGGAATAATCATGACATTGTTATGCATTAGCCCTCACGCTGGAGAACCTGCACAGAGGAATAATTATGCCATTGTTATGCATTAGCCCTCACGCTGGAGAACCTGCACAGAGGAATAAACATGCCATTGTTATGCATTAGACCTCAGCCTGGAGAACCTGCACAGAGGAATAAACATGTTATGCATTAGCCCTCACGCTGGAGAACCTGCACAGAGGAATAAACATGCCATTGTTTTGCATTATAACGCTACATTGCCATCTCCTTATATAACGATCATGCATTTGACTTGGCTTGACTACAACCGACTACAACATGCGACCATGGTATGAACTTGTGGTTCACTTTTAACTGGCAAGTTAGTTTCTTTCTGATTCAAAACTCGAGTCTAAATGTCGTCTCATAACATTAAATAGCGGGTATTAGTTCCTACTATATATAGTTCCTACATCATATAAGTAATGATGTCAGTGCGCTGGCTCACACACAGGAGTACGGGAGTGGTTTTATACGAACACGGTCGGGTTGATTGCAAACCAGTCGAAACACACGATTACATTATTTCCAATATAACAAAATAATTGCAGTGACAATATTAACACGTTTAGGGAATTAACGAGAAATATCAACTACCTTGAGATAATCTAGTCGCCCTAGCCGAAGTAAGGAGGTCGCCATTTTGGTGCTCTCCTTCTTCTTCTTCTTCTTCTTCTTTTTATTTAATGGCAGATCGCAACCAACTTAAGGTGCATATACCGCCACCTACCGCACTGGAGTGTGAGGCCGGTCACAGCCTTCCTGCTATATTCTCCTGTAGAGCCCCGTGTTCCTGAGAAAAAGAAATAATGCCTTCATTACTGCTTGGTGCTCTCCTTATTATCTTCCGTGCGAGAAGAACCCGAGGTAATTTAAGTTCCTAGGTGACATGCACTCACCCGGCCACTTGCTTAGTTACACCTTTGTAGCGCCGGGTTGGGCTGTAAACATTCCTCATAGATTTGGTTACATATTGACATTATAGCATCACCCAAATTCCAAACTTGTGTTGTCTAATTTCAAACCAGTCTATTGTAAGATTATGACACACTGGATTCATGTGCTGTAAGACAGAAACATGAAAATTAAAACAAAAAAGGCTGGAAATATGTCACCTTGTGTGCAATGAATGCAGAATAAGAGTGTCACTTCTTGAATTAAATAATGCATTTTTTAGATGCATCTGTGTGTGTATATATTTATATAAATATGCCTGTGTATGACTAAGGACCAGATGTTATGCTAGCCCCTCACAGTCAAACCATTTACTCAGCAAATATTCACTTTGTAGTGACGTTTTAAAACCATGGTATTGTTCAGCCATCGGACATAAAAACACTTACGTTTGGATAATGTAATGAACTGCTGATGCATGCAACAATACTAAAACTAAACACAAAACAAACGGTGGCCCAAATCGAATATGTACTACATGTCTACGTCTGTCGAGGCAAATCTTCCTCCAGGTGATTCAATTATGTGCCGCCGCTCTGCTAAAACCCTGCATGATGGACAATAGTGACCTGCCACATAAAAATCAATTTCAGGTAACAGACGGCACACGGAAACACGAGTACAACAACATGGATCCAAGTTTATTCATATCCATTTTCTTTTGCCCATATCCACATACAGCGACCATCATTGGTGCAGAAGCATATTTCACAGGTAAAAACAATGCTTCAGCTTATCCTACATTGTGCTGATCTAACACAGGATCTAATTTGCACAGAATATCTAGATATACGGAAACGGCCTTACCACCCCAACACATGGCTGATGAACACAACTCTAGCATTAAATGACACAGTATTTGGTCATTAGAAATGTACTTTACAGATTACAGATGCACAGAAAACGACTAACAGTAGAAACGTGGAGTGGTGCAGTTTACTTCGGGGTCGTCTCATCCAGCTTGGGCTCTGAACAGGGAGAGAGAAGGGACAAAATGTGTAAGAAAAGCAAGTTAAAAAATTAACAAAGACAAACAGACGGCTACCATTTTTGTCTCTGTGTGAAGCTTTGGGAAAGTTGAGGGTCAGCATGTCATTAGCTTGGTGCAAATGACGGTTTCTCGTCGAGCACATCGAATCCAGATCTCAAAAGCAGGAAATATCCCACCTTCCACCTTCATTTCTCAATTTACAATACAGATTATAGTTTAGAAATATAATAATGTGTGGGTTGGCTTTTCCCTGCTGCACCAACACCTCCAGAAACCCTGACCATCTCATCTACCACCTCCACCGCTGATTCAGCCTCGGTCCATAATCGCTTAGTGTTCAGCAGCACCTGTTCCTTCTCATGTCAACGCTCAGAAAATATTTACTCTAGAAACTAGAAATGTTCAGTCTTATAGTCTGTCCATGTCATGACAGTCCAAGAGTTAGTGATTTGACAAAAGGAATCTTGGTTGACAAACCAACATGACATCTCACTTGAAGAGAACATGGACATAACTGAATGTAGTCCATTGCCCGTAAATGACAAAGATAATGGAAATCCATTTGTCATGATTATCATTAGGCATTACAGATTCCTATGTATCATTGTAAAACATACCAGCCAGCCTTGATTTGGTTAGGGGATTTTCCCTGCATTTGAAAAAAGCACATACTGTTGTGCTATTAAACAAACTGGCAGGTTCTGGAACCTTCCAGAGGCAGCCAGCAGTTCCAGAGGCAGCCAGCAGTTCCAGAGGCAGCCAGCAGTTCCAGAGGCAGCCAGCAGTTCCAGAGGCAGCCAGCAGTTCCAGAGGCAGCCAGCAGTTCCAGAGGCAGCCAGCAGTTCCAGAGGCAGCCAGCAGTTCACATCACTGCATCCCATAAAACCATGTCTAGGGAAATATATAAAGACTCCCAAACCGCTGCACAGTGGAAAGCTGGAAATGCCTCTGAATAAAATGCACTTGGAAAAGTTGAATGGGGATGTTGGAGAAAAACAAGTGGCTACAAGAGGGTATAAAGATGGCAACCCCAAGCCATGATGCACTCACAGCAGCTGGTCCCCAGCAACATGGGAGCCGCAGAGTGAGGACAGTATGGAGAAGAATGGTCGAAAAGTCACAGAGAGAATGTCTGTTTAAAGCCCATACTTGTGAAACCTCCACTGAGCGGCAGAGACAGAAACACCACAGCCCCCACTGCTTCACTTTTATTTAACAAAATGCCCACTGACCCATTCACAGTACTCAATGACAGCTATCTTCAAAAACTGCACACAGAAACAAACAAATGTAAAACAATAGTTTGTCCAATTCTGGGTAAATTACACAAATTCTGAAAAAAACTTGAAGTATCCAATTAATTATTGGTCGGATAACAGGCATAAAGCACATTTCAAACCCATGACAAATAATCCCAATCTCTATGAACCCTACTGACCTATGAACTTGAACTCTGGGAATGCTGTGAGGTCTCCACCTCCATATAATCTCTGGAGTTTAGTCAGCTCTTCTGCCAAGTTCTTCTCATACGCAGGACCTGCATCTACCAAACCACCACTGAGCCTAAGTGAGAAAAGTCGTAACTGTCAACTGGAAGAACAAGCAGTTTATGGTAAACAACCGAATCTCAGAGTTTGCCACACTCAAAAAACAAGCTGCGTTGCTTACTTGCTCTTTGACGAGTACTCTCGGATCGAATTGAGGAAGAGATTCTGGATTGGGTCGAGTGTCGCTGAAGCTGAGAGTGAGAGTGAGGGGAGAAAACAACACCGATTATTATCTGAATTAATTTATTGCAATTCTAGCCTGGATGCCCGTTCGGCTGGAACTGCACAATAAAAGCCCATCACATCGGTAACAAAAACCCTCATGCGCATAAACAGCACCTGGGAGTGAGACAACACATGAAGGCATCTACAAGGAAAAGAGACAAAAGGATTGTGTGAAAAAGGAAAGTCAGGTACCGGGTTAAGTTGGAGTGAAGTCATGCTAGCCTTCACATGTAAAGTTCATAGCCGTCACATGACAGAAACTGTGTTGAATATTAACAGACCCAAATTAAATCCCAGCGTATAACGTATAATGTACATCTGACCGTAACTAATGGCAACCTCTTCCCCATCAGAAATGTTGAATCCACACACAAAACAAGGTGCAACCTCAAACTCGCATAGACCACATATATTGTGTTGAACAAATGAAGTGCTCAAGGGATCCATTGATGACATCACAACGTACCAGGAAAAAAGTGAGAGAAGTTGAGGAACAAGAGAAAAGTAGGAAATGTAAAACCATACGATCAGTTCCCATTTTACCAGGTAATACCTCAGTAGCAGGTCAGTCAAATGCACAAGACTAGCCAGACCTCCTGCTGGTTAGTATTCCCGTAGCAATGACATTAAATTTGATAGTACATACCGTAGTAGCTTTAGCATTAACTGTACAAATACACAAGGTGGACAAAATAACGGAAATAACTGACAATACATTAACGTCTAGGACCGATTAAGGACTAGGGCCCCAGTGTGGCTTCCGAACAGCTTCAATTCTTCTTACATAGCGATCGTTCAAGTCCTGAATTGTGTGTGTGTGTGTGTGTGTGTGTGTGTGAATCATCACCACTAAACAGTAGTTTCAATTATTTAAAAAATGAACATTACCAAAAGTAAAATTTTGGCATTATGTTTTTTCTTGAAACAAATTATTCAAACACAGAAATTAGTTGGATAATAAAAACTAAACTGACAGGTATATTACATTGCAATCTCAAAAGTGCCAGGGGTAAAACACAATGTTGAGGCAAAAGACTATGAGTGCAGACCGGAAATGGTGAATGATGGAAAAACGGCAGAACCGAAACACAGAACAGAAACACAGAACAATGCAGAGAAAGAGTGTCAGTGCAAACCACAAGCATTGAGGAACCCATAACGTAATGCATTGGAGACATGCATCGGGGGTGTAGGACAGTGAAAGTACTATGGTTAGCAGCTAACGCACATAATCCCACAGGGACCCCTGACGTAAAGGGAAAACAGGGTTGGGGGAGGGGCTTGGGCCAGATGTGGACATTCAATTAGTGGGAGGGATAAAAAGCGGACAAAGTAACAAATATTAGCTATTAACAAATTAGCCAGGAAGCTACGCAAAGCAACAACCAAAACTACTGTTAACATCAGCTATCGACACGCGCAATTTTAAAGTTACAATAAAGTCACGTAAAATGGGACTAAGAATACGACTGTTGGTAGACGGTAGGGTCCACAGAGAGGAGGAATGGGTTTAAAGCGGGGTTGTGGTGTATACCCTCAGAGGACTCCATTGGTTCGGCCTCAGCTGGGCCGCCGGCAATCAGCTCCTCTCCCGCAGCTTCTAACACTACAGGGGCGGAGTCAACCAACTTCTCTGCTACAACTTCAGCCTCTACCACGGCTTCCACGTCTGCAGCACCTTCAACTAGGACAACTTCTATCGAAGCCTCAGCAAACGCTTCAACTGGGGCTTCTGCAGAACAAATGGCTAGGGGAACTTCTGCTGCAGCCTCTGCTAAAGCTTCAGCCACTGCTTCAGCAGGGGCAGCCTCCACAACTTCTACTGCAGTAGCGGTCTCTAACAGGACTTCAGCCACTGCTTCAGCAGGGGCAGCCTCCACAACTTCTACTTCAGTAGCGGTCTCTAACGGGACTTTAGCTGCAGCGTGTTGAGCGGGTGGGAACTCTCCAAATGGGGCTTTGGCAAAGACTTCAGCAACCGGGGAGGTTTCAACAGGGGCTTCGGGTGGTGGAGGGGCTTCCGCATGGGCTTCGGCAACCGGGGAGGCTTCCACAGGTGCTTTGGCAACCGGGGAGGCTTCCACAGGGGCTTCGGCAACCGGGGAGGCTTCCACAGGGGCTTCGGCAACCGGGGAGGCTTCCACAGGGGCTTCGGCAACCGGGGAGGCTTCATTAGAGGCTTCGGCAACCGGGGAGGCTTCATTAGAGGCTTCGGCAGCCGGAGAGGCTTCGACAGGCGCCTGGGCATCCTGGGAGGTTTCGACAGCTGGACCAGCTTCGGCTGCAGCAGTAACTTCAATGGAAGGGGAAGCGTCAGCTGCAACGGCTTCAACCAGTGAGGCGATCTCGGCTACCACAACAGGTGTGGCTTCAGGTACCAGAGCAGCAGCTTCAGCAGAGGCAGCAACTTCCAAAATGGGTGCAGCTTTGGCAACAGGAGTGGCTTCAATTGCCACAGGGGCTGCTTCCGCTTCAGCTGCACTGGCTGCCACAACTGGCTCTGCAGCGACAGCTTTAGCAACAAACTTAGGGGTGGCTGCAAGTTCAGCTGCCACAGCAACTACCGATGGATTTGTAGCTTTCTTGGGAAATTCCACATATGTTCTGTGTGGGACAAGCTTCTCTATATCGAAGTATGTTTTGCTCTGGGACTTTTCTAGGACGGAGGGAAAACAAATTAGATGTGTTCATTTAAACTTTTAGGCCATTAGCGGTGTTTTGCACAAGCCAGACAAATTCTGATCTCTCGTCAATTTATTGGTCTTTTAAAAAACCACATGAGACCTTACATCCAACATTTTTCAGAGCTGACCTGATTGATTACTGAAAATAAATATAACATCAGTGTAAACAGTCAATGTAGCCAATACCTCTAACATTACCACTTACATTTGAATAAATATCACCCAGGCCAACATGACAACCTGTTAGGGAAGAGCAGGATTTCTATAATAAAAGAGAATAACAATATAACTAATAATCAATAATTCCTCCTAACACAATCCCAGTTTACCTTGGCCGGACATGTATGGTTCCTAAACGGATGGCCACATTTCACAACCCTGCTATTTTTACCAAAGGGCAGAAAAAATTTGTATTTCTATTCCCATGACGATATGCATTGTTAATTAATGCTGCATGACGGTGGCAGCATCATGTTATGGGGAATTGGGGATGTTTCGCATCTAAAACCAACTGATGAAACCTACAGAAACTGCTGATCTCACCAGAAATCTAATAAATCACAACAATTTAATCAGAAAGGCCAACAAACTTATTGTAAATGGTTATACCTATATGATTTAAGATTACAATATAAAAAACACTATCCATTTTGTAATATTGCAAATGTCCTCCTAAATATGAGTATGGTGTTTAGAGAATCGAAGTCATTACTTGAGTGCGTCAAACACTGAGGCACTAACATGACACGAGTTAATAGAACATTTTTGTAGACTTTAGGCATCGTTGATCACATTGTGCAGTTGCTGTTTAATGAAATGGAATAATGGGAAAGTGAAAAAGTTGAGCATGGCCGAGCATGACTGTTAGTGCTTGACATACCGGTTTTAGCATCTCACACAATGGCTTCCAGCACTTCACACACACACACACACACACGCACACGCACACGCACGCACGCACACGCACGCACGCACACGCACACGCACGCACGCACACACGATAAAAGATTGGTGCATCAAACGAAACATATTTTCAGTGGCATACCTGTGAGCGGAATACAGCTCGTTCGATTAAACAACAGTATTTAGAGACTAGCAAGACTTGGCCGACTTGTTATCAGTCGTAAAAATAATACTCCTAAAGAACTGGCAGCCTAGCGCGATTTAACTAAGAAATGTAAATACTAGAGATTTGGTGCATAAATAGGCAGCTACTACAGTAGTACTACACTATCCTTCAAAATAAGATCATGATGTGTAACTGGGTTAACATGTCTAACGATTTTTAACTAAATTAATTAGCGTCTCAAATGAAAGTGTCAAATTCCACATATACATCTAGAAAAGTAATTCTTGAAAAAGAATCACCATAACATAATTTAAAAACACTGTACGTAGCCTAGCACGTCTGGCAGAAATGCAATAGTTCTGGTGGATTCGGAATCACAGTCTGCAACATCTTATATGCATGAAATGTATTCTAAGGGGTGAGGTACATTTTTCTTTCGAACAAAAAGTCATAATGGCGCCCCAGGTCAATCTTTACGGATGGAAGGACTGTAGAGTGTTCTGTTTGGACATGAAAAAAGTAAAACCTGTGAACAAGGTAAAACCCTCAGGAAATTGGGTGAGAGTTTTACCAGATTGGAACATTGCATCAGTCGAAGTACTTTGGTACCACTACTTGGTGAATTAATGCAAGAAATGTATCTCTATCGTTATAACTATGTTCAAAACAAAAACAAACATGACAGCAAAGTCTTTAAATTCGTCATAGAAATGTCAACATTTCCATGTATTGGGCAAAGGATGTAGTCATACACGATTGGCTTTCAATTGGGTCACTGTGAGAATGTCTAGGTCGGCTGACTAAGTACTCTTACTGACCAATGGGAGCACGGATAAACTGCCAACGCCAACTGACTGGATCTCAGTCACATAGAACATTCTGTGGAATCTTGGAGGTTGTTTTACCACACTTGCTTATTTGAAGTTATAAGTGGAGCATTTTACAATAGTGAAAGACATACTTGTGTGAGGATTCTTTTGGGTTCTGTTTCACAGTAGTTGAAAGTTTCTAAATGTAATGTGACAAATAACTGAAGCAAATGGCAATCTGGCCAGGTTTACATTGATATTTTACAGAACAGAAAAAACAATATGGTTTAAAGTCTGTGAAGGCCATAAATGAAACCATAATACTTGAGGTATTTCGGGCAAATCAAATTCAGATTACAACCTACTTCCTGGGCTGGTCTTCTTGGGCTTCTTGGGCCCCCCAGTTTTTGTACATAGGGCAGCTGAAGGAGCTCTCCTCAACGTGTTCCAGCACTCTGCCTGTACGCACTGATGAAATGAGATTAAAATTAAAGTTCAAATACACTTAACTCTCGATGGCCAGAGTCTTACTTGTGTTATTGTGAGTATCGGTTGGCCACATATGCATGCATGCACATTCATTTTACTAGCACAAAAACATCAACCTACAAGCTTTGTGCTGAGCAATGCCCGGGCAGCAGCAGGACCATAGACGAGTAAACTAAGTTGGCATCTTAAATAAATACCTGATGTGATAATTTTATTCCCGGTAAAATTACGTTTAGTACATACCCTGCACAACATGTTACATCATCTGTATCTTTAACCATGTTCCTCAAAGTGTACAATAGTCAATATAGCTACGTTTGTATTAACACAAATTTAAAAAAACGACATTGCAATTTTTTTTTAAAGGTCTCTGAAATAATGTTGAATGTTCAGATTAAGTGCATGACATTTTATTACCTTCAGAGAGCCGTGTCGACCCAGTCTAAGCAAGGAAGCCGCCATCTTTGCACTGAAATCATTCAAACGGAAACACAGACTTATTATCATGCGTGTGCAACGCAACATATGTATCATTAATGATGCTCAATGTATTCCAGAGCACATGTTAGGAATATATTGAACAGTTAGTTTAAATTATAGGCACACATAAGAACAACCGTGAATAGATCAGAAAGCAATGCACAACAACCATAACACACATCTGCAATATCTAACCACGGCTGAATTATTACATATTATTTTATACAATTGAAATTTAAAACGAAAACTCAGACTCAAAAAGAATATAATTAGCGGGTTACCACCGGTTTAGGGAGGTATAGGCTCCAATGTTCGGCATGCAATGCTTTGACCCATGAGAGACCCTTTATATATATATATATATATATTTCTAACGATTTAGCAATTCATTTATAAATTATGAGCATCTACCAATAAATCGAACAGTACCAATATTGAAGCTTCTCACGGGTGGACCAACTATAAAGCAGTTTATGTAACTGAAGGTCACTACTAAACCGGTAAATACACGCCCCCTTATCCATTCTGGGATCAGACAGATTATAAACTTTGTCAAATTAAGGGTTTATGTCTAAGATAACAAATGTGTAAATAGATCTTCAATAACGTCGAAACATTGAATAATACAGTCAAAAAAGACAAACTCAGACATACTGTGTTCCCATAACCATGCATAACACACTGGTTTTCAATATAACGCATCATGTATTTCATGAAAATAGTAAAGCACGCTTGTCAATGGCAGAGATGTGTACAATTTGTTCCAGGTTGGTTCAAGTCAAGAACCTCGATCTGGACCCAATATCCCGGGGTTTAAATGTCATCGGGATATAAAGCGTACATTATGGGTTTCAGTCTATTAAAATATGCCTTAATGATGGCCATCTATGTATTGTACGCTTATATTCACGCAAATCGCCAACAAATTCCCAAATGTCTCTGAAGCAGAAACCTATTCTGATTTTTTTGCATAAAACCTAGTGTGGGTGAAAAGCCAGAGGAGATGGACCACCAGGAGTATTTTAGAAAGGCCCTTAAATGTAATTAAACAAGTATTGGTTTACCCTGATACTAATAACTTTAGCTTTATGTTTCGAGAGTAGACTGTACACGACAAACATGTATTAACTCAGCAAGCATCTTCCTACCTGGATTGTACCTGAACAGCAGGTAACAGTGGGAAACAGGGAATCCTTTGCCTGCTTGATATAGTTATTTGGTGACGTAGAATAGGTGCGACTGTTTGATGTATTTATTTGGTGACGTCATATATGCGCGACAAATAGTCCAGGTCGTGAGTCCCACGTGAACAGTGGTTGTAGAAGTAGCCATGGCAGCTCTTGGTGTCTGTGGAGATTGGCTCATATCCACCTGTGACAAAAAGCTAATTGCAGTACACACTAAACACAGCAGGTTTGTAGACACGTGTGTATGTCTGGTTTATTGAATTATCAGTTTAATGACATGCATCATAGGGTTATCGAAGGAGAGGTAGCTGGCTGTCATGCTAACGAGCTACTTTCCTGTACTGTATTGTATGAAATCATCTAAGTACTAACTTTTCATTTTTTGGTACCAGAGAACCATTTGTGTTCGATTGCAGCACAGCAGAAGAGAAGCCCAAGTGCACAGAGGCTGAAAAAAGGTACACACTTTCTCTAGTTAGGTAGTGTAGTGATGTATTTTCAGCCTAAAGTGACAGTCATAAGGTACTATGGGTTGAAAACACAACCTACGTCAAGTCATAAACTACAATCTCGCCTAATTGATCTAATGCTTATATTGTATTTGATTTGTGTAGAGACGTTGTTGTTGTCTTTTTCCACGTAGTGCTGCTGTTTTGTTATATAATAGTGATAAGCAGCTGTTCCTTCACATGATATGTATTAATTATTTGCGTCCGGGTAGTGATGGAGGCGGATCGGAGGAGACCGGTACTGACCGGATCTTGGCATTCGCTGTGTCTGCCTCAGGGAAACTTGTGTCGCTTACGGATGACTCCAAACGCCTGGTTCTGTTCCGCTGTGAACCGTCGTGGCAAATCATCAGTACAAGGTATGCCACCATTACTTTGAGGTAGATTGTGAACCGTCGTGGCAAATCATCAGCACAAGGTATGCCACCATTACTTTGAGGTAGATTTTGCAGCATATAGTTCAATGAATTCATACAATGGTTGGTAACAAATTTGTTGTTAAACGCCACTCAATTAGAAAAATCAAACCCAAATACCAACATGCTTTTGATTAGCATGTTCTCTGAATTGGGCCAAAATCTTTTACCGATACAGAAATCAGAACAAAACGTTCCCATTTTAGCACGCCTGCGTTTACGTGGTAACTGGAAACAGTCCTGTGATTCCAGGTGGGTGGTGAGAAGGTGCACGTCTGTAGTCTTCACCGAGGATGAAGATGAAGTTTGGGTGGCAGACAAGTCAGGAGATGTCTACTCCTTTTCTGTGGTGGAGCCCCAGAGGACCGGAGACATGAAGCTGGGACATCTGTCTATGCTACTGTCCATGGTATTGACGATTACTCTGTGCACGTTATACCTTGTCATTAATGGTCAGGCCATTTGTCTAAAAGTTTAATGTTTTTTTATGGTAGTTTTCTGCTGATGTTGCTCTTACTGTAAAGTAAGTGAGAATGTCAGCCCCATATCCTGGTAAGGTGGTGGTGGTAGTGGTGGTTGATGAGGTTGGACTGTACTGCTTTTTTAATGTAGCAGCGTGGCCTATAACGTCTCACTGCCAGTTAACCCCACAACAAACTGCTTAGCTATTCAGGATCCCCCTCCCTCCCCCTCTAGACGCTGACCCCAGACAACAAGTATGTCATCACAGCTGACCGTGATGAGAAGATCCGGGTGAGCCACCTCAAGTCTCCCTACAATATCCAGGCTTTCTGTCTGGGACACTTGGAGTAAGTACAGCTGGCATCCAATGCAGGGAATGCCCATGAAAAGCAGACGGTTTAACTTCGCCACTAATTTCCTTATATTTAATTTACTGATTGTGTTTTTGTTTTGCATAGGTTTGTCAGTTCTCTATTGGTTCCTCCACGACATCCACACTGGCTACTCTCTGGATCTGGGGTGAGAGATTCAGACCAGGTTCAGCATGAGAGCAAAAAAATGTCTGACTGGGCTCGCGTGTGTTCTGACTGGGCTCGCGTGTGTTCTGACCGGGCTCGCGTGTGTTCTGACCGGGCTCGCGTGTGTTCTGACCGGGCTCGCGTGTGTTCTGACCGGGCTCGTGTGTTCTGACCGGGCTCGCGTGTGTTCTGACCGGGCTCGCGTGTGTTCTGACCGGGCTCGCGTGTGTTCTGACCGGGCTCGCGTGCGTGTTCTGACCGGGCTGTGTTCTGACCGGGCTCGCGTGTGTTCTGACCGGGCTCGCGTGTGTTCTGGCCCGGGCTCGCGTGTGTTCTGACCGGGCTCGCGTGTGTTCTGACCGGGCTGTTCTGACGGGCTCGTGTGTTCTGACCGGGCTCGCGTGTGTTCTGACCGGGCTCGCGTGTGTTCTGACCGGGCTCGCGTGTGTTCTGACCGGGCTCGCGTGTGTTCTGACCGGGCTCGCGTGTGTTCTGACCGGGCTCGCGTGTGTTCTGACCGGGCTCGCGTGTGTTCTGACCGGGCTCGCGTGTGTTCTGACCGGGCTCGCGTGTGTTCTGACCGGGCTCGCGTGTGTTCTGACCGGGCTCGCGTGTGTTCTGACCGGGCTCGTTCTGACCGGGCTCTGCGGGCTGCGTGTTCTGACCGGGCTCGCGTGTGTTCTGACCGGGCTCGCGTGTGTTCTGACCGGGCTCGCGTGCGTGTGTTCTGACCGGGCTCGCGTGTGTTCTGACCGGGCTCGCGTGTGTTCTGACCGGCGTGTGTTCTGACCGGGCTCGCGTGTGTTCTGTCGTGTTCTGACCGGGCTCGCGTGTGTTCTGACCGGGCTCGCGTGTGTTCTGACCGGGCTCGCGTGTGTTCTGACCGGGCTCGCGTGTGTTCTGACCGGGCTCGCGTGTGTTCTGACCGGGCTCGCGTGTGTTCTGACCGGGCTCGCGTGTGTTCTGACCGGGCTCGCGTGTGTTCTGACCGGGCTCGCGTGTGTTCTGACTCGGGCTTCTGACCGGGCTCGTGTGTTCTGACCGGGCTCGCGTGTGTTCTGACCGGGCTCGCGTGTGTTCTGACCGGGCTCGCGTGTGTTCTGACCGGGCTCGCGTGTGTTCTGACCGGGCTCGCGTGTGTTCTGACCGGGCTCGCGTGTGTTCTGACCGGGCTCGCGTGTGTTCACAGGACGGGACCGTGAAGCTGTGGGAGTACACGTCAGGCCGGAGGATCCAGAGCTGGGATCTGAAGCAGCTGGGGGAGATGCCAAACTCTGATAACGAAACGGTGAGCGACCACCTAGATTACCCAGTTAAACCGGTCGTCTATGACGCATGATGGGGTACAGTTTGTTCAGGATATGGCTGAAACTAGTAGGAATCGATTGGGATCTAGAGAGGCAATATTATCACGTTAGGTAGGCGCTCATACCGTGTTTGTAGCAGTCCAGTGCTGTGATTTTTGGTGTAGATGGGCCTTTTTTGTCCTAACCTCGTGGTGGAAAGACAGAGAAGAGCTTCTGATATCTCATAAAAAATAGTATCTGATATAGTATAGGATGTTTAACTGTACTGATTATTGCCAGAAACTAGAGATTTTATTTTAGCGGTTGCTGTTATTATGTTTGGGAGGGAGAATTCTCTGATGGTTTAATGTATATTTAAAACTGTCTGAATTTTTGGCCAGGCGTGTGTCCAGTAAATGTCTTTTATATGTGGACTAAACAGTAGGAAAGTCAAAATCTGATAGAAATACAAAGCAACTAAATATGGATACCAGCTAGAAGTAAGAAACCAGTTGAGAAACCTGAATTAATAACTTAACCCTCGTGTTGTCCTGGGGTCATTCTGACCCCAAAAAAAATATTTTGCTGAAAAATATGTTTTTTTTTTCATTAATTGGTCTGAAAATAAGGGTAGTTGTTTATTACTATGCTCTTTATGAGTCAAACTAATTAGTAGTAATTTGATTAAATTCTGGGTGTTTCACTAAATGTAATAACCTCTGTTGTCCTCTGGGGTCAAAAAGACCCCGCAGCACAAAGTAGTCCAATGGAGCAAATTGTCACACCATACTGCTTGGCAAAACAACTTTGATCTTGTGTGTTTGTTGTGTGGGGTCAAGCAATGGTTATGACAACAACACAAAACAAAACAAGTATTTTCTCACAGGTGTTTGGGGCATTTCACATGTTAGTCTGAGTGAGACAGGCAGCACAATGAGGAGGCAGACGTTTTATATTGCACATGAGGCTTGCAAGATAATTTTTGATATAAAAGAAAATAATGACCAGGAGGACAATGCTGCATATAATGAGGATGAATCAACTGATGAAGAGGGTTCAGGGTCAGAGGAGGAACATAATGGTGAGGTGATAGATACAACATACAGACAGCATGCTAGTTCTTCCTCTGAAGAAGCCCCCACATCTCTTGCTGCAGAAATGGAAGATGATTTGAATTTTAGGAAATGGATGAACGTGATGATGAGGAAGAATCTGAAGCTGATATGGAATAAGTGTCAGAAGTGGAGCACGGCACCTATTTTGATGAAGAATTAACTCATGAGGTAGAATCTGAAGTTGAAATGGAAGAAGTGTGAGAAATGGAGGACAACATATATTATGGTGAAGATGAAGAATCAACAGATGAGGTAGAATGAGGAAGAGGACCCAGCTGAGATAGAAGAATATTTCCAGTCAAAGGATGAAACATTGATCTGGTCTTCCATCCCTCCCAGTGACCGGCGAAGAATGTTGTCAGCAGAGAGAGAGACAAGCCACAATGGTCCAACTGCATATGCAAGGTCTCAGATTGATGACATAAAGTCCCCGTTTGACCTGTTTCTGCCTATTGAAGACAGTGCTGAATATGACAAACAAGGAGGGGCAACGCATTTATGGCAACAAGTGGAGAAAGATGGGTCAAATGGATTTGCAGGCATATGTGGGTATGTTTTATGTCAATACGGTCTATTGGCTCTAAATTCCCCAAAAAAGCCATTTTTTCTAGTAATGAGTTGAACTGAAGTAAGACTAAAGGTGTAACACAAAATCTATTGTAAATTTATACTGTATGCTTTATAAACAGTCAAACCAGGCGGGGTCATTTTTGACCCCAGAGGACAAAAGGTGTGATTATGGGCTGCCATTTCTAAAAATAAAATTATTCAAAAACAGCATCCTGACTATACTTTGACAAATACCACTCAGTGATAAGTCAAATAGTCAAAATAATATTAGGTCAAAATAATTCATAGTTTTTTTCAGTTTTGTACTCAAAAACAGGGTATACTTTTATGTAAACAGGGTCATTTGGCTCTAATTTCCCAAAAAAGCATTTTTTTTCTAGTAATGGGTTGAACTGAAGTATGACTAAAGGTGTAACACAAAATCTATTGAAAATTTATACTGTATGCTTTATAAACAGTCAAACCAGGCGGGGTCATTTTTGACCCCAGAGGACAAAAGGTGTAAGGCATTTGGGAGGACAACACGAGGGTTAATTGGATCTTTCAGTTTAACAACTGAGAAATTATCATGATTAAACTCCTCACAACTGTCCCTGAGTGAGGTAATGTGTTAGACATTATCATTAACATCTCTGAGTTTGTTCCCAGAGGTATGCTGTCAGCAGAATCGCTGGCTCCCCTAGTGGTCGTCATGTTGCGGTGCAGTGTGAAAGGTGGGTGTGTGTATCATAAATAAATAATGTTAATCCATAGTGTATGTGTTTGTGTGTAATATGTAATAATTTGCCCTGTTTTTTCAGACATCCCTCAGTGCAGCTGTTTGCGATGGACCAGGAGGATGAAGAGCGTCTGGTAATCTCCAGCAGACTGACACTTCCCCACTGTCCTCTGGATTTGACCTTTGACCCTGAGGGTCGGCTATGGGTCCTGCTGGATTGCCGTGAGATGCCCTTCGTCATGTACACACACACGGAAGGCAGCTGGACGGTACGAACACACACAATGGTACTGGTGTTGTTTAATAAACACACTGGGTTATACTGCAGTGGTTTAGTAAACAC
Organism: Dallia pectoralis; assembly: GCA_029465975.1. Taxonomy (NCBI): domain Eukaryota; kingdom Metazoa; phylum Chordata; class Actinopteri; order Esociformes; family Umbridae; genus Dallia; species Dallia pectoralis. The sequence continues at coordinate 5,238,864 of CM055738.1, read as the reverse complement.
TCTGGGTTATACTGCAGTGGTTTAGTAAACACACTGGGTTATACTGCAGTGGTTTAGTAAACACACTGGGTTATACTGCAGTGGTTTAGTAAACACTCTGGGTTATGCTGCAGTGGTTTAGTAAACACACTGGGTTATGCTGCAGTGGTTTAGTAAAACACACTGGGTTATACTGCAGTGGTTTAGTAAAACACTGGATTATACTGCAGTTGTTTAGTAAACACACTGGGTTATACTGCAGTGGTTTAGTAAACACACTGTGTTATACTGCAGTGGTTTAGTAAACACACTGGGTTATACTGCAGTGGTTTAGTAAACACACTGGGTTATACTGCAGTGGTTTAGTAAACACACTGTGTTATACTGCAGTGGTTTAGTAAACACACTGGGTTATACTGCAGTGGTTTAGTAAACACACTGGGTTATACTGCAGTGGTTTAGTAAACACACTGGGTTATACTGCAGTGGTTTAGTAAACACACTGGGTTATACTGCAGTGGTTTAGTAAACACACTGGGTTATACACACTGGGTTATACTGCAGTGGTTTAGTAAACACACTGCACACTGGGTTATACTGCAGTGGTTTTAGTGGTTTAGTAAACACACTGGGTTATACTGCAGTGGTTTAGTAAACACACTGGGTTATACTGCAGTGGTTTAGTAAACACACTGGGTTATACTGCAGTGGTTTAGTAAACACACTGGGTTATACTGCAGTGGTTTAGTAAACACACTGGGTTATACTGCAGTGGTTTAGTAAACACACTGGGTTATACTGCAGTGGTTTAGTAAACACACTGGGTTTTAGTAAACACACTGGGTTATACTGCAGTGGTTTAGTAAACACACTGGGTTATACTGCAGTGGTTTAGTAAACACACTGTTTATACTGCAGTGGTTTAGTAAACACACTGTTATACTGCAGTGGTTTAGTAAACACACTGGGTTATACTGCAGTGGTTTAGTAAACACAGTAAACACTGGGTTTATAAACACACTGCAGTTTAGGTTTAGTAAACACACTGGGTTATACTGCAGTGGTTTAGTAAACACACTGGGTTATACTGCAGTGGTTTAGTAAACACACTGGCAGTTATACTGCAGTGGTTTAGTAAACACACTGGGTTATACTGCAGTGGTTTAGTAAACACACTGGGTTATACTGCAGTGGTTTAGTAAACACACTGGGTTATACTGCAGTGGTTTAGTAAACACACTGGGTTATACTGCAGTGGTTTAGTAAACACACTGGGTTATACTGCAGTGGTTTAGTAAACACACTGGGTTTTATAAACACACTGGGTTATACAGTGGTTTAGTAAACACACTGGGTTATACTGCAGTGGTTTAGTAAACACTGCAGTGGTTTAGTAAACACACTGGGTTATACTGCAGTGGTTTAGTAAACACACTGGGGTTATACTGCAGTGGTTTAGTAAACACACTGGGTTATACTGCAGTGGTTTAGTAAACACACTGGGTTATACTGCAGTGGTTTAGTAAACACACTGGGTTATACTGCAGTGGTTTAGTAAACACACTGGGTTATACTGCAGTGGTTTAGTAAACACACTGGGTTATACTGCAGTGGTTTAGTAAACACACTGGGTTATACTGCAGTGGTTTAGTAAACACACTGGGTTATACTGCAGTGGTTTAGTAAACACACTGGGTTATACTGCAGTGGTTTAGTAAACACACTGGGTTATACTGCAGTGGTTTAGTAAACACACTGGGTTATACTGCAGTGGTTTAGTAAACACTCTGGGTTATACTGCAGTGGTTTAGTAAACACTCTGGGTTATACTGCAGTGGTTTAGTAAACACACTGGGTTATACTGCAGTGGTTTAGTAAACACACTGGGTTATACTGCAGTGGTTTAGTAAACAAACTGGGTTATACTGCAGTGGTTTAGTAAACACACTGGGTTATACTGCAGTGGTTTAGTAAACACACTGGGTTATACTGCAGTGTTATAGTTCGATTAGATTCAACTTCACTATCATTGAACAGTACAGTACAACGAAATGCGGAAACGCACAGTTATACGCTGTCAGTTTAACTGAAATGAAAAAGTACAATCATTTCAGTAAACACACTAGATTATACAGTTGTTTAGTAAATACTGGGTGTTACACCTGGCTACAGCGGGATCTAGGTTGGTTCTGTCGTACTCTTCACTGTGTCATGTGTTTTTCTGCAGCTCAACAGTGAAAACCCAGAGCAGAACCGAGTCACAGAGGCCATTCAACCACACTGGGAGGCACTTGAGGGTGAGTCATATCAGACACTGATCACACATTACCATGACACCCATATCATACTCTGTCAGTAGAGAACTAACCTGCCCTGACATTACCATGACGACCACCTAAATCCCCCATAGAGAACTAACCTGCCCTGACATTACCATGACGACCACATAAATCCCTCAGTAAAGAGAACTAACCTGTCCTGACATTACCATGACAACCACCTAAATCCCTCAGTAAAGAGAACTAACCTGTCCTGACATTACCATGACGACCACCTAAATCCCTCAGTAAAGAGAACTAACCTGCCCTGACATTACCATGACGACCACCTAAATCCCTCAGTAAAGAGAACTAACCTGCCCTGACATTACCATTACAACCACCTAAATCCCTCAGTAAAGAGAACTAACCTGCCCTGACATTACCATGACGACCACCTAAATCCCTCAGTAAAGAGAACTAACCTGCCCTGACATTACCATGACGACCACCTAAATCCCTCAGTAAAGAGAACTAACCTGTCCTGACATTACCATGACGACCACCTAATAGTGTTTCTCATAGATTTAATGTATCAACTGCAAAGGCTTCTCGGACACATTCACATTATTATTTTTGGATTGGTGGATGCTCAGAGATCCAAGCGACACAAACATAGGATTGTTGCTCAACACGGATTGCAGTCATTCTAATAGTTTTCCCCTTTGGTTCCTATTTCCAACAGTCTCAGCCGGGTTAGAGAGCCGCTTCCGGCACCTGTACAAGGTCAGCTTTGACAATATGGCGTCCTACAGGCTGAAGAAGCAGGAGAGGCTCCAGCAGCAGAATGAACAGCGGGGCAAGAAGAGGGGACCGGGGAAGGTCCAGCAGTCCAACAGAGAGAGAAAGAAGACTAAGGACGTGGGCAAAGCCGCGCACCAAGCCTCCAACTGAGACCGGCGGGAGCCATGGGTGGGCAGGGATATATTATATATATTTAGGTTAAAATGGTCTCAGAGATTCACCTTGGTTTCTTGTTCAGATGTAAATAGAGTGACCATCGTGCCTCAGGACCAAGAGATGCTTCAGGCGACAGAACGTTATGTACAGAGAATGTCATCGTTTTCTTAATTTTGATTTGAAATAAAACATTATGACGGACAGTTTGACACCTGAAAAGTGTGTCTGTTCTTCTGTGGTTCTGTACCTTGACCACTAGGAGAACTGCTTCTACTGGGTGTTTGTTTTCCTTCATGGCACTGTGGCTGTTCATATCTGACTTAACCTTGTCCTTACTCTGGCCTGTCTTAAAAACAACAACTGCAGAGCATTTGTTTTGCATCGACAGGCTTTAGGTGTCTCAACATCATGTTTACTTTGCTTTCTCAGGGATTTGATCTAACAACCCTTCTGGTTACAGTCTACAGCTTGGCGTAGAGGTTTCATAACTTCTCATTCATCCAGTGTTTTGGTCACACATCTCCACCACAGCTACCAAGAGAAATCAAACGGTCTACAGGAGAATGTATAATTAAAGTAAACATTTTATTTTTGTAGGAAAGAAGTCAAGGTGACTAGAAATCTGTACATTCGGTATAAAACAAAGACATTCCCCCTGAAATAGAACACAATGCAAGAGAATATCGTCCAGTGAAATTGTCTGCGCTGTACAAGTTGACATTCCCTGATTAAAGACTTTGGATTGTCCGTCCGACTTGGTCAGAGAGGCTTTGTCTTCGTAATCCTCACACTGACTGAACCTTCACCACCAGACAATGGTTGACCTGAAACAGAGGAAGACACTTAATTCAAACCCCCTTTAGGAGCATGTACACAGTGGCATTATACAGTGTACGTACCAGACAAATAGAAGTGGATGTATGTATTTTGGCGCATCTAATACAGTTCAAAATAGAGGTCCAGTGATGTGGGACTATTTGTAAAGGAGATTAGCATGCAGCACACCAGAGCTATAATATATGTTGTTCTATTGGATTATACATTTTTACAGTATACAGAAAGTCTGTTAGGTAATTTAAAAATAAACTACCTTTTGAGCTGTCATTTCTTCGTTCCATAGTCGAGTTCTCACTTTTCTTATTTGGCACCTAAAGAAGAGACATTCACAGAAGAGCTAAAGTCACTGATACACACCTTAAGGAGAGATCACGATGCTCCTAGCTGGCTTTACGGTGAAGTCTCAGTTCTTCTGTGTGTCATTATTGCCAGGATGTTAAACGGTGGTCACGGAATACCAACCTACACTGGGCCTTGCATGGGGTGCTAATTCGCAATGCGCCATTTAAGGTTGTATTCTGGCGACTCCTTGTGGTGAATTTGGTGACTGAAAGCGCAACCGCAGTTGTTTCTTGGTGAATGCGTTCACCAACTGCCTAGCTGCTGACGAGTGCTTCCTTTTGACAAGTACATCCTGCTGACGAGTAGATTCCGGATGATAAAGGAGTGCAAGAACTTAGTGAGATGTGCTTTGGACGAAGTATGTCTCCATCATCAACTCTCCTGACAGCCAGGTGTTCGCGCCAATGAGGCGAGGTGAGGCCAGAAGCGCGTATTGGGAGAAGAAAAAAAATATGCGAACTTGTCCTCCTTAAATAAATTAATTGTACACCCATGCACACAAATTACTCTGACCTCAGTCATGGCATCTTCGGCCCGCTTGAGTTCCTCGTATCGGTCTCTGGACTCTCTCAGTGGCAAGACCATCACCTCCTCGATCTGGGGGAACAGCTGAGAGAGAGAGGCTACTTTTAGACAGACAGACTAAATCATTTTTGCATTTTTCGAACAAATTTCTGTTTACCAGTAACAGATGTTTTCGTATCAGATCTTTTCCAGAGCTTTTCTGATTTGTCAAAGTAGCAATTGACAGAATAAATATCAGACTTTGTCTGCCAGAAAAGGGACTAGGGACTATCATTATACGTTGGTCCTGATTAGTTATTTACCTTCATTACCGTCTCAAACATGGTGATAAGGACAAACTTGATGAAGCCGATCTGGGCCGTGGGCTTGGTGACCTTTTCTCTGTCCATGAACGGGGCCACAGGCAGACCCTCTGCTTTTTCCCTGTCACTCTGAGGAGGAGAGAGGAAGGAGGAGAGGGGAGACGGGAGAGGGGAGAGAGGAGAGGGTAGAGGGGAGAGGGGGAGGAGGGAGGAGGGGGAGGGAGGGAGGGAGAGGGGGGGGGGAGGGAGAGGGGAGAGAGGAGAGAGGAGGGAGGAGAGGGGAGGGGAGAGAGGAGAGGGGAGGGAGGAAAGAGGAGGGAGGGGAGAGGGGAGAGAGGAGAGGAGAGAGGGGAGAGGGGAGAGGGGAGAGAGGAGGGAGGAGAGAGGAGAGAGGAGAGGTGAGAGGTGAGAGGGAGAGAGAGGGGAGGGAGGAGAGAGGAGAGAGGAGAGGGGAGAGGTGAGAGGTGAGAGAGGAGGGAGGAGAGAGGAGAGGGGAGAGGTGAGAGGTGAGAGAGGAGAAAGGAGGGTGGAGAGAGGAGAGGGGAGAGAGAGGGGAGGGAGGAGAAGGGAGAGGAGAGGGAGGAGGGGGGAGAGGAGAAAGGAGAGGGGAGAGAGGAGAGGAGAGAGGGGAGGAGGGGGAGAGGGGAGAGAGGAGAGGGGATCTGTTTTTAATACGAACAGACACTCGCGGTTCAAACACAACGTTTAGGTTTTCACACAGGCAAAGACATGAGATGGACACGAGATGGACATTAGAAATAAGACAGATATAGAGACATGATAAAGACATGACACAGACATGACACAGACGTGACACAGACGTGACACCGACGTGACACAGACATGACACAGACGTGACACAGACGTGACAGAGACGTGACACAGACGTGACACAGACATGACACATCCTAGTATGTGCTGTCTACCTACCTGGGTGAAGTACTCCTCCAACAGACAGTCCACCCAGGGATCGGCCACCTCCATGGGCCGCACCTCGTTGGAGACGTCACAGCACTTAATTAGCACCATCTTTAGCTGGGGGTTAAAGGTCACACAGAGCAGCGATCAATACAGGTAAGGGGTCTACGGACGATCCACGCTGACAAACACCTACAGGACATTTTATTGTAATATTCCTATTCATAAAGCAGTGGGTCAGATATACAGGCACACACCAATTAAAAGGTGGAGTTTAAAATAGGCGGAGTGATATTGAATGGTGGGTCTAACTACCATAGTGGGTCCTTACACAGGTGACGTGCTCTTCATCAGTGAAGTCAAAGCTGTCCACTTTATGTCTGAACGAGTCCAGTATCTCCCCGTGGCGTGCCATGTCCGTTGCTAGGATGAGAGTGATGATTCCCTGGACAGGAAGTAGATTAGGGTACCACGTTAGGTCAGGGGACGGAACGTTTATGTTCAATAAGTTCACCGATTTCCCGTAAATGCTAGTCGGAGCATTCCAGGATTCATGAGGGCGCAGGGAGGTACTGCGGCATCCTCCAACCAGGAACTCCGGTGAAACTGAACTCCATACAGCACCAATTCACGGAAAACACATTCACGGTGGTGCTTATCCACAACCTGGCGTATGTGTTTGAAGGCATCTGGGTCCAAGGCGGAGAAGATGTTGCAGTCGGGCTGGGAGAGGATCTGGAACGCCACAGCACAATGGTGGTTCTCCAGGGGGGAGATATCGTTATAGCGGACGGCCAGGTCTGTCTGGGCGTTGACCTGGTACCTGAGAGACGGGGGGGGCGAGACAGGGAAAACACGCTTTAGACTGTCTGGTTGCTGGGAACCCGGGTCGCCTGGGCAAGACAGGATGGGAAAAGGCGTCTTACGTGTTGTTGTATCCTGGGTGGTCCAGGTCGTGGCACACTGCGGCTGTCATCAGAACCAGAATGTCCACCTGGTTAAACGTCTCCTGAAAGACGTCACAATGTGAGTCGGACAATTGACGCAAATACATTTTAATACTTTTTTCCGTACTGCCCCTCGGTGGGAATCAAACCCAACAATCCTGGCGTTATAATATCAACTGAGGTATATGAGATGCAAATATGATTATGAATTGGGAATACTTGTATGGGTGCCCACAAAGAATGTAAATCTAAAATGTGTGTGTGTGAGAGAGCAGTCTCATTAGCCTTTTGTTAACATGGCGGACTAATAGCTGCCCATTACGGCCTTTGATGAAGAATGAACTGGTCGAGTGGTTCTCCATGACAACGTGGGTCGAGATGGCGCCTAGAAGAGCTTCTCCAGGAGACTAGAATCTTCCGTTGACACACACACAGACACATCTGTCAGCTTGTTTTCCTCTTCCTCATTCACGCCCTTCATGAAAACACTCTTCGTCAAGCCCTCCTTCATCCCTCCGAAATTTGTGCTGTTCTTCCAGAAAGCTGAGTATGATGGCAACGTTGCTGTCGTTTCCCTGATATTACTGCGGTATAACTGTTACTATATGATATTAATGTAATTATAGTGTGATATTACTGCGGTATAACTGTTACTATATGATATTAATGTAATTATAGTGTGATATTACTGCGGTATAACTGTTACTATATGATATTAATGTAATTATAGTGTGATATTACTGCGGTATAACTGTTACTATATGATATTAATGTAATTATAGTGTGATATTACTGCGGTATAACTGTTACTATATGATATTAATGTAATTATAGTGTGATATTACTGTAATTATGCAATTTATACCGTAGTATTTGAGTGTTATAATATTCTATAAGTAGTGTAGAACTGTGTGGTATTACTGTCACATTACTTTAGTATTTGTGTGTCATCAGTGTGGTAATAGTGTAGTACAAGTGTGGTATTACTGTCACATTACTTTAGTATTTGTGTGTCATTAGTGTGGTAATAGTGCAGTACTAGGGTGGTATTACTGTCACATTACTTTAGTATTTGTGTGTCATTAGTGTGGTAATAGTGCAGTACTAGTGTGGTATTACTGTCACATTACTTTAGTATTTGCGTGTCATTAGTGTGGTAATAGTGCAGTACTAGTGTGGTATTACTGTCACATTACTTTAGTATTTGTGTGTCATTAGTGTGGTAATAGTGCAGTACTAGTGTGGTATTACTGTCACATTACTTTAGTATTTGTGTGTCATTAGTGTGGTAATAGTGCAGTACTAGTGTGGTATTACTGTCACATTACTTTAGTATTTGTGTGTCATTAGTGTGGTAATAGTGCAGTACTAGTGTGGTATTACTGTCACATTACTTTAGTATTTGTGTGTCATTAGTGTGGTAATAGTGCAGTACTAGTGTGGTATTACTGTCACATTACTTTAGTATTTGTGTGTCATTAGTGTGGTAATAGTGCAGTACTAGTGTGGTATTACTGTCACATTACTTTAGTATTTGTGTGTCATTAGTGTGGTAATACTGTGCAGTACTAGTGTGGTAATTACTGTGTGGTATTACTGTCACATTACTTTAGTATTTGTGTGTCATTAGTGTGGTAATAGTGCAGTACTAGTGTGGTATTACTGTCACATTACTTTAGTATTTGTGTGTCATTAGTGTGGTAATAGTGCAGTACTAGTGTGGTATTACTGTCACATTACTTTAGTATTTGTGTGTCATTAGTGTGGTAATAGTGCAGTACTAGTGTGTAATACCTGTAATCTGCAGAGGCAGATCATGCTGTACATCATCTGGGTGACACAAAAACAGTGACGGAAGTTATGGAAGGGATTCATCCTGTAGTTGTCATGGATACAAAGCTGCAGGGGGATGAAGACACAACGCGGTCAGGAACCAACCGGACAGCGGTGACCTGAAACGAGTGGTTGCTCAGCAGAACAGCGGGGTCTCACCAGCCACCTCTTCAGCGTGACGGGGTTCATGTTGAAGTCCTTGACCAGGTCCAGGTCGTGGTACATGTGTTCCAGACAACGGAGCATCTGTCACACGAAGCAAGACGGTGCCGTGAGACACAATGGAACGTCTATCTAGGTGTCACGTGTTCTGTTGTATTGCTGTTGTCATAGTAACACTGGACACTGACACTTCAAGCATTCGTTTCTCAAGAGCCCCTGTACATCCCAATTTAGGGATATCTAAATTCATATATATTCAAGGCCAACGCAATATATTCAAGGCCAACGCGTTAAAACATAAAAGCAACGACACTTATTTTTCACATCCCCTGGAAAGAACATAAGCGTTAGATTTGAAAACACCCAGGTGCCAGGCCAAAACTAATAACTTTGTTAAAACAAAACGGCTAGTTAAACTAATCAATTTTGTTTTAGTGTAATTCAAACATCTAAACAAGTGTTATTCACACAGCCCAACTGGTTGGGTCCGAATAGCCTCGCATGTGTGCTGACCACTATTTACCAGCGCTGGGTGGACAGATTGTTCTGCTGTGATGGTCCGATCACCTGTCCTCACCTCATTGGGTTCCCACTGCCAGACATCGAAGGTGGGTTGCCTGAGAGCTTCCATTGTTTCCTGAGAAAGATGGTACTACACACACACACACACACACACACGCAGATAGGGTGTACAAGAGGGACGGACAGCAGTGAGGCAGAGAGAAGAAAAAAGAAGGGCATTGCGTGAGGTCAGCTTCTTACCGCATAGGATTCCCACAACCAGAGTTCAAGGGTGGGCTTTCTGAGGGCGTCTATGGTCTGCTGGCAAAGCATGGAAATGACAGAGCTCCCAGATAGCCCTGTGTGTTTCCGTTGGCTGTGGGCTAACCTCCACACGCACACACACACACACAACTGGGCCCACCTGACTACAGATTTAAACGTCTCCCCATGTAGGTCTGTAGGCGCGACAGCCTGCTGCAGGGGCAATGGAACTACGCCTACATGTGAAATCTAGCTAGGAGAAACACTGGCACACCTGAAAGGGCATACAATTGGCTCGTTGAAAAAACACAAAGACCGCTGCCTTACCTTGGGGTAAGAGGGAACGTCTCTGGAAGGTGTCAGCTTCTTGTTGTCGTCCAGGAAATGGCTACGGGAATAAGCAAGCAGTAACCAATCAATAAAATGTGATCATAAAACAGACAGGCACACATCAAAGTGTCAGGACGACATGACAGATGAGGATTAGCTAACATACGACCATTTCATGAGGACTAGATCAAATATTACACTAGGCACATTTATTCTGAGCCAACAAAGTTTGTCTTTAAGCTACAAAACATTTGGCCAAATGTGATTTTTGTTTCCCATAGATCAGGACCACATAACTATACCAGGGACGCCGCAGTCCTGTTATTGATTTAACCGACCAGGAAGATCATAATCTATTCGTTGTTTTTGAAAAGCTGTGGCGCCTAGTTGAAACTAAATCCTGTAGTATCTGTGGTATCTGGTTTTCTTACTCCTGCTCTGGAGGTCAATGCCTTTATCATGCAGAATAATAAGCTTATACATCCCATAATAACTGTAAAGTGGCACATTTTCAAGTGAATCAATTAAAACGCAGCGGCGACTGAGTGAACGGTTCACTATGAAGGACCTCGCCGGGTCTGAATCAATAGATGTTGATGGACAAACAATCGATCGATCTCACAGTTCTGAGTATGAACACTCTCTAATCATTCTACCCACGTCATTACATTTCTGCTCGCGTTGTTGCTATATAGCTGTCCAGGAAGTGACTGGGACCCCAATCGCTGATACAAGACTGACGGCAGTTGAATCTCCCCGAAGCTCTTGTTCTTACAAACGAACCCGAAGGCCACTAGACAGTTATCAACAGATATGAATGAAGGACAGCCCCCCCCCCCACACACACACACACACACTCTACAGACGGGTCTCCAACCCTGCCCCTGGGGAGGTACTGTCCTTGTAGTTCACTCCAAACACAATTGTAACCCTCTAATAATTAGACAGCTAATTACTAATTGTGTCGGCATTCACATGGGGTTTGAGTGAAAATCACTTCAGACCGCAGTTCTCCAGAAGCACAGTTGGAGACTCCTGTTGACATGACGACAACAGCCCCACTGATCAGTAGGAGTGCATGCTGGGATTGTCTCGAACGATACGCGACACGTGATAGCATTCACATTTGACATTTATTGTGACCGTAGTCCATTCGTGTGTGACATCATGGGAAGTTCGTAACCACAGACAGTCGCCATGAGCGCTAACATGACCATAGCTAACGACGTGGCATTCAGGGTCACGTTGGACCATGTTGTTGAGGTCAAAGTTGAAGCTACGGGTGAAGTTTTTAGTGTGATCAGATGACGGCCAGATTAACCTGTTGTTCCTGGAGGCCACCTCCTCCCGGAGTTTCTTGATGTCATTGCGACACTTCTCGATCTCCACCATCTTCATCCCCTCCACTGCAGACACAGAAGAGGGAGGCGGATCAAAAGAGAGGTCACCTCGTTACCCCGGAAACAGAGAAAACCCACGTTACCCCGGAAACAGAGAAAACCCACGTTACCCCGGAAACAGAGAAAACCCACGTTACCCCGGAAACAGAGAAAACCCACGTTACCCCGGAAACAGAGAAAACCCACGTTACCCCGGAAACAGAGAAAACCCACGTTACCCCGGAAACAGAGAAAACCCACGTTACCCCGGAAACAGAGAAAACCCACGTTACCCCGGAAACAGAGAAAACCCACGTTACCCCGGAAACAGAGAAAACCCACGTTACCCCGGAAACAGAGAAAACCCACGTTACCCCGGAAACAGAGAAAACCCACGTTACCCCGGAAACAGAGAAAACCCACGTTACCCCGGAAACAGAGAAAACCCACGTTACCCCGGAAACAGAGGAAACCCACGTTACCCCGGGAACAGAGAAAACCCACGTTACCCCGGGAACAGAGAAAACCCACGTTACCCCGGAAACAGAGAAAACCCACGTTACCCCGGAAACAGAGAAAACCCACGTTACCCCGGAAACAGAGAAAACCCACGTTACCCCGGAAACAGAGGAAACCCACGTTACCCGGGAACAGAGAAAACCCACGTTACCCCGGAAACAGAGGAAACCCACGTTACCCGGGAACAGAGAAAACCCACGTTACCCCGGAAACAGAGAAAACCCACGTTACCCCGGAAACAGAGAAAACCCACGTTACCCCGGAAACAGAGAAAACCCACGTTACCCCGGAAACAGAGAAAACCCACGTTACCCCGGAAACAGAGAAAACCCACGTTAACCCGGGAACAGAGAAAACCCACGTTACCCCGGAACAGAGGAAACCCACGTTACCCCGGAAACAGAGGAAACCCACGTTACCCCGGGAACAGAGGAAACCCACGTTACCCCGGGAACAGAGAAAACCCACGTTACCCCGGGAACAGAGAAAACCCACGTTACCCCGGAAACAGAGGAAACCCACGTTACCCCGGGAACAGAGGAAACCCACGTTATCCTGTGTTAGCACAGCTGAAGGCCACAGGGACACGGTTGGAACATGTGAGTACAGTACAGAACAAACTGTGATGGCACAGCTGAAGGCCATCACAGTAAACATGATGTACTACTGAACCACATCCAATCATCTTTATCTATTTTATAGCCGTTTGTTTTTACAATCTGATTACAGAGATTTAACACGTAAAATCAAAGCTCAACGAGAAGCCAGGGAGCACAGTCTGGGACGGCATGAACTAGCTTCCTGAAACACGGCAACATGGACGATGATGTAGCCTGCGACTACACCGGCTTATCGAATCACAGCCTCGATATGCTTATCTCGGTTGTAACAGTGTCGAATTAGGACGACCTCCATGCCAAGGCTACAGCTCGCAGTTGTATAAGTCTACGATAAAGTGTGTCTTCCAGCCAGTTCATTGTTCTCCAGTGGGATTTCTGTATGGTCAATGTCCACGTGAATACTCAGAGGTCAGAGACACGTTGAACTTGAGTAGAGACCATAATAACCTGAGTATTAACGGATACAATCTATACCCTAGACACTGATTAGATAACGGCAAAATAAGAAGTGTATGGTGCTGCATGTCCTTTCATAGACGTTATATAACTTCTAATTAATTATGCATTTTGTGTGTCTGGGACATTTTTTAAGACCTTCCAACACCTTTCAAATTGTCACATTCCCAGATGCGTATGGATTAACATGCGTTTCCTGTCTCAGTCTCCTGGGGTTGACATCTCTATTAACCTCTCCAGACCTATTAAGTTAATGAGTGGAGAGTAAACCTGTAGAATAATATGCCGCTCAGAAACAGGGTTTACCGCTCGCCTGCTTTACTGAACAGTCTCAGTGACGGGTTTGAGCGTCTCACTAAAAAGGCCATGCAATTAAAAGAAAATACATACACACACACACACACACACACACACACACATAGTGATGAGACGAAACATTATGACCGCTGACAGGTGAAACAAATCTCGCTTGATCATCTCCTAACAAGGACACGTGTCAAGGTCTGGGTAGATTATGGATGGTAATACGTCCTATAAGACTATATACCATACATGATGCCTTCAGAAACATCATAAGACTATATCCATACAGGCTACGTTCTGCCGCCTGGTGCATGTTACCGAAGCATCAGGGCACCGTCTACCAGACTGACTAACAGGCTTCACCTCCAGGGCGTAAAACTTCTCAATCAGCAACATTTATCTCCATGTTGGTCAATTAACTTTTACATGAGCCTGTCACTTTCCATGTACATTTATTGCACATTAGTATGTTAAAATGTATCCATTTATATGCACAACGAAATGCAATACTGCCTATTTATGTTGTCCATATCACCCATTTCTGCACTTGCTACAATTGCTACACGTTTTTATTGTATTTCATTGTACACATTTTTGCAATTATTCTTGCTTTATATCTCTTCCTGATTACCGCAAAGACGTTGCATGCCGTGTCGCAGGAATTTAATTTGCCAAATGAAATACACTGACTTTGATATAGTGCAGCAGCTTACATCCTGGCTCACCTATGGCTGGCTTCCCTTCCAAATTGACAACTCTGTGTATATTTTCCAAAACCTCCTGGCGGTCAGGGATACGGCTGTGTTGTTGCCATGGGTTTTGCATTTTAAGTACCGTGCCAAAACAACAGTGACTAGAGAACGAGTGAAAATAGTCATGGAGGACTTCTCACAAAGAACCGCATTTCAGATACAGCATATCAAATCAATCAAATAATCACAACAAGGGTCGTCGCAAAGTGCGTTTACAAACACCCATCCTGAAACCCGACGGGAGAGCACACATCAACCAGCTGATACACCTCATTCATCTGCCTCCTACGCGTCTTCACCTTCTCATTTTGCCCTACTGTATCAGTAGAAGTGGAAGCAGATGGATCCGTTTCTGCAGTAGTCAGCATCGGGAGACAAATGGGAACTCACCCATCCAGTATGTACAGGCGACATCATTTCACTATGTTCTGCATTTCAGTGCACCAGCTCTGCCCTCCCTTTAGTGAAGATAAACTAACACACACAAACACACACACTGACACACAGGAGGAGACGGCAGTGCCACTCACGCTCTACTCTCTTCTCCAACATGGTCAAACGGTTCGTCACCTCTGTCTTCAGCTCGTTGATTTTAAACGCTCTGCGGACGTACGGGGGAGATTAGAGGACACAGTGAGACACACGGGGGAACGAAAAGAGACGTGAGAGAGGAATGAGACCGGAAAAGGCGCAAACTGGACAGGAAACAATCACCTCAAAAAGAATCGGAAAACATTTATGAGATCAGCAGAAATGTGTTTCTGAAAAACATTGGACAAAAAGTCCATGAGAGCAACAACGGGGGATCGTCTCACCTGGAAAACTGTTCCGCCACCTGTGTCAATACATTCTGGAAGAGTTCCTCTTTATCTGTGGGAGGGAAGAGAAGGACATCCACACCAATCACTCAATCTGTGCTGTCACGGCAACGAGGCACCTGGGCTCTGATGCACTTCACTGTCTGTCGGCCATCTTTTAATTAGATCTAAGCCTGGGATCGTGATAGATTGATTGATTGCCCCTTCTAAAACTCAAATAACTCAGACACATAAACATATACACTCACCCACGCATACACACACACACACACACACACACACACACCATATGTTAAGTTACAACAGCACGAGTGCGAAACCAACGCAACAGATGTCAAATGAGTGAGTATTTCTCCTTCTAGTACTGAACATAGTTATCGTGTTTTCAGATGACGCCAGCTTGGTATATCAATAAAAGCACTTGTGATTTCCCTTGCCACACACAGGAAATAACTTGGTGACAAACATTAAGCCCTGCTCATAGCGCGCATAGAGTTTACAAGAGTACAAAGTTCACTTGAGAAGACAATAAAAGGGCAGGTATGTGGACTGGTAAAGACAGCCGACTCTGTTGGGACAGTTCCTACTGTCCATTTTATTGGTAAAACGCACTAGACCCCGGTTCTCAGACGGAGAACCAGAACGTGTCTGCCTCCCTACGGGCAATGTCGTGACCCTGTAATAAAACAACCCATTTGCGATATTAAACCAGATGTAATCCGTGTGATTAAAAAAAACATCAATACAGATTTTGCTTGTCGAACAGGATTAGAAAACAGTACGATCCAGACTCACAAATTATTGATTTGAAATCGAATTCCTGTTCAATTAATTGCGGTTCAATGCATTTTTTTGCATCTGGACGGTGAAAATAGATGACTTTTGAAAAACTGGTCCTCGTTCCTGAACTCCCCAATTAGCTCCACACACCTGTAGCAAAGTTCCTCCGTCAACCACTTGATTCAGGAACTTCTATAACCCCGGGGATCTGAAGTTATTACTGCGCAGATTTGTATCCAAGCAATATTGTACACCCATAAAATTCCAATTCCATACCAATGGGACAGTGTTAATTGTTTTTGAAGGTCAAACCGGATTAAATCAAAACCAAATAAATGTTATTTTATAAAGCCCTTTCTACTGCAACTGCAGTTGTCACAAAGTGCTTTAACATACAGCAAGAATATGTGAGTAAGTGGCTAAGAAAATATGGATATGGTAAAATTTTGGAAGAAACCTTTGGAGGAACCAGGCTCCGAATGGTGACCAGTCCACATCTGGCTGTGCTCGGGGGAACTTTAAATAGTATGAATAATTAAAAAGGATCCAACTGGGATTGAAGGTCGACAAGATCAAAGCTGGATGTGCATCAGACCAAAGTTGGTCAGAAAACCGTAACAGACACGTGTTTCTGCGCCCCGTCGATGTTTGTGACCAGCAGTGAGCATTAGCGTTTCACAGCTAACCATCCCTATTACCACATCCCTATTGAAGACTGTTTAAACAAAATGGAAGGCGTGTGTGTGGTGCCCTAGTCCCTGTCTTCAGGAAGCACCCTTTGCCTTTGTGTGAATTAATACATTGTCCTAAAATCTTACGTCCTGAGCCGAACACAGGTCAATAAAGAGCAATCTAGATGTCTGAAATCATGCCAGTATATTTCTCAACTCACTTCCAGAGATACAGAGCTTGGCCAAAATAAACGTTTTTCACCTCACTCTGGAACCAGACATAGTTTATATCCATCGCGTTGACGGGTTGCAATAGTTTAAATGTTGATACGCGATACTTAGAAGTAAAAGCCTAACCACCCTGCCTCAGTGTGAAAATGAAACGCCTTCTGATTCCATATCTCCAGTATAGGCATCATAAAATAGGCTACCTAAACACTTTTCCCTGGAGCAAATAGCTGTCACAAATTTACTGATGCAGGAAACTTTCAGTTGGAACAACGTATGCCAGTTAATTATAAAACGAGCACATCCCACTGAATGTTATATAAAGTTTATCTGCACACACTCACTTAATGCACCCTTCTGTTTTTAAATTGAATGTGTGTGTGTGTGTGTGTGTGTGTGCGTGTGTGTGTGTGCGTGTGTGTGTGTGCGTGTCTGTGTCTGTGTGTGCAGAAACCCATGGCCTCCTAAAACTCACCAGCTAGCTGTCCTCCACTGAGTGGCACCACTTTGTATGGTGACCTTCAACACAACAAAACACACACAAACACACACACACACACACACACACACTCAAGTCAATGTCAGCATTTAGCGGCGCAGAAATCAAATGAGACCCTGTTTCCTCCAAATCAGATGTGCTGTGAATGTCCTCGCTCTTCCTCCCCCTGTCTTACTCAGTGTCTGAAGTGTGAGGACACGTTAGGAGCAGCGTGTGTGTGTGTGTGTGTGTGTGTGTGTGTGTGTGTGTGTGTGTGTGTGTGTGTGTGTGTGTGTGTGTGTGTGTGCTGTGGGCGGTTGTGTCGGGGATGAGTGGATATGATGAGAAGTACACACACAGATTGACAGTTAACAGTTATAATTAACAGTTATATGGGTGAAACGACAGGGGCCAAACGACAGGGGGTCAAACAACAGGGGTCAAATGACAGGGGGTCAAACGACAGGGGTCAAATGACAGGGGGTCAAACAACAGGGGTGAAATGACAGGGGATCAAACGACAGTGGTCAAATGACAGGGGTCAAACGGCAGGGGGTCAAACGGCAGGGGCCAAACGACAGGGGGTCAAATGACAGGGGTCAAACGACAGGGGTCAAATGACAGGGGTCAAACGACAGTGGGCCAAACGACAGGGGTCAAACGACAGGGGTCAAACGACAGGGGTCAAACGACAGTGGGCCAAACGACAGGGGTCAAACGACAGTGGGCCAAACGACAGGGGTCAAACAACAGTGGGTCACAGATGTGCGTATTCGTGATGGTGACTCAACCCACCTCTCTGTGTTGTGTGGCATTGTGGGGTCGATGGACACCAGGGCTCCAGTGGAGTCCAGCAGAGACAGGCTGCTGTTCCTGTCCAAAACAGACAAAAGCAAGGACATGGTCTCTGAGGAGGTGTCCCTGGATGGTTCAATGGAGAGAGTGACGGGAGCTGGACCAATTCCAAATGTTAACCATCTATACCGAGCCAGAGAGAGACGCTAGTGAAGCTTGTTGGGACCAGGCCACTCACTGCAGGGAATCGTACTGAACACGCTGTTAGAAGGGCTGCCTAGCTGAGGGAGATTAAAGGATAAAAGACACTTGAGGAGGCTCACAGCCGAACGGATGAGAGAGAGGAGAGCAGTACCTTGGGAGTCCCAGAGCCGTGCAGAATAACTCCCTGATATCATACGGGCTGCAGAATCTGCTGAAGACCACCTAGGGGAGGGAGTAGTGAAGACAAGTGCCACAATTATTAACCGGAAACACGCGTGTGTTTGATGTCAAATACGCTGCAAGCCGGTCTGTTTGTAGTGTATAGTGGTCCACAAGAGGACAGAGTGAGTATGTCTGAGAGGCAAATGGTTGTGTTGCTGTTACAACCTCTGTGTTTGTCAATCGAAGAGTAAAACAAGTCTAAACAACGAATTGGAGAAAAATCCTGACAGTTGACCTCTGCCATCCATGTAATATCTTGAAAATGCAAACATGTTTAAATAAACAAAAAAATGTTTTTGAGTGACATGAGCGTTATTAATAAAATGTCTCCCCGTCCATTATAGTCGCAATGACAAAGCAACATGGGATGGGTTGGTGGTTTCCACTGTAATTAAAAAAGGGTACAAGGTTACCGTCACAAAGCAGCGTTGAAAATAAATGAAACCATAGATATTAGGTGCACTGGTTCACACTATGGTGACAGCCAGTTCAGATTAGTGGCACTAGTTCACACTATGGTGACAGCCAGTTCAGATTAGTGGCACTAGTTCACACTATGGTGACAGCCAGTTCAGATTAGTGGCACTAGTTCACACTATGGTGACAGCCAGTTCAGATTAGTGGCACTAGTTCACACTATGGTGACAGCCAGTTCAGATTAGTGGCACTAGTTCACACTATGGTGACAGCCAGTACAGATTAGTGGCACTAGTTCACACTATGGTGACAGCCAGTTCAGATTAGTGGCACTAGTTCACACTATGGTGACAGCCAGTTCAGATTAGTGGCACTAGTTCACACTATGGTGACAGCCAGTTCAGATTAGTGGCACTAGTTCACACTATGGTGACAGCCAGTTCAGATTAGTGGCACTAGTTCACACTATGGTGACAGCCAGTACAGATTAGTGGCACTGGTTCACACTATGGTGACAGCCAGTTCAGATTAGTGGCACTAGTTCACACTATGGTGACAGCCAGTTCAGATTAGTGGCACTAGTTCACACTATGGTGACAGCCAGTTCAGATTAGTGGCACTAGTTCACACTATGGTGACAGCCAGTTCAGATTAGTGGCACTAGTTCACACTATGGTGACAGCCAGTTCAGATTAGTGGCACTAGTTCACACTATGGTGACAGCCAGTACAGATTAGTGGCACTAGTTCACACTATGGTGACAGCCAGTTCAGATTAGTGGCACTAGTTCACACTATGGTGACAGCCAGTTCAGATTAGTGGCACTAGTTCACACTATGGTGACAGCCAGTTCAGATTAGTGGCACTAGTTCACACTATGGTGACAGCCAGTTCAGATTAGTGGCACTAGTTCACACTATGGTGACAGCCAGTACAGATTAGTGGCACTAGTTCACACTATGGTGACAGCCAGTTCAGATTACTGGCAATAGTTCACACTATGGTGACAGCCAGTACAGATTAGTGGCACTTGTTCACACTATGGTGACAGCCAGTACAGATTAGTGGCACTAGTTCACACCTGTTATTTTGGGATATGAGGGGAAACTACGTTACTTCAATACAACACAGCTCAGAAGAGAGATGGAGAGATGAGTAGAAAAATGGGGAGTGAGAGATGGCGAGAAGAAGAGGGAGAGAGAAGACAGGGTGATGGAGGAGAGATGGAAAGCACTCCAGACACATTTTATAGGCAGTTGGTTACAGGGGTGTGAGTTAGAGAGCTGCTTGGTTTACCATCAATCACTAATGGTAAACTACCGTTAGCAAATTCGCTAACTAGCTTTCGCGCAATTACTTAAAGTCTACGGAAACAATTAAATCATGCTAACGCTCCCTAGCAACATCAGTCATGACCTTTACGCTAGTTACCATTGTCTCTCAAAACCGCCGCTTTCATCAACACGTAAAGTTCACCAGGATCCGAGGAGGAAGATGAAGGTCTTCGCCAGCCGCTTGAGGCCACGTAAGCTCAAGTCTGTTGTGTGAAACTAACATCCACTGTCAATATTCCAATTCAACACGCAGGGACAAGGCAAACCGGGACGCACACGTTCTGATTCATGTCCTCTCCGGAGTGCCGTGCGGTAGAAGGTCCCGGAGTAACCGTCGCCGCAACATCAAAGCGGCGCCACGGGGAAACTCACCCAGTGAGGCTAACGCACAGTGACACTAAAAAGCCCTTTGGTTACAGTACAGTAAAAGTGGGTCAGGGAGAAATACTGTCTTCGT
Organism: Dallia pectoralis; assembly: GCA_029465975.1. Taxonomy (NCBI): domain Eukaryota; kingdom Metazoa; phylum Chordata; class Actinopteri; order Esociformes; family Umbridae; genus Dallia; species Dallia pectoralis. Next base: position 5,218,273 of record CM055738.1, on the reverse strand, counting down.
CGTCTGGATGCGAATGGGAAAGAGGGTGTAGTGCAGAATTTCAGAGTGCTGGCCCTGTCCGTCACGTGTCTGTACACACACACACACACCACACACACACACACACACACACACACACCACACACACACACACACACACACACACACACACACAGACACACACAGACACACACACACACACACACACACACACACACACACACACCACACACACACACACACACACACACACATGCTCATAGCACTTCTATCTGCTCCTGTGTTAAATGATGAATGGTGTTTTATAGCAGCGTGTAGAATATAGAACCGACGGCCATAAGAGGAGGTTAGGTTCTCTGCTGTATAAGGAAGTTGGTCCTGTGAAATTCTGGCGTCGGACATTTATGGACCTTCCATGTCGTCCAACGACAACGGATGAGTAATCAGCTACTGTCCACGACACCTGAGCTGTTCTCCCCTAGAGCTTCTGTACGTGAACGCCCGAGTTGACATGTCACACCCGCGCGATCGTAAATCCACACTGCCGGTTGTCTTGCAGTGATTCAAATGCATTCACATGTAAACACACAGGGGAGCAGTGAGCAGTGGACAAACCGGCGGCGTTTCACCGTACAAAGACGAGTTAACCAACTCACATCCCGAAACAGCAGCCCACGCAGCAACACGAGGAAACACACCACTGATTATTCACTGGAGGGCCAGGAGGGAATAGGGTTTAGCATTACTGCAACGACGAGCGGATTGTCCAATGGAAATCCCTGATCAGACATGGTGGCCGGAAGTGTGGCGATGTTGCCCCTTTGGTTCTGAGACCTCTGTGAGACCACTAATGTAAATGAGTAAATGGATCAATCTGATAATCAAGTTAGTTAGTGAATGTATGACCGGGTCAGAACCAAACGTTCAGGACAGAACCAGGCCTATGGTGTTGTTAGTGAATATATGACCAGGTCAGAACCAAAAGTTCAGGTCAGAACCAGGCCAATAGTGTTGATAGTGAATATATGACCGAGTCAGAACCAAACGTTCAGGTCAGAACCAGGCCAATGGTGTTGTTAGTGAATATATGACCAGGTCAGAACCAAACGTTCAGGTCAGAACCAGGCCTATGGTGTTGTTAGTGAATATATGACCAGGTCAGAACCAAAAGTTCAGGTCAGAACCAAAAGTTCAGGTCAGAACCAGGCCAATAGTGTTGATAGTGAATATATGACCGAGTCAGAACCAAACGTTCAGGTCAGAACCAGGCCAATGGTGTTGTTAGTGAATATATGACCAGGTCAGAACCAAACGTTCAGGTCAGAACCAGGCCTATGGTGTTGTTAGTGAAAATATGACCAGAAAAAACAGGAAGATCATTAAAAAAGTGGATGGACTGATGAGGCATTTCGATTTCCAGCTGTAATTGGATTACCAGCGATAGCTTTATTACCAGCAGTGGCCTGATTACTGGTAATGACCGCCACATACAGTAATGGAAACAGCCAGTAATGGTCTCCTGTGTACAGAGCTATGAGGTGGGAGGGTTGAGGTGGGAGGGTTGAGGTGGGCGAGGTAAGGTGAGAGGGGAAAGATGGGAGGGGTAAGGTTAGAGGGGTAAGGTGGGAGGGGCAAGGTGGAAGGGGCAAGGTGGGAGGGGTAAGGTTAGAGGGGTAAGGTTAGAGGGGTAAGGTGGGAGGGGCAAGGTGGAAGGGGCAAGGTGGGAGGGGTACGTAAAACACTAATTGAGTATGATGGGAAGAACTCTTCAGAAGTGTTGGAGCAGCGATAATGAGTATGAGACAGAGAGAGAGACATAGAGAGAGAGAGAGAGAGAGAGAGACAGAGAGAGAGAGAGAGAGAGAGAGAGAGAGAGAGAGAGAGAGAGAGAGAGAGACAGAGAGAGAGAGAGAGAGAGCGAGAGAGAGAGCGAGAGCGGGAAGGAGATAACAGAATTACAGAATGTGTGAGAGGAGTAAACGAGATATAATCTGTGTGTGTCTGTGCGTGTGTGTCAGAGAGGGGAAGGAGAAACAATCTGTTTGGGTCGGAGTGTGAGAAAGATTGACGGAATTACGGGAAAGGCAGAACGAAAGATACAGAGACATTTTGAAAATATGATTATAGAAACGTAGATGGTGAGAAATGAAACGAGGGAAATGGAGAGAGAATGAGACAATAATAGAGGAAGTGTTACCCCAGCAACAACCATCAAATGACAACCGAGCAAAACCAGTCAGTATCGTATATCGAGAACAAAAGCTCATATAAAATCGTAGACAAATGGGTTCACACGCATGTACTGTCATCGACTGACATATTCTGGGCTGACAACCAATCGGGTCACAGGAGGAACACTATAACACATACGGTCACATCTGTAACAGCACATGCCCTGCAATAAATGCAAAGTGGCGTTTGGAGCAGAACATAAACGTGGTTATATGGCCCCCCTGTCTCTTCCACTCTATTTGATTAAACAGTTAACGGGCCTACAGAAACATTGACCCGCCAGAATCCAGTCTGTTCACGCAGGCTAATTGACCTGGATTGCTGAGAATATGGGAGTTTGTGAGTTTGTGACACTATGGAATTATCTTTTTATAAATGCATGTAGTATGTAGTATGTGCCTTGAGGTTTCCTGGAACACAACAAGTGTGCTAACTTGTTAAAGGGGAAAACAGTGCCATCAACCCCTGTAATCTAGACTGTAGTTACAGGCACTGTATCACACAGGCACATCTTTAAAAAATGCTGAAGACAGCCCTAAATATGAGGGTTGTCAGTACTTTATCGGAATAGTCTCCAGAATTGTTTAACAGTCCGGAAAGTAATCTGCACCAGTCAGGTTCTTCAAAATTTGACAGGTCATTCTTTTATTCATGTTTCTCAACAGCCTAGTGTCATGCAGGCTCTCATCACGGGATTACAGTGGTCTTCCCCTAATCCTCAGAGACTGTTATCTTGGATGCTCAAATTGAACACACCCCACACAGAGAGAACAAGAGCTACCCACAGAACACACAGAACGAGTCGAATCAGCATGGACAGGGTTTAGAGAAACACATTTGACTGGATGCATCATAAATGTGTGAACAGTCTCACTGTCTACCATAAGGAATCACCAGTAAAAGCTGTTCATGACTTTTTGTTTCAAACATGATGTTTTACGTTTGTATTATTAACAACATATAACCTACTATTGCAAGTATAACCCTTTCCCCCCCAATCTCTTACATGTATTCATAACTCTTCCAGGGCCAATGGTTGGTTGAACATAAAAACAGTTGCTTGGTAGTTTACCTTCTGAATTCTGCCATCCACTTCCAGGTAGATCACTCGGTACGCGGACGACGCTGACCCCATCTCTCCCCGCTATTGCCTGGTGCCCCTTCTGGGGATGCGCTCGGTGCCGTGGCTGGATGGGTGGACGAGTTCCAGAGCCCCGGGAGCAGCGGGCGGGTCTCTAAATGGGCAAATTAAGTTAGCGTTTCCACGACATGTCACTCGTTCTCCTTCTTTCCCTCTGTCAACTAGCTATCTCTCTCCGATAACCCTCGATCTTTCTCCCTCGAACACCCCCTCCCTCTAGCCTCTCAATGAGTCACTCACACACACACACATACACACACACACACACACACACATACACACGCACACATGCATACGCACGCACACATGCATACGCACGCACACATGCGCACGCACGCACGCACACACGCACGCACACACACACAGTGGGCAAATTGAAGTAGAGGGATCGTAAGCTTCATTCTCTCCCATCGCCATAGTTACCAGGGCTCCTCAAGGACGCAGGAGCGGGCGGTAATGGTTTGGCTGCGGGTCGTCGGTGCCGTACATCCGTGCATCCTCCTCCACACCGCAAATCACACGACATACTGAACCCTAGTCTGTCTATTGGAAATTTCTCCATTTTATTGTGGGTTATCGTCCCTTTCTCAAGGCACCATAAAGAAGAGGGCCAAAGCAGAAGGCGTCAATGTGGTAAAACCTGGAGCCTCGGAATAATGAGGTGTTCCTGCGTGGGCCCAGTGCGCTCCTTCACTGACATGACAATCAATTACAGGCTCGAATCAACAAGGGGTCTGTATAATGATGGTCGATAAGTAATCTAAAATCAATACATACTAATGCTTGCAATATACTGCTTTATACCTATCCACAACTTGAGAATAGGTTAATATGAAGCCAGTGTAGTTAAGTTACCAGCAGTGGAACATCTGGGAGTGAAGTTTACCAGTGTAGTAAAGTTACCAGCAGTGGAATATCTGGGTGTGAAGTTTACCAGTGTAGTAAAGTTACCAGCAGTGGAACATCTGGGAGTGAAGTTTACCATGTGTAGTAAAGTTACCATTCACACTGTTCTCAGGGAGTTAGTATTTTAGGTAACCCTAGTTATTTGATAGCCAAAATTCAATTAACGTTAGACAGATGATGGGTTATTAGAGGCAGTAGTAAACGCACCAGGATACATTGAAATACGTTTTTGCAAAGGACACATCCCCAATATTTCCACTAATGGTCGCAAGTTCAAATCCAACCTTAACTCAGACCAGGCACAGGTGAAACATTGGACGGGTTTAACACCTTGAATTTCTCCAGACAGAATCAGGCTAGAATAACTACACTCACTCTACACATGCTCTTAGATTGTCTTCTTGCTTATGAAGAAAGAGACACATTAAAAACTTCCAGAGAAAGTTGAGGAATCATGCTTATAACACAAAACAGAGATCATTTGATTTTGTAATGAAATATCCAGAGATTTTGACAATGCAGCCACTTGGGTGATTTTATTTACCAAGACTTTTTAACCAACTGTCAACGGTCACAAAGTTCACGTATCAACAAAAGTCCACAAAAGGCACTGTATTACGCACAATTGAAGCACTTACATGATTTAGCTGCCAACAAAGTGCTCTATTCATCCACATAAAGAACAGAGACATTTTACTGGATGGGGTCGATTCCATTTAAAGATTCTTAAAAACGGAAAGTGAATTGGAATGGGGCCCAGGCCAGTATGTGCAAGTATCAATATTCATGATAGATCATAAATACATATAGATATTTTAAAGGCTTCTACGGCAGTCCCTTGCTTACATGCAATCCAAACATGTTCAACATTTTCCCTTAAACTGTCTAGAGCTGGATATGACAAGTATTATTCACAGAAAGACACTCTAGAAGAAAGAATTAAGGTCAGGCTTCATGATGATGGCATTTCTATATACTACAGAACATGTTTGTTTTTTCTTCAACATTGCACAACACAAATAGAACAAAGAAAGAAATGGTTAGAGCAACACATCTGCTACATTCATACTAGTCATTCATTAAACATAATATCCCCATGACACAGTGATTATGCAGAACGGCAAATAAACAGCACTTTCACGTGCAAACCCAAACGGAAGACACAGAGAACACCACCCGACAAACGGAAAAAAATAATTTACACTCTTAAATACAATATGTTGTATAAATTACAATGCGTTCTCTCTTACAAATCTTTGGTTCCAGAAGGCAAGTGGTGACGACACAACGTTTCATTTAAAGGCCCAAGGTGCTATAAGTGGTACGGACTCAGAGGGACCTGGTTTTGGGCTGGTTAGGATTATTCAGGACTTCTGGGATGTTTATCCACGGCTACTTTATAGTCTTTCGGCCCGGCACTTGGTCTGGAGGGGAACCTGGTCATGGTTCAGATGGAGACGATCACCTGGGTCCAGGTCAGTTCAAGGTTCGATCCAGGTTAGTGGTATGAGAATTACAGCGCGTGTGTGTGTGTGTGTGTGTATTGAGAGAGATAAAAAATGTACATCAGTCCAGTCTGTACAAAGACAGTACAAAGTGCTTAGTGTTCCTTCATCCTGTAGAGACAGAAAAACACAATGATCAGTGACCGTGAACGGTGACCGTGATCAGTAACCATTCCATTAGCAAGAGAGATTAATACAAAACTTTATAGAACAAACAAAAACAATATCCCAACGAACCAAAAATTACAGATGTACAGAAAAACCACCATCACTGGTGATGGGATACTAACATCACTGCCCAGTAGTTACCGTAAAATATAAACATGTTACATTATGGCACTTCCATTGGTTTTATATATTATTTCCATTTTTTTCGAGTTTGTGACTGCGGTCTAAATAAAAGTAAAAAACACAGACGCTGATTAGTGATCTGTGCTCACAAGACCATGGTTGCAGCAGGATAGAAATCCAACAGAGTGAATGTACTTACTCCACAGTTGTGCTGCCAGAACGAGGTTTAACCACGTTAGTGGAGGTCAACTCCTTCGTCACCAGCCGCAACAATAGCTGAAAAGGAAACATGTCAGAGGCACATTAAACCCCCATTTGGGAAGAGCCACACCCCCCAAAACACAACACACCCAGACACACACACACCCCAAAACACCAGACACACACAACCCAAAACACAACACACACAGACACACACAACCCAAAACACCAGGCACACAGGCACACACCAGCAGTGCCAGGAAGTCGGCAGACATCAGCATGTAGAAGACCTGGTCCCAGCCTCGTGACGACAACAGTCCTGCCAACAGAGGACCTATAGCAGCACCTGAGAATTACAGGGCAGTATTAGAGTCACACAGCCGATGTCACGCCTGTGACTGGGTCCTAGTGGAGCGGCGTCATACTACAGGATATTATGGTGCAGTGGGAGGTGACTGGAGGGGTGGGGGGGGTCACTGACCTACTGATCCTGTACCGTCGATAATGGCTGTGACAGTAGACAAGGCTCTGGAGTTGCCCTTGAGGCTTTTATGTGTCCCCTGGGGTCAAAGGTCAAAAAAGAGGGACAGGATACAAGGTCAGAAACAGGCACACACACACACACACACTCAGGCAGCTGAAGACAACCGTTACATGGAGAAATGCAGACGGGTGATAAATTCAAAGGAAAAACCAACATAATCTCATTAAGGCGTTGGGCCACAAACTCAATGTGCCATGGCATAAATGATTCTCTGGAACGCTACTGTGGGAACAGAAAAGCCTTCTTTTAGAAGATGTTCCTTCATTTGATGTTTAAATCATTAAACATAAAACATCAACCCTGTCGAAACAGTTCTCTTCGTGCACCATTTAACCCGCTTCCACTTGTTCCTCTGCCTGCTGGCGTCTTCATGACCCAACACTTGTCATGTTTATTATTTGGATTGGCTTCATCCCAGCACAGAGCTCAGCTGATAACTAATCAAGTAGAGTGCCCAGCGTCTGATAATGCATAAACTGACGGTGGCTCGGGGCTAGAGAATCTGAGAAGTTGACTGAACTGTACCAAGTAAAAATGACAGTGTCTAATAACAGGGAGAAATAAAGGCCCACGTGGATGAAGACACATTCCCTGGTTCAGACTTACCAGGTCTGCGGACACTGCTGTTGTAATAAGGGCATATGGTCCGTTCACTAGTCCTCCACACACCAGAAGCATAGCTATGAGGAATGCAGGTACGTTAGCAGAACGTTAGAAACTTAACAGAGGGAGTGACATGACCTTTCACCTACAGGTCACTGGCTGTCAACACTGACACAAGCCAGGGTAACCCCTGAAACCCAACCGACAACATGTGAAATGTTTGGAATTTGAAAGGGTTTCTTCCTTCAAGCAAGAGCTTTATTTTATTTAGTAACGAGTTTTTGACCAACAATCATAAATTGAATGTCTGTAAATTGTTTCGGTTAGAGGGAGTCTGCTGGCAGACATCTGGCAGATTGGGTTTCACGAGTTCCCACCAGGAGGAGTTAACAGATAAGAGTTGGTCCTTACCAATTGTGGGTCCGAGTCCAAACTCACTGATCATGGAGAAGCCATACAGCTGAAACAAGAAATAACAAACAGCCATCAAAACCACGTCCACCTGTAAGCATCATGAAGCCAATGACAAGTCCTCAAATGGTTGTTAGCAGTCCTTCCATTTGCAAACAAATTATATTTCAAATTGTCACTTCACGTCCTGTACTGCAGGGGGCGACAGACAGTAACACTTACGGGGAGAAAGGCCGAGTAGGAAAATAGAAGCAAGAGAGAGATGGTGAAAGAGAAGAGCCCAACACACAGACACACACACAGACAAACACACAGACAAACACACAGACCTACCGTAGGAGCAGCTAGCAGCAACATCACAGCACAAGTTGTGGCTCTCTTCCCCAGTTTATCAGATATGACCCCAGCCAGGATTCCCCCTGCACACACACACACACACGGACGCACACGCATGGAATTATAAACGATGTCAGGACAACCTGGTTAAATCTTCACAGAAAAATACATGATTAGTTGAAGATAAAGCTTCATAACAACAAAAACGGGAACGTACCCACAATTCCTCCCACGTCAAAAAGAGTGGACAGATTTCCTGCCTTCTTGGCATCTAGGTGAGCTGAAACAGATGGATGTGTGCATTTACACAGACAGGAAGTCACAGTATAGAGGAATCAGCGATGAGCAGGTTTGACCGTGGCAGTATTACCTGCTTTAGTGATGTAGAGAGGTAGCCAGAAGAGGAAGGTGTAGCTGACCAGCTTGGCAAATAGCAAACAGAGTGAGAACTCAATCACTCCCTGGAGAGAGAGAGAGGGGAAGTCACAGTTAACTCAATGGCTCAATGAAGCAATTGCACTCAAAGTTTGGTCAGTGTTGGGTTCACTTGCAAAACTAGACGGTTTAAACAGTGTATGCAGAGTTTGGACCACTGTCAATAACAGAAACTCACCAAAGAAAGAGGATTCAATGACGTGAAAATTGCTACAAGCTTTGTACCTGAGAACATTTGTTCTAATTGCACACAGCCATCAGTGGGAGGAGCTGACTGACAGAGTGGACTACACAGGCCCGACATTTAATTGGCTGCGTTTGTCTGATGGGAGGAGCTGACTGTCAGAGTGGACTACACAGGCCCGACATTTAATTGGCTGCGTTTGTCTGATGGGAGGAGCTGACTGTCAGAGTGGACTACACAGGCCCGACATTTAATTGGCTGCGTTTGTCTGATGGGAGGAGCTGACAGTACACAGTGTGTGAGAAGTCCGGCGACTGACCGGAATACGTAGAGCTCCCATGAAACTGATGGCCGTGAGCTCAGATTCGCTCTTCACCACCACCAGCTGCTGCTGTACAGAAACACACACGGAGACGTCTTCCGGGGGGAGGAGCAGCTCTGTGTCCCAGTTCTGAGTGGCAGGGAGGAGACAACAATGGCTGATGTCAACTGACACGCACACGAGCTCAACGACGCTGTGAGTTTCATGTAGAATAGGTTATCGTCTGTTAGCGTCAAATTAGTTAAACACACAGAGTCATTTACACAAAACACACCTGTCCCTTGCTTCCCTGTTTGTATGAATGGTATAGTTGCTTGTGTCCATTTTTCCCATTCCAGTTTTTTGTCAGCTTTTGCTACATCGGGTGGAGGGGGGGAGACAAAAAGAGAAACCGGTCATCTAACAGAGGCCACAGCGAACTACATCGGAGTATTTCCAATGCACGTGTTCAACCGATCACCAGCCCAAACATGTACCGAGAGACAAAACAGTTAACATCCATCAATCACAAGACTGAATAAATCTGACTCAATACAAAGATTACCGCCACAGCAAATCGTCGCTCACGTCGTTCTGATTTGTGTGTCTCTTTGGGGATATGGCCACGGTTGCCTAGGAAACGGTTGCCCAGACAACCGACACCATCAAGCCAAGAGTTATTTTCTCCAAACAATTACCTTAGTCGTGGCTTACAAAACAACAGAACTGCTTCGCACTTAATAGCGGCACAACGAAGGTGGCCTAATATTTATGCCCATATTGTGTTCGTCCAAAGCAGAGGAGCTTTGAGCGCCACAAAGATAAGATTACTTACATTCTGGCCACAAGGGCCCCCGTTCTGTTCGGCATGGATACCTTTCAGATCGTTTGGATCTATAGACAGAAACAGTCAGTTCAGTTGGACAACATTCAGTCAACACATTAGAGTGTCAGCATTTACTGGTCACAACCAGCGACCCGAATCCTCCGGTCCAAGAGGCCGTTGGCAGGGGGCGGAGCTTACGTTCGATGAGGAAGAGAAAGCAGACTACGCCCATGACGGCGATGATGATGCCGGGGACGATGAAGGACAGGCCCCAGTTGGAGGAGACCCAGTAGCCGGCGATCAGAGAGCCCAGAATGTTCCCCACAGAGGTGTGAGAGTTCCATATTCCCATGATAAGACCCCTCCTGTTGGGGAGATCAGTTACAACAGGGTTACAACAGGGTCACCATTCATCCCCGGGTAACAACAGGGTCACCATTCAGCCCCGGGTAACAACAGGGTCACCATTCAGCCCCGGGTAACAACAGGGTCACCATACAGACCCGGGTTACAACAGGGTTACAACAGGGTCACCATACAGCCCCGGGTCACAACAGGGTTTAAACAGGGTCACCATTCAGCCCCGGGTAACAACAGGGTCACCATACAGCCCTGGGTTACAACAGGGTTACAGTAGGGTCACCATACAGCCCCGGGTTACAACAGGGTTACAACAGGGTCACCATACAGCCCAGTCAATCCTGGTAGGTTTTGGCAGTGACACGTCAGCACAGAGACTACCTTGTATGTTTATCAACATGACCATGAAATAGTAGCCCAGATTCACACAGAAAACTGCACTAAACAAGAAATGACTACAGTTGACTAGGAAACGTCTCCAGATGCTGATAAACATATTTAGTCATCAGACGGCACCAGGCATACAGTAAACACCCATCTGAGAGCTTGTAGAAGGGCAAAACAAAAACACAGTGGCTCTGTCAGCTGCAAAAGTCCCTCCTCGGCCTCGTATCTATAACCGTCACATTCTGTGTGTGTGTTAAACACCATACAGCATAAAGCCTTCAACTCTGGACCTCCTCCAGGCCAGATCCACTGTGTTCATTCAACCCTCTAATCAGGGATTTATTTAGACACGAGACACCAGCTGATGGGAAATCATAACCAGCAGTCTCTGACCTTCCAATCGTAAGATTCAAATTCTCTCGTGGTAAAGATTCAAACCAATCTAGAGACCAACAACAGACAGTTTGCCGAAAAGTGAAGGGATAGAAAATAAAATGGTACACTAAACATTCGGGTAGGGATCTGTACATAAAATATGCCTAATCCAGTACTAAAACTTAATTCCAGAAGATTCTCCAGTAACCTTGATTGTTATTTTAGGACTAGGCTCAATGTGTGACAGAATACTAGGAGGTAGTCAATCAATCAAACTGAATACCAACATTCCAACATTATGTCTCATAACATTCTGTGTGTGTGTGTGTGTGTGTGTGTGTGTGTGTGTGTGAATGAGTAATTGCTGGAATAAAACAAACATTGTGACTTACCTTCCCTTGCCAAACCAGTTCCCAATGCAGGTCACCACGCTCGGCCAACCAGTGGTCTGGACTAAACCATTGGCGACCTGGAAAGGGGGGGGCATACAAGTCAATAAATGCTGAGTTTATTCTGAATTAAGTAAAACAGAGGGAACAGCCACTGGCTATGTGAGACTCACCTGGACACAAATATAGAAGCTGAGACTGTGGATGTTGTAGACGTATCCCAGACCAAACAGGCAGGTGAACAGGCCACTCATCACCATGCCGACACTCAGATACAGCCGGATGGGCAGACGCTCACCGATGATGCCACTGCCGTGGGGGGGAGGAATAGCACAGACGCATTAAGACTCACGGCGCAGCTGCGCGTCCCTACGGTTCACCACAAGCCACGAGCTCAGCTAGACGTCGCTGGGCCTCGCTGGGGAATTGAGTTGTGCAACGTTTTCCACGGGAAACAAACTGTGCGAATGATGCAACTCGGCATAAACAGAAACGAAACTGAACAGGGACGAAGATGACGGGGCACCAAGGTATTATGAACGGCGTTGACAAAAGCCTCGGTTCAGGTGGGGCCAGATAAAGAACATTCGCAGAACAATCGAGACTATCACAGGACGCGACACAATATCCTCCAGAGGTCAGACAATAAAGAAACACTCTGTACAAAACACCAGTCTCCACCCAAAGGCATTGTCTTTTCCTAAGCCTAAAATAACTGCCACCCCGGGCCCAAACTTCAGCTCATTACTTGTCTTCGGTTCCTTGGCGACACACCAAGCGGAACGTGTGAACCGTACCTGAGGAACATGCCCACAGCATAGGCACAGAGGAACGAGTAGTCCATGGCTCCCAACAGCTGCTTGTAGTTGCTTTTATCTGGACACAGGACAAAGCGGTTTAGTGTGGGGAGATTTGAGCGAGACGGATCAACTGCTATCTGTGACCAGGCACCAGGAGGACGCATACAGTTGATCAGAGACGGTGGAGGGAAGACTGGGAGATAGGAGGCTGAATAGGGGGAGAGACAGGGGGCTGAATAAGGGGGAGAGACAGGAGAGACCGGGGGCTGAATAAGGGGGAGAGACAGGAGAGACCGGGGCTGAAGAGGGGGGAGAGACAGGGGGCTGAATAAGAGGGGAGATACAGGAGAGACCAGGGGCTGAATAAGGGGGAGAGACAGGAGAGACCAGGGGCTGAATAAGGGGGAGAGACAGGAGAGACCAGGGGCTGAATAAGGGGGAGAGACAGGAGAGACCGGGGGCTGAATAGGGGGAGAGACAGGGGCTGAATAAGAGGGGAGATACAGGAGAGACCAGGGGCTGAATAAGGGGGAGAGACAGGAGAGACCGGGGGCTGAAGAGGGGGGAAAGACAGGAGAGACCAGGGGCTGAATAAGGGGGAGATACAGCAGGCTGAATAAGGGGGGAGGGAGACAGGACTCGTCTTACCAAACGGTTTCCAGCTGCAGTCTACATCTGTAAGGCTTGGCAGCTGGCTACTACTGGCAGTGGAGAGCTCTGTGAGAGCTGAGCAGTTCTTATGCAGCTCACTCTGTGGAACAAATAGAAGTCACCATGTCATCAATATGAAATGTGAGCCAACACACACACACACACACACACACACACACACACGCACACACGCACACACATGCCACTGTAAAGCACATATACAGGACATAGCTTGTGAAACATTGAAACAGCTTCCAGACATGCTAGGGTATTAAGACAAACAAGGTAGCTGAATCAGTGTCCCCAGGATGTGCTCTGTGTAAGGCTGACCTGATCAGGTTACAGTACCCGTCCTGGTTATATTCACAGTAGTGTGTGTGTATGGGGGTGTGTGTCTGTGTAGACATGTATTCATTTCTTAAGCAAGGCAAACTGTTTGTGCTATGTGTTTTTTGCTCTATTTGCACTGTTCATGTACGTTGAAAAATGTGTGTCTTAAAAATTCCTCGTATGTGTAAACTTAGGACGGGGACAGCCAGTATGGCAATTGGAATAAACTAGTATATAGATATGTATGAAGTCATAGGAGTGTGCCTACCAAACACCACTAGATCTAGAGCATCAGTAAATAAACTAGTATAAAGATATGTATGAGGTCACAGGAGTGTGCCTACCAAACACCACTAGATCTAGAGCATCAGTAAATAAACTAGTATAAAGATATGTATGAGGTCACAGGAGTTTGCCTACCAAACACCACTAGATCTAGAGCATCAGTGAATAAACTAGTATATAGATATGTATGAGGTCACAGGAGTGTGCCTACCAAACGCCACTAGATCTAGAGCATCTGTGAATAAACTAGTATATAGATATGTATGAGGTCATAGGAGTGTGCCTACCAAACACCACTAGATCTAGAGCATCAGTGAATAAACTAGTATATAGATATGTTTGAGGTCACAGAAGTGTCCCTACCAAACACCACTAGATCTAGAGCATCTGTAATTTATCAATATGTCTCTTGTACCTTGACAATGCTGATGGGTTTCCTGGACAGGTGGAAGCTGGTGTAGAGCAGGAAAGTGAGGCCAAATGTGAAGGCTCGGTACCTGCAGGGTGACAACACAACCGTAGGGGGCAGTAGTGAACAGGGCTGGAGAGGCTCACTCATACCGTCCAGGACAGTGACACGTTCCATGACACGTTCTCCCCCAAACCCACCGGATGACGAGGTCGGAGGAGGAGAGGGCACTACGTACTCTCCTTCCAGGGGGTTTTCGATCAGGAGGTGGGGAATCGGGCCGCGCGACCAGGACTCGGGTCAGTTCTTTCTGGTCACACAGGCCTACGGGCTCACGAGTGTTTAGGGTAATCTGGCCTTCAATCTGGACCCATATCCACACAGCCAGTCATAATAACCACAGCCTAAACTACCTTCAGGGCAACAAAGAGATGAAGCTCATTGTACCTGATGACGAGGCGAAACTTCTGAAGAACCGCCAACTGCGGACTACAGTGTCTGGCCGACAACATGGAGAATATTACTGAAATATCAGTCAAAAGACCAAATGGCAAAACATTCCAGTTTTCAATAATCCACACACAAAAAGTGGTATGTCAAGTGTCCTGACCTATTTATATAATTTTTGTGGCACAATGGAAGACTTCTTCTTTGGTTACATTAGGGCCGGACAGTTGTAGCACCCACAAAATCAACAGTATTTAGCCCTGCTTGAGGAAAAGGACATCTGGACTTTGAACAGTTTGGCTGTACTGACTTATTTTATGGCATCCATTGAAAGGACACTAAAACTTTAGCACAGGGATGTGAATGAGCTGAATTGAGATCAAACATTTAACCCAATAGGGTGTTGCTTTGGTTTCTTTGCCTCCACAGAAGGCCTTTGGAAGTCTCGACATACTGTTCAAAATGACACAGTTAGAACTGTGAAGTGTAATTAAGTTGACAACGTTCCCAGTCAGCTAACTACTCCCATGTAGTCATTCACTTCATCCAGTGAAAACATCTGGACTTGGATCTGCCCTGGACCACACCAGATCAAGCTTTGAGACAGACCCGGCTCCACCTCTGTGACAAACCCAGACCCACAGACCCAACTCCACCTCTGTGACAGACCCAGCTCCACCTCTGTGACAAACCCAGACCCACAGACCCAGCTCCACCTCTGTGACAAACCCAGACCCACAGACCCAGCTCCACCTCTGTGACAGACCCAGCTCCACCTCTGTGACAAACCCAGACCCACAGACCCAGCTCCACCTCTGTGACAGACCCAGCTCCACCTCTGTGACAGACCCAGACCCACAGACCCAACTCCACCTCTGTGACAAACCCAGACCCACAGACCCAGCTCCACCTCTGTGACAGACCCAGCTCCACCTCTGTGACAGACCCAGCTCCACCTCTGTGACAGACCCAGCTCCACCTCTGTGACAGACCCAGCTCCACCTCTGTGACAGACCCAGCTCCACCTCTGTGACAGACCCAGCTCCACCTCTGCTCCACCTGACAGACCCAGCTCCACCTCTGTGACAGACCCAGCTCCACCTCTGTGACAGACCCAGCTCCACCTCTGTGACAGACCCAGCTCCACCTCTGTGACAGACCCAGCTCCACCTCTGTGACAGACCCAGCTCCACCTCTGTGACAGACCCAGCTCCACCTCTGTGACAGACCCAGCTCCACCTCTGTGACAGACCCAGCTCCACCTCTGTGACAGACCCAGCTCCACCTCTGTGACAGACCCAGCTCCACCTCTGTGACAGACCCAGCTCCACCTCTGTGACAGACCCAGCTCCACCTCTGTGACAGACCCAGCTCCACCTCTGTGACAGACCCAGCTCCACCCAGCTCCACCTCTGTGACAGACAGACCCAGCTCCACCTCTGTGACAGACCCAGCTCCACCTCTGTGACAGACCCAGCTCCACCTCTGTGACAGACCCAGCTCCACCTCTGTGACAGACCCAGCTCCACCTCTGTGGCAGACCCAGCTCCACCTCTGTGACAGACCCAGCTCCACCTCTGTGGCAGACCCAGCTCCACCTCTGTGACAGACCCAGCTCCACCTCTGTGACAGACCCAGCTCCACCTCTGTGACAGACCCAGCTCCACCTCTGTGACAGACCCAGCTCCACCTCTGTGACAGACCCAGCTCCACCTCTGTGACAGACCCAGCTCCACCTCTGTGACAGACCCAGCTCCACCTCTGTGACAGACCCAGCTCCACCTCTGTGACAAACCCAGCTCCACCTCTGTGGCAGACCCAGCTCCACCTCTGTGGCAGACCCATTTCAAGAACTCTCCAGGTTTTCCTGAAGTCCTGGTTTAGGCAGTAGGAGGAAATCACAAAACCTCAGAACAGGATGTTTAGTGAATTCAACCCCAGCCTTGACGCAATAAAATAGGACAACACACCTTTAACAAACAACATGGATCGACACATTTCATCATCACTGATGCAAGTTGTAGTGTTTGTAAAAGGTTTTCCATGACGACACATGAAAATGAAACAGCACTCATCTGTACAAGTTCAACCAGATAGGCGCAACCCGAAATGGCATAACCCTGTGAACTGAAGGTGAATACCTTCAAACATTGAACCAGACAACAAATATAAAATAAAACTAAAAGTTTATGGAGACAAAATGCAAAAGGGGATAAAATGATGGACTGGCTCTGACCTGCTATTAAAATAAATGTACCATCAGACAGGAATGGAGAGAGAGCAACAGAGAGAGAGAGAGAGAGAGAGAGAGGGAGAGAGGGAAGTGAAATGGCATTGTATATATGTAAATACTGGTATTTTTTATATGCTACTATTAGTGTGTAATGTTTACAAGACAACGGTTCTATGAAATTTCCTGCAATAATTTCATTGTTAATGATTTAATGATGTTCTCCGTTAGAGCGAGAAATGTTCATGCCTATTCGTCTTGGTTTTTATTTAATATTAAATTGAATGCCATCATTTCATTTCATTGTTGTTGATTGATACTGTTCTGTGTTACCTTCTTATGTGCTTTTGACAAATTGAATTGTGTGACAGCAAGGGCAAGCGAGGAGAGAGAGAGAGGGAGGGAGCGGGAGAGAGACGGAGCGGGAGAGAGACAGGTCGGGAGAGAGACAGGTCGGGAGAGAGACAGGTCGGGAGAGAGACAGGTCGGGAGAGAGAGAGAGACAGGCACATACTGAACTCACCACTGGTCTTTATTGAAGGAGGCCAGAAACCGGATGCCTGGAGGCACAGGGGCCATGACTGGGTACTGACGGGCGATGGACAGGGGTCAGATCTCACAGCGACAACGACGATTTGGCGCACATCTCTTGCCACCCAATTAGCTTAATGCCTGGCCTGAGAGCCATGGCCAGGAGGCTGTTGGAATACCCAGTCAGAAGTCGTCGTCTCCTGTGTGGGGCAAAACAATGAAGACAAAAGAAAGATGTTTAAAACACAGCAGGACCTTTAAAACTAAAATACTTGATCCTGTGATACTGAAGGAATGTGAGATGATTCAAAGATGTGAAGGGACAGAGGACACCTCATAAGGAGATAGGAGCTTCTGGCTCTCAACCTACACCGTTGGCATCAGTCAGGATAACACAGGAGCATGATGGGCCTGTGTGTTGTGACCTGGAAGCAGGACCGGGTTGCAGATGGAGATGCTCAGTCCCACGGTCCTCTTTGACCCTTCTCTACACTCCTGAAATAAAAGGCCTTTTTGGGGTTCTAGAGAATACCTTCATAATAATTTATCAAATAATCTAGTACTTACTTTTTGGGGAGTTTGGTTCTATTTAATAATCATCAAAATGTACTTATACATTTGCCATTAAGCTTGCAGGGGTTCCTCCACAGTTTCAATGAATAACCCATAAAAAATCAGATCAAATAACTAATTGTCATTAGAGTTTATAATGAATCCCTTCAATGTGTCAGGTCTGCGTCTCTATCTACACCAGCGCCCTCGTTGTTTATCTTCCTATCGCTACCTAGAACGTGAATGCACCTGTAGAAGCAAGACATGGGCGACAGAAGTGTTTCACAGCAGGTTCTCCGCTTCAACAGAACCAAACGCGGGAGGGTCTAACTGAATATAGCCAATAGAAATTGTAATAAAAGGTTTCGAAACTTTTTTGGGGGGTTTTGTTTAAATACATGAAAACGTCACTGGCATGCATAACCCACAATCTAGTTCTGAGAACACTTTGCCATCCACTGAGACACCAACTGTGCATCTTGCTCAGTATTTAATTTTAGATCACATTTTTTACACCCTTCAATACAAACGGAATTGATTAATTCTACAAAGTAACCAACAAAAGGTTCACTCCACATCAGCGGGAACAACGAATAGCAAAACCTCACGTTTGATATCAATAGAAAAACATACAGCGTAGAATCTTGGACACGCATGAACCAGACAGATGTGGCGGAACAGGGGTAAACACAACTGTTATTTACTGTCCCTCAGGAAATATCGCCTACCGATTTAACCACCTCTCTCAATTTTTCTTATTTTTAGACTTATTTTACAGTATTCTAAATGTGAAGTATGTCCATCCTTTGTGTAAACCATTACATCTGTAGAGATGTCCTGACTTTTGCCAATTTGCAAGAAAACCGACTATTTGACTACAGTTCCATTATTGAAGTTTTTTGCCAAACAAACATGACATGTATTAGGTGACGTATCAATATAACAATGTATCTGACAGATAAGAAACATGTGTATTAAAAACGTATTGACCGTTCGTACGTGCGTACGTTCCCTGGTACGTTCGTTCTTTCGTACGTACGTGCGTTTGTTCGTTCGTTCACTTTCTACTCATCCTCCAGAATTAAAAAACGTCGGTCTTTCCGTGAAAACTCACCGCGCCCATCAATACACACACCGTGATGCATTATCAGACTTACCGTGTGGCTGTAATCAAGGACACACTCAGAGAAGAAACGTCTTGATTATTGTCAAACTTTGGTGTTGGCGTGCAAACACACTTCCGTGTTCCTTCAAAGCGCCAGGGTTTAGTGTGTGTGTGTGTGTGAAACTGTCATTCACTTCCTATAGTTCAGTCACTGGTCGCCCCGCCCAATAACGGACGGGCCTCTCCTTTGGTCTGCCACTGACGTCACTGCTGTTTAAACAACCGCTCATGTCTGACGTGTTCAGCTTGATATCCGAACGCATCTTGGTGTGGCAAAAAAAAACGTCAAAACAAGGACAAAATATTTACAAAAATTGATATCACTTGTCAAAAAAACATTACTATAATTATTCGTAACGTTTTTTGTATTTTTATATATATTTTTTTTATTAGTTCTCTTTCGCGGGCTTATTTACGTTTTCTAAATCGGTCACGTGTCTACTCCAATATTGTCATGACAACCGTAAACAGACAGGGTGGTTGGCTAACTGTGCGACTGATATGTTACATTGCACTACAATAACTTGCTAACGTCTGTATGTTGAACAGTGAAAATAATATCTGAAGATGTCGGACGTTGGTTCGGGGGACTTTGAAGATGACCATGGCTCACATGGGGTGAGTAAAGTGTGCTTTAGTTTGGTGTCTATCTAGCAGCACATTATGACCTGGCTGTGCCAGCTAGCCAAGCTTTCAACATGTGCCAACACCACCAACCACCAAGGCTGGGGCAATATTTACAGAGCCATGTCATGACCACACAGGAATATGAAGGGGACCGAAACGAAGCCGGAGAGAGGCATGGGGTCGGGAAAGCTGTGCTTCCCAATGGAGACACCTACCAGGGAATGTATGAGAACGGGAAACGGTCTGGCCAGGTAACTAAAATTAGATTCAAATTAAATTTGTTCAGCTTCGACCGTTTGCCTGAGTATAGTGTGTTTTTGTGTACTATACTATAGGGCACGTACCGGTTTAGGAATGGGGCCAGGTACATCGGAGAATACTACCAGAACCTCAAGCATGGACAGGGTGTCTTCTACTACCCAGATGGGTCAAAATATGAAGGTGTGTGTGTGTGTGTGTGTGCCTTCTATGTCTGCCTGTTTGCAGTTTGTCGATTTGAGCAGACTGTTAACCCCGCCTCCTACACAGGAAGCTGGGTGAATGACCAACGCGAGGGTCATGGCATCTACACGTACCCCAACGAAGACACATATGATGGTGAATGGGTACACCACCACAGGTTGGTATAGTTGGTATCGCAAGGCCTGTTGTGTAAGAACAACGGCAGAGCCAAAGTTCGGCCTCCAACCTTATCCACCACCTCCACTCTGTCTTTGTTTTTGGCAGACATGGACAGGGCACATATCACTACAGTGACACTGGCTCCAAATACACAGGCACCTGGGTAGAAGGCAAAATGGAGTCCTCAGGGCAATTCATTCACCTCAATCACAAATACCAAGGCAACTTTTTTAACAACAATGTGAGTCAAACGTGAAAGGGAGTGACCCGGCTCGTTTCTAAGATACAAAAATTCCCTGACTTAAAGGAGTGGCCCATGTTAAATGGGTGACTGTTTAGCATTTGCAAACACGATACTATTCTAAACTGGCCCTGTCATACTTGTTCCAGCCCTCCGGTTCAGGAAGGTACATCTTTGATATTGGCTGTGAGCAGCATGGCGAATACCTGCAGGCGAATCAGGTAAAGCCACATTCTATACCACATTCTTGCATTATGCTGAGATTCCATTGCTATTCAGTCATCTATTCAAAATCATAACTGCTTCCTGGGAAAAGTGTCCTTGCTCATTTCAAACAGAAAGAGAAAATGGAGACATAGTGAGTTGAGAGTTGCTTTTCCTGTTTTGGCAAAGACTCCAGCCAGTGTCACACCAAAGAAGCGCGGATCTGACACGACAGAAAAAATGAAGGACAAGCATTGTAAAAAGGGCTGTGTAAGATACATTTGATTGATTGACTCCTGTACCCTTTTCCCCACAAACATAAGGACATTGGGGATGGTGACGATGCTGATTTGATCTCAAACCGGCTCCTGAAGTGGAACCCGAAGACTGTCACAGGCATAACTGGTACCCCCGACAGGAATCTGTCCTCGGGTGAGCTGGATGTGTAGTGTCTAGGTGGGACGTGTCCCTGTGAGAGGCATCATTCAAAAATATCTGTACAGGTTTTGTTTTCGTCAACAGAGGGGTCGAGGCCGTTGTCTGCGGACAAGAAAGAGGAGGCAGAACATCACACTCCAGAACCCTGATCGATTGCAAAATGCACAGCTTATGTACAGCTTACATACTTTCTCTGTATTTGAATTATAAAAATGAAGTACTGAGTACTGGTTTGTAAAAAATAAAGCTTACTGGACCAAAGAAATGTGAATCATCTTTCACTGTACTTGTTTTTATTGTTAGTCACAAAATAATTGTGTGCGTATGAAAAGGTCAGTTGCGATTTCCCTATTCGTGATTTCGTGGACTTGTGTGATCATGGGTTGTGGGATCGAGGGGGATGAAGCCAAAGATGAAGAATCACTGCCCCCTGGTGGTGAAATGCAGAATTCGAGCTACGTACGGTACGTCATCATCCTGCGACGGGGAAAAGCGCAGAAAGAAAAGTGTCACTAGTGTACCCAAAAGTGTTTCCACGTGAATCGGCGAAAACATGGCGCCGATACAAGAACCCGAAATTCAGTTCGCACAAAGACTGGCTTCTAACGAGAAACCAGTGCGAACAAAGGCTATAAAGAAGCTAAAAAAATACATCACCGCTCGGTCACAAGCAATCGATGGTAAGTCTGAAGGGGTCACCCGGGGAACGGACCACGCACGTTGGGTTTCTGGGCCGAATGTGTACACGCTGCGTGTCTGCCTCATCCGATTTGAGTTGCTAGTTTAGCTTACCAATTGATCGAATATTGCTGTGCATTTTTAACCACCGGACTTACCGTTTAACAATGCTGCTGTTAACAAATAAAAACTCCATGTAGGTAGAAGAATTTTGAATGTCACACATCAATGCAAAAAAATGCGCACGTGCGCGCGACATGGGTTCCAATTCCTTTCCGATTATCCGGATGTTGTGTCCAGTTGTATGTATCACCATCACTTCCATTTCTACTATAGGTGGGTTCACCAGCGACGAGTTACTGAAGTTATGGAAGGGCCTGTTTTACTGCCTGTGGATGCAGGACAAGTTGCACCTTCAAGTGAGTTCTATACAGAAAGGATGACTATTGGCTGTGTTGTGAACAGGTTTTAAAAAAGCATGGATAATGCACTCACGCTGACAATATTCCTGGTTCAGTTCCATGAGATCTTACGATTTCTTTATTTTTCTTATTAGGAAGAGCTGTCAAATCAGATCTCTGGTCTGATTCACTGCTTCCAAAACGTTAAAACTCGTAAGTCCTTGGGTTTTTGCCATATTTCCCATAGTTTGACAACCTGTTTAAAAAATGTGCTCCGAATTAGAGTTTAGGTTTTCTTTGTTTTGAGTCTCTTCTCTCTTTTGTAGAATTTTTGTTTCTGGAGACATTCATAAAGACAATGAATAGAGAATGGACTGGCATAGACCGACTGCGTATGGATAAGTTTTACCAGGTTAGTATATCCCTTCACCATCGATGGAACTGCCCGCTAAATCACATATATTTGTAGGACATGCTATACTAATAACATGGACATCTTTGTCTTTCTGTCTGACAGCTTGTTCGTTTCGTGTTCAGGAACACATTCGTTATGATAAAGCGGAAAGAATGGGAGGCCAGGTTGGTGACACCGTCTCGTGACCCAACCGTAACTAAATGTTGAAAACGTCAGACCAACTTGAGATTCTGGAGTATTCAGTAGCTGTACGCTGTTGCTCATTCATGCTCTGAAGGTCTACCTGCTTTGTCTTTCCACAGTATGGTGACCAGGTTTCTGGATGTCCTGACTTCCCAGGTCCTCCACAGTCCCGGTGGAGTTCCCGCTGGGTTACAGTTTCACATAATGGATCTCTACATGACAGAGTTGGCTGCAGTTGGATCTGCGGAGGTACGGTGTGGCTACTTGAAACGCCTCCCCAAATAATAATTGAGATCCATTGTATTTTTCATGAACTTGTTGTGATAATAAGATATAAATCGGTGAAGGACAATGTTATTCTCACTATGCGACCTGGTTACATTATTTTCTTTAAATGTTATCTTGGGTTGCTTGGGTTGTAGGAAGTCATATTGTTTTGATTGTTTCCGCATCTGAATGATTGTTGCTTTACTTATGACTGCAGCTCACCGCCGCTCAGAACATGACGCTCATTGACCCGTTCTGCAAAATAGCGTCCAAGACCAAAGAGTGAGTTTGCTGCTATGACCCTCCACCCTGCAGTTGGTGCCCCAACAGCCTCTCTGCACATTTGCTCCCAACACCCTCTCTCTCTGCACATTTGCTCCCAACACCCTCTCTCTCTGCACATTTGCTCCCAACACCCTCTCTCTCTGCACATTTCCTCCCAACACCCTCTCTCTGCACATTTGCTCCCAACACCCTCTCTCTCTGCACATTTCTACCCAACACCCTCTCTCTGCACATTTCTACCCAACACCCTCTCTCTCTGCACATTTCTACCCAACACCCTCTCTCTGCACATTTCTACCCAACACCCTCTCTCTGCACATTTCTACCCAACACCCTCTCTCTGCACATTTCTACCCAACACCCTCTCTCTCTGCACATTTCTACCCAACACCCTCTCTCTCTGCACATTTGCACCCAACACCCTCTCTCTCTGCACATTTGCACCCAACACCCTCTCTCTCTGCACATTTGCTACCCAACACCCTCTCTCTCTGCACATTTGCACCCAACACCCTCTCTCTGCACATTTGCACCCAACACCCTCTCTCTCTGCACATTTGCACCCAACACCCTCTCTCTGCACATTTCTACCCAACACCCTCTCTCTCTGCACATTTCTACCCAACACCCTCTGCACATTTGCACCCAACACCCTCTCTCTCTGCACATTTGCACCCAACACCCTCTCTCTCTGCACATTTGCACCCAACACCCTCTCTCTCTGCACATTTGCACCCAACACCCTCTGCACATTTGCACCCAACACCCTCTCTCTCTGCACATTTACACCCAACACCCTCTCTCTCTGCACATTTACACCCAACACCCTCTCTCTCTGCACATTTGCACCCAACACCCTCTGCACATTTGCACCCAACACCCTCTCTCTCTGCACATTTGCACCCAACACCCTCTGCACATTTGCACCCAACACCCTCTCTGCACATTTGCTACCCAACACCCTCTCTCTCTGCACATTTGCACCCAACACCCTCTCTCTCTGCACATTTCTACCCAACACCCTCTCTCTCTGCACATTTGCACCCAACACCCTCTCTCTCTGCACATTTCTACCCAACACCCTCTCTCTCTGCACATTTCTACCCAACACCCTCTCTCTCTGCACATTTCCACCCAACACCCTCTGCACATTTGCACCCAACACCCTCTCTCTCTGCACATTTGCACCCAACACCCTCTCTCTGCACATTTGCACCCAACACCCTGTCTCACATTTGCACATTTGCACCCAACACCCTCTCTCTCTGCACATTTGCACCCAACACCCTTTCTCTGCACATTTGCACCCAACACCCCCTCTCTCTGCACATTTGCACCCAACACCCCTCTCTCTCCACATTTGCACCCAACACCCTCTCTCTGCACATTTCCACCCAACACCCTCTCTGCACATTTGCACCCACCACCCTCTCTGCACATTTGCACCCAACACCCTCTCTCTCTGCACATTTGCACATTTGCACCCAACACCCCTTCTCTGCACATTTCCACCCAACACCCCCTCTCTGCACATTTACACCCAACACCCTCTTTCTTTGCACATTTGCACCCAACACCCTCTCTCTCGGCACATTTACACCCAACACCCTCTCTCTCGGCACATTTCCACCCAACACCCCCTCTCTGCACATTTACACCCAACACCCTCTCTCTCTGCACATTTACACCCAACACCCTCTCTCTCTGCACATTTGCACCCAACACCCCCTCTCTCTGCACATTTGCACCCAACACCCCCTCTCTGCACATTTGCACCCAACACCCTCTCTCTCTGCACATTTCTACCCAACACCCTCTCTCTGCCATTTTTATTCTTTATTTCTGTTCCCAGTCGTATCCTGCTCAAGGCTGTATGCAGCAGTGTCTTCAGCTCCATAGTGGACCAGGCTCCATTCGCCATTGAAGACCTGCTGAAGGAGGTGAAGGCTTCGGGTGTGGGCGTAGATGAGTCGGACTCAGGACAGGCTTCTGATGAAGACGAGGAGGAGAAGCCGAAGCCTCTGAAGGGCAAGAAAACTGCTAAGAGAACCACCCCGAAGCAGACTAATGGTAGGTGTTGTCAGTGTCTGGGGTGTGATGGAAGGTTCATTAACACTCAGAGTTTACTTATACATGTCCATAAGTGAGGTAATCTAAACATCTCGTTCTCACGTTGTGATTTTAGGCACAGCATCAACAGACGACAACGATGATGATGATCTGGAGGACGAAGACGAGGATGAAATGCTTCACCTGGAGAGTGATTCTGAGTCTGAGGTGGCGGATGACGGCGTAATGGGACCGGTTCTCCAGTTTGACTACGCCGCGCTGGCGGATCGACTGTTTGGATTGGCCAGTCGCAGCAACACCCCGAGTCACAACAGACAGAGACTCTACAAAATCATCAAGACGTGAGAGGAACACTCCGACACTGTGTTTGGATGCAGGTGATAATCAATTGGTGCAGGTTATTGACTGAGTGTTTTTTGTTTGTTCTGTTGCAGGTTCCGTGATCTCAGTGAAGGTAGGAGCCCTGATGTTCGTAACTGAAAATGGAAGGTGTGGTGTTTAAAATGCCCCTCCCTCTGTGATGGGTGGGTGAAGGGTGCTGATTTTTTGGTTCTTGTTCTTGCTCTCTATCAGGAGTGTTCCCACAGGACGAGTACCCAGAGGAAGTGTCAACGGACGAGGATGATGATGAAATGTTCGGCAGCAGAAAAAGGATGAAGAGAGGAAGAGGCTTTGGGGAGGAAGATGACCAGGAAGGAAGCGCTCCAGCCAAGAAACAGAAAGGTACTTTCTGCCTCTATTTCTTTCCTATTTGGCATTAGATGACACAATGGGTTTTAGATCTAGGGGAACTATTTACTAGAAAGGTCCCTACGGCACAGATGTATTGGTCGATCTCTTCTTAGAAACCTCTAAAATACTCTCCCGTAACCTTGTCACAGATTAAATTGAGCAGGAGCTGTGCTCCAACATATAACATTAAAATGAGATGTCTAAGTCATTTGGCAGATACTCTTATCTCGATCGTTTTGCAATATGTACATGCATTTTCAGAGAGAATGGTGAAACAAAAACGCTGTTTATTTGTAAGTGCGTTCTACTTTAGGAATTAGTCATCTACGTAGGTCAGTGTTTTAAAGAAGCCTACCCAAACCTGCGTACCGGGAAATATTTTAAGAGGCCGTAGTCATCATAGATTTTCAGATAAATGTCCCGATTCAACTTTTGACCTCATGCCCTAGTTAACATAAGTTGCTTTCCGCCGTGAGCTAATTTTATTCATTGGCGCGAGCAGTCGTACAACGCATGTACCTCTAACATCATGGCTGTTTTCGTTTTTCTTCCCCAGGGAAAAAGGCCCCAAAACCCGGGAAGTCTGACCAGAGTCCAGCACCAGACGAGAGCAAAGGCCAAAACACCCCCGTTGACGCTACCAAGAAGAAGAAGAAGAAGCGAAAGAAGAAGAAGAAGAAGGTGGTGGGAGAGGTGAAAAGTGATGAGCAGAACGGGGTGTTAACGGCTGAGGTGGAATCAACTCCTCCCGCAGCACTAGAAACAACGTCATGCGCTACCGGAGCAGGAACAGAACCCTCTAACCCAATATGCTCTGCTGAGATCGGAAAGACCACTGTGAAGACGAAAACTAGCAAGGGCACAGGTGCAGGGGTGAAGATGAAGAGAAATGCCTCTCCTGTTGGGGGTGTGGCCATAAAGATGGAAGTCCAATCAGAACGTCAACAGGATGTAGTGGTGGGAAGCGAATCATCCGTCGTGGTCATAGAGATCCCCTCGTCTGGCTGTTCGGAGACGCCGGTGTCGGAGACGATATCAACCAAGAAGAAAAAGAACAAAACTAAAATGTCCAAACCGCTGTTAGAGGTAGATAAACCAGAGGATGTTAACCAGGAATCAGAGGTGGTTGATGGGTCAACTGGACCAGAGAGTGCCCTTGAGACCACCAGAAAAACCAAGAGGAGAAGAAAGAGGACCAGCATGGAGTCTGTACAGAAGACCCCAGTGGAAGAGGTGGCAATGGTGCCAGTGGCTGTGGAAAAGGCCACCCTACTGAAAACAAAAAAGATGACTAAGGCTAAACAGACATTAGGGAGCACAGAGGAGACTCCTCCACAGGACCCTGAACCAAAAGCCTCGCCAGCCGGGGAACTTCCGTCCAGTCTGGCTGCCGACACGCCGCGGAAAAAAAAGAAACAGAAGATGGCCATCGAGAAGGAGAGTGTCGGGGTTAAGGGTGAACCACGGCCGGGTGTCAAAGCAGATGCCATGACCGTGTCGTCACCAGCAGAGGTCGCCACACTCACCCCTCTCAGGAAGAAAAAGACGACCCAGCTTGTAAAGCAGAGTGTTGCGGCCGGGGTTAAAACCCTGACTGAAGTGGACCGCTCAGTTTTAGAAACCGATTTGCAGCCGATAGAGGTCGCCACGCCAACACCACTGAAGAAGAAGAAAAGGGCGGCCCTGAAAGCCGTCGAGAGGCAGGAGACGGAGGCTGATCTGGACACGCCTGCGAAGACCGCGGGGAAGAAGAGGAAGATCCCGGTTGTGATCGAGGTGGAGGCTGATGAACTGGAGGCTGAGGCTGCTAAAGTCAACGGGGTGGCAGCTGTGAAACTGAGTGCCGTGAGTTTAAAGTTGTCTTCCTGAGCTCGAGCTGATTCAACTGGCCAACGTCCCTCCTTTATCAAATACATGATGGGCGACCGTGTGTTTATAACATGTCTGTCTTCAGGGAAGCGAGGAGCCATCCACACCAGTGAGCGCCAAAAAATCCAAGAAGATGACACCCAAGAAGGCTACGCTAGCGGCAGCGTCGTCATCGTCTGACTTCGTCACGTTCCAGAACCACGCCGCCATACCAACACCCATTTTCTTCAGGACAACCAAGGGAAGCCCCAGCACACCGCTGTCCAGCAAGAAGAAGGTACTAAACCCGATCCGGACAATCCAAAGTGCCTTTCTCTGATTCCTTGTGTTCTTTTTCCTTCTTCGAACCAATTGAATGAGAAGGTGGATAGGACCTTCTCGTTCTGTGGTTTTCCAAGAGACGTGTGGAGCTGGTAAAATGAACCAATGAGGTGCATTTGATTCCTATACTTCAGCTGTCAGGGCCTAACTATTACTACTCTAGAGTACTTCCTGGACATTTGGGGCTGGGCGTTGTTTCTCACCCTTTTGGGTGAGGTAAGGACGGCTCTTGCTGAACAAAGATGTGGGCTAGTTTGCAACATGACCTAAAATTAAACCTGGAATGTAAACGCATGTGTGCGTCCCCGGGGGCTGTGCGTCCCCGGGGGCTGTGCGTCCCCGGGGGGTGTGCTTTTGACAAACAAAATGGCTGGCTGTGTCCATGTTAATGTTTTGATTTGGATTTCTCTGACCATCCTTAGGCATGGTGGCAGTGTATACAGTAATCCGGTGAACACCATCTGTGATTGGTTTGATGACCTGAAAAGCATCACTGCTTTGCAGCAAGTTCCCACCTCTGATTGGCTGCTTTTGCTTTGTCAAGGCTTCTTGCTAAAGTGTGCAGAGCTAAAAAAAAATGTGGGATTTACCTTCTATCACTTTCTTTTGCAGAAAATGTTTGTGACTCCAAACTCTGAATCCAAGAAGGTTACGTTTGGGCTGAATAAAAACAAAACTGCAGGTATGGGAGGTCCCGATTTTTCCCTGATATTGACTCCAAGAAGAGACTTGTACATAATTATTGTCTACTTATGTATTTCATTCCGGTTGTTTAGTGGTACGATTACAACTTGGTCCACGTTTCTGTACAGTTCTCACCTTTTTGGGTACATTATTTTTCTTTCCTCTCGGTTTTGCCCATTCATGGTTTCTAGAATTCAGGAAGACTGATCGCAGCCTGCTGGTGAGTCCGGAGGGGTCGTCCCGAGTGCCCTTTGACCCCAAGCAGAAACCGCTGTTTGGGGTCCTGAAGTCCCCCGTGGCCTCTCTCACCAACAGCACCAAGAAGATCAAGAGCACCCCTAAAGTCACCCCCAGACGGCCAACCGCTGCCGACTTCTTTTAGTTTATAATGAGGAGACTTCCCATCTGGGTCCCCATAATTTCATGTCATCATGAACTATATAACCACAGTCTGTGAATCCTCAGTGGGAAGAGAGTATTATTGACAGACAAATGTTTTTGTAATATTTCTCATTTTCCGTGTTCTTTTGCCATTCTGTCGATCGGCGAGGTGTTTAATTAAAGACTCGGTTTGGTTTTAGATATGCGGGTTAGTCATTGTTTTCTCCTCCAGCAGCCTTCTGGTTTGTCGGTCTGCGTTTTCTAATTATCAGGCTTCACAAGGCCGTTTTGACAAACAATAGGGAATTATTGTTTGTCTGTTTAGTCAGTCCATCCCTAGACACCAATGCCCAACTTAGGGTAAGAAAATGACATTTTGGTGAAATCTGAAGCATGCTATCAATCTGTTGTAAGCTTGTTCGGTATTTTAGTATTTTATTGGCAAGTATGAATGTGGATTCATAATGAAGTAGTCAAGGTAATTTTATTTTTTATGTAACATTTTACATCCCGTGTAGTTTAACTGGGAAGTGCTATGGAGGACTAACACCATTTTATGTAGTCTGCCGAGAAAAACGTATTACCGACCCCACCCATTGACCCTGTCGTCTCCCCTGAGAATAATGATGACACTTAAGACCAAGTCCTAGCGTTAGTTTACTGTAGCAGCGGACTTATCTTGAATTTACTATAGTCTGATGTTGGATTTCCCAGTTACTCTGTCCCAAGTTTTGGACCTGTGGGTCAAATCAATCACTACAGCGGCCACGCTAATTCAATGTTTCTCAGTGTGGACATAATGGGCAGTACAGAGATGATTAGATTGAACTTTATTATCATTAGACGGATGACTATATATATATCGCAAACCTTCCATTAAAACACCCAGAAATAATTTTCTATATTACAATGTATTGCAGCCTGCCCATTCATATATGTGCTTTGTCATTGAACAGTTTCTCGTACACGCAGCATCTTATTCAGTGCATATGTATTCATCCCGGTTCACCTAAACAAATTTCGGTGTATGTGTATAAACACGTTTTTTTAAGTATTCAGTCCCAACCATTTAGCGCTAATATCAGTGGACCATGCATAATAACCGTGGTGACGTCAGAGGCAACAATGTGTTCCCACTTTTACCCGAACCAACTCAATTCCGTGCTCATGGCTGTGGTGTATAAGACCTAGAGCAGGGCTAAGATGTTACATATTATTACTGAACACCCTTTGTTGGTAAGCAGTTATAAGGCATCCTGGGTTTTGTGGTATATGGCCAATATGCCACAGCTAGGGCTGTTTGACAATTTTTTTTCAATTTTCCTGAACATATCAAAGAATACCAAAGACGTTATATGGATTTCTTGTGTAAACTTGCAGATCTATATTGCGTTGAGACACCATTTCCGAGGTGGTGTGCATTACATTTTGAACCAGCCACTCTGGAGGTTTGTGTTGAAACTGTATTAGGTGTCTTTTCAGTGCGCACACATATTGCTTGATTTCCCCTCGATTTACGCTTTTACTAAGTTATAATTGAAACGCAATCCCAAATGGCATTTACATTTTTAAAGAATATGCCCCTTTTTTTAGTGGAGAAAATTGAAATGCCATCCCGAATAGCATTTCCAATAAGATGCCCGTGTATAAAGGAATAAACGGCGCCCCAGTTTCTGGCTGATGAAAAAATAAAAACATTGAAAATATTAACGTCTCAATGTAGTGTCGGTGAAACATAAAACCAGGTCCAAATGAAAAGTTGAAAAGCCCTGATATACTTGGAAAAAGTTGTTATCAGGGACAATCTGAATGTCTGGATATAAAACTAGCTTCACTTCGGTCAGCGAACAGCACAGTGCCAAGAATGAGACTTAACTATTTTATGATTGGTTCATCTACCTGACATTGGCAGACGGATGGTCACAAGCCACTAGTGCGAAAGTGATTACAGAGAAAGTGTTTTTATTGACCTAGTGGCATCCTAATATCGCCATGTTCTCCATCAGTTCAGATAAATGTGTGGTGCCTTTGCAGTTCTGCAGCAGGGCTGCATATCGTGGCGTCACCTGCGAGGATCAGAACTAATAAGGTAATAACAAAGTTAATGCGATGTAATATTTAAATTTATTTGCATAATTATTGGCAAGCGAACAAATGTATAATATAGGAATTAACCAGTTTTCAGCCCTCGCTTAGGCTAGGCTGTTTTCTTATCTGCTCCAGTGATGAGGTGCGTTACTTGATAATTGTTAATATAGGTTAACCTATAGGTTAGGTTATGTTTATGTAGGTTATGTTCATATGTCAATATAGGTTTTGTCAATATATAGGTTATGTCTATAGGTTATGTAATTATAGGTTATGTTTATATAGGTTATGTTTATATAGGCTATGTAACTCTGAATTGCTTAAGGCTTTCGACATGTGTTAACCGTTTTGCTTGCATGCGGTTGCTGTCACTTTCTTCATGCATATTCTATTAACATTTGTATTCATTACCCCAGGCTCCTCGTTAATTTAAATATCTGAATTGCTCCATTTAATCTGCCACACAGGACATTCTTGATGGAGATGTACGCAAAACGTGTACGTGCGTGCGTTGAATGCCTGCTGCTTGCCCTGTTATCTTTCTCCCTTGTTCGAGGTAAGAGACGCAAAACCCTTGGTTGCTTCTAAAGATTAAAAAAATGGATGTTTAAACGAAAGGCCACAAGTTAACTGTGGAAAAACAGGTGTTAGTTAGGATGTACGTGCCACTTGCTTACTGAGTGTTAGTATGCTTTTGTTTGATTCTCAACTGCTATACATAACATACCCCAGTGGGTAAGACAGTGCAACTCATTGACTGGTCTAAGATAAAGATATCCCATGTGTTTTTCTGAGGAAATAATGTTATTATTATGTTATGTTATTCATCCTCCCAATCATTGGGTCTGTGCTACTTCCAAGCTGAGTGGGTGTTGTTTACCAATTTAAAACCTGTTTAGTCTGCATGTCCTTAATTATCATTAAAGCTTTGGTGAGTGAGTGTGACTGTTGATGAATAAGACAGTGTGTTTGTGTGAAGATGGAAAATATCTGTAAAACCTGGTTCTGTTAGTTAACAGCCTGGTAACCATGCTTTAGTTCCCATATTCTTCTTTAATCTTGTTCTGGGCCATTCTACCATAAAGCAGCATTGATGCTATTGGTTAATTTGAGGGAGGAGACAAAAAATAAGACGAACGGTAAACAAACAAGCATGAAAGGAGCAACCAACCCTGGTGTTAACATGGTTTAAAAAAAGTAAAAAAAAAACACAAAGCTCACTGATGTTTCATATAGCCAGAACTGCGTGTAGTTTGTCTTCAATTGGCATAACGATTAATGTAATAAACGTTAAATAAAAAGTCCCAAACCCACAACAGCATGCAATATGGTTCAGCATCATCAAGGAAACATGATAATTTCGCAAAGTGCAGTTCCATTCTTATTTATAGCATTATGAGTCAGTCAATTACAAGGTGATGTCAATATATTCAATAAGGGTTCAGGGTTTAGGGGGGACATTGGGACTGGGCCAATTTGTTGCTTTTGCTGTGCCATTTTGTCTGTCCACCATCTTGGTTAAAATTAACATCCAGAGAAGGAGCCATCAGTGGACCACGATTCAGTTTCTATGGAGAAAACGGAATGTAGTCGTGCAGTACAGAGCACACAACCACTGGATGCTGTTTCTGTGGCTCTAAAATCAGTTTTTGGTGTTCAATGCAACTATTTAGGGATTCCAGTTCATATGGTTTGTCACTGACCAAGGACAGAGTTGACAACATATTCGGTCTTTCTCTCTTTTCATGCATTTCTCTGTTTTACTGTCTCAAAATTAAATGCACCTAATAACATTGCGTCATTCTGATCAATTAAATTATTGTGACACGCTACATCTCTGCAGTAACTACCTAAGAAACCCGAAAGCAAGAGTAATATCAGAAATACACACAGAATAAAAGCTAGCAAGTGTAGAATATTCTCTGATCTTCTCTATGAAAAACACTCCAATCTGGTGCACTGATTTTTGTTTCCGTGATTGGATGAAATCCAGGAAGGAACCCAGCACAGTGTGTTCTGTGTACTGGAGTGAGAACTATAAATATGAATGGAGAATTAAACCAGCCACACATCGTAGACGGTTGTCTGCAGCCGGCATTGCTGTCTTGCTATCCATCGTTTTGTTTTTATTCTATGAAGTAATTGAAGTTGTATCTAGTTGGCTAGTTTCTGTCTATGGAAAGGGTTGACTCTATCTTTCATGTATCGCCCCCAATTCATTGGCCTTGTTTCTCTGTCGTTTGTCATCCATCTAGCTCTCTCCACCACTCGCTCACTCTCTCTCTAATATGCATGAATATTTCTGCTGTGTGGAACTGGCTCCAATTAAAATCATACCCACTAGCCATTCTGCTAAGTGTTTACATGCGACAGGCATGTTTGACCGACTCTGGTGTCCCTCCTCTTTAATCACACGAGGAATCAAGTCATGCTATTACCATCACAAGGCCCAGTTCATTGTTATTATTGATTTCTTGTGATAATAGTTCTGCCTTTCTGTGCGGAGTAAAATAAATGCTGTGGTTTCAGGGAGACAGAGATTCGGTCAACATTGTCTTAGGAAAGAAACATAACAACTGAAAAGAATCCTTACATCATAAAAAAGTATTTTATGTGTATATATATATATATGTAGGGGTGTGCGATATGACGATATTTAATCGTGGACGATTAAAATGTCTCCACGATTCACTTTTTCGGAAATATCGTAGAATCGCGCTCCAGTGCACATTCAATTAGATGCAGATCTATGGCGTTTTTTCAGCTACGTATCAACATGCAATGCGCGGTGCGCTAGATGTCAGCTTGTTAACACTAGAAGCGCCAACAGCCCACGCCCCCGGGCGTTGCAGTTAGTAATTAAAATAAATATATAATGTTGAAAAGCTACAGCCTCGTTCTTCCATGACTTTTCCTAAATACGTGCATTTTACCTTGTCCCGTTTTCAGAAACTGGATGCGTTTTGGTCTGATCTCGTTTTGGTCCGATCTATATTGGACACCGTTTTGGTCTGGTCTATATGAAACTGGATCCGTTTTGGTCTGGTCTATATAAAACTGGATGCGTTTTGGTCTGGTCTACATGAAACTTGGTCTGGTCTACGAAACTTGTTTTGGTCCGATCTATATGAAACTGGATATATGTAACCGATTAATTTGCTGCGGTCTCATGTGCACTCATAACATCACTAATGAACACTCTGCGCAGTGCAACCGGTTAGTATGCGTGTCCTGCTCAGGCAGACAAAAGCTGCGAAATATACATAGATAATAGATTGATTGGCTTGGTTGAATTTGAATGAACTAGAAAAAGAGGTAGGCCTACGTTTATAAAGAAATATATGTTTTACTAAATAAACAGAACGAAAATATAAAACGAAATTGATTAATGTATCTACCGGGTAACAGCAGAATATACCCGACCGCAGAGCTGTAGTACTCGAGACCGGTCTCGGTCTCGAGACCGGTCTCGAGACCACTTTTTTAAGGTCTCGGTCTCGTCTCGGTCTCGGTTACATTTGGACTCGGTCTCGACTCGGTCTCGGACAGTAAGGACTCGTAAATTCTTCCGAGACCAGCCGAGACCAGCGTAGAAATTATCGCCCACAATTTTTCTAGAAAAATATTTAAGTATGACATGTAGAGGCTGTATTTCCATTGGCTGTATTTCGTCCAGAGTCAGACTGTTTTTTTCTGATGTGGCTTATCCCGCCAATGGCTATCTACTTTTGAAGAAAAGCCCACCCCCAGCGTCGCTAGAGCGTGCACCCATTCACGTAAATACTTCAATCTTAAACAAATGCTCGATCATGTCTGCACAATCAGCCAATATATTCGTTTTGCCTATATTCAGTACATTGAGCACAAATAAATAATTTGTCCGAAAACACACTGCGGTTAGTAATTAAAATACATACATAATGTTGAAAAGCTACAGCCGACGTCCTTCCATGACTTTTCCTAAATACGTGCATTTTACCTTGTCCCGTTTTCAGAATTGCAAAATCACAAACCGAACAATATATAAAACTACTATTTACATGTTTTTGATACCTAAACTGCCCTCCTGTCGCGAAAATCCCACGCCGCTGGGCGTTGGTACCCTAATTGCGGTACCCAGACACCGATCACACTTCACTGAGCCTATGATGGCAATGGTTGAATGGGCGATACGCAGACAAATACTACGAGAACACATATAGACAATAGTCTGATTGGCTTGGTTGAACTACAAAAAAAGAGGTACGTTTATAAAGAAATATGTTTCACTAAATAAACAGAACGAATTCCGCCAAATACATACAGCCCCATTCATGTGTCATGCGCCTATTGAACTCAATAATTAATAACGAATGAACCACAGTGTATTCATATAGCCTACAAGAGACTTCAACAAAATATTGTTTTGTATCGAAATTAAACGAATATAAACAATAATTATTAATAGACTAACTACAAATGGGCGATAAATGAAATTACTCATGCACACAGAAGGACGTGGGACATACATAAGACCGGGGGGCATACGGCAGAAAGAGCATAAAACTGGAACGGTTATGGTCCGATCTATATGAAACTGAACCCGTTTTGGTCCGATCTTTATTAAACTGGAAGGGTTTTGGTCTGATCTATATGAACACTGTGCGCAGTTCAACCGGGTTAGTTTGCTGCTGTCTCATGTGCACTCGTAACAATAATGAACACTGTGCGTAGTGCAACCGGTTCGTTTGCGTGTCCTGCTCAAGCAGACAAACAACTGAAGCTGCGTGCCTGTGGACGGATAAATCATTATAAATAGATTTGTTTATCGGCCAATCATGCGCAAATCATTTGATTGCAAGTCGCTTGTGATCTAAAATGTGTTAGCATTTACTACATCAACATAGGACATACAGTTTGATGGATTTTCATTTATTCGATTTTTGAAATTTTAATATCATAGCCTGTGCATTTTAAAATCATGTTTTTATTTTCGTATTTTATGTTTACATAAGACAATAAATAGGCCTAGATACTCTTTTTATAAAATTAATTTAATTCAGGATGACAACACAGTAGATGATCTGATGCTGTTGGTCAAGTGTTTTTTTGACATTGGTCATTGGACCAAAAACATGTCATATTATTTAGTGTTGATATGACTGGTCTCGGTCTCGGCCCCCTTTGGTATCGGTCTCGTCTCGGTCTCGGCCACCTTCGGTCTCGGTCTCGTCTCGGTCTCGGCCCCCTTCGGTCTTGGTCTCGTCTCGGTCTCGGCCCCCTTCGGTCTCGGTCTCGTCTCGGTCTCGCTTTAGGTGGTCTCGAGCACAGCTCTGCCCGACCGTGACCAATATACAAACTGTGTTGTAAAATACGTGTTTCATTGTCTATAGTGCCTTAGTTACTGGGCTGTAATTACTATAATACATTTTACAAATGTAAATGATCAAATTATACACTGTAGCCTAATGTTTTTATTTCAACAGTCTGTGTTGCAATATATACGGCCAATCATGCGCAAATCATTTGATTGCGCGTCGCTTGTGATCTAAAATGTTTTAGCATTTATTACATCAAAATAGGACATACAGTTTGATTGATTTTAATTTATTCGATCTTTAGAAATTTAAATATCATAGCCTGTGCATTTTAAAATCATGGTTTTAATTTTGTATTGTATGGCTACATAAGACAATAAATAGGCTACATACTATTTTAGTAAAATGTTTTACTGCATAATTCACAATTCATTTAATTCAGGATGATAACACAGTAGATCATCTGATGCTGTAGATGGATGGCAGGTTACACAGTGAATGGATGGTGAAGCTGCGGATGAGAATGAAGGTGCTTCTTTGCACCATTGCACTTCCTTTAAATATACACGTGATTAAAATATGCTACTTTAATTTTTTTTTCCCTTTTATGTTTTGTTACCTTGTAACGCTATATTCTTTAAATTGAGATATAATTTGCTTGTATTGCAGCTCAGTAATTAGCAAAATAGTCTTAAAAAGCAGCATGAAAAAGAATCGTGATTAAATCGTGAATCGTGATTTTTCCTGAAAAAATCGTGATATGATATTTTTCCCATATCGCCCACCCCTATATATATATATATATATATATATATATATATATAATACATATATATGCACACAGACACACAAATCTTGTATTGTTTTTTAATCTTAATAGTTAACTTCTGCTGTGGAGAAAAGAAAGAGACATTGCAGTTCTAGATAGAAACAATATCCTAAAAGCTTATAAAAGCTGTTTGAATGTCATAAAATGTACTACACACGTCCACAAAAAATAGACACACACACACGAGCGCACACACACACATCCTAGCTGTTTGCCCATCTGACCAGTAACCAAGAGGTTGTAAGATCGGATCCCTGAGTCAGCAAGGTGAACAGATCTGTCGTTCTGACTCTTAATTGCTCCTGGTGGCCGTTTCACCGCCGCTTCAAGCTGAGAAGCTGGGGTTGAATAGAGTAGCAAGTTTATACCCCCCCACCCAAACACACACACACACAAAACACATCCTGTACAAAACAAATAATATGTATCCTAAATCTGGACTGTTTGGTTGGCCGTTCTGCCTGGCTAGACACTATTTTTCCTTTCATGTTCCTGTTTATTGTTTATTGTCAGTCAACTGGAATCCCCTGCATTGCATACAGGTACACATCAGAATTTACCGTCTCCGCAGAACTCACTCTGTTTCACTTACAACAACACTAATGGTCAATTTGTCCCCGGGGCGGGTTCTTAGAGCGTGCCTGGGTTCTCTAGGTGAGAAGAACAGACGAGGAGTCAGTGCAGCCTCATCTGATGTGTTGGTTAGATGGAACGTTTCTGTAGCCGTTGCCAAGTTAATTAGTTTACACTCAACTCTTCAGACTAAACTGGTGTTCAGGTTTCAGACACACATGCACACACACACACAAGCATGAGCCTCGTTATGTCATTTATCTGGGTTCTTTTGAAAGCATACAAAGGACCATAAAAGGTTTCCATCAGTCGGTTTTGAAAGAGACAATGGATGTTCTCGCTCCTGGTATACGTTCCTGTGGCAAAACACAAACATTGCTATGTGGCTAAAAAATACTGAATCATTTTTTCACCAGGCAAAACCTGATTCTTTACAATCAGATCCAACCTCATCCATTTCTATCAGATCCAACCTCATCCATTTCTATCAGATCCAACCTCATCCTTTACAATCAAATATTATATTAACCATTACAATCAGATCCAACCTCATCCTTTACAATCAGATATAATCTTATCCATTACAATCAGATATAACCTCATCCATTAAAATCAGATCCAACCTCATCCATTACAATCAGATATTATCTTATCCATTACAATCAGATATAACCTCATCCATTAAAATCAGATCCAACCTCATCCATTACAATCAGATATTATCTTATCCATTACAATCAGATATAACCTCATCCATTACAATCAGATACAACCTCCTCATCCATTACAATTAGTTCCAACCTCTGGATTTGTGTTGTGTCATTGTTTTTCGCATAAAGAAAATAAAAAGTCACACTGTGCCTCTAATCAAATCATTCAACGTGAAACCAGCCTGTTTCTCATTCGGTTATGTAGTGACACCTGCGTAGCTTATTGTATTACATTTAATATTTCTAGAAATGTGTAATTATTATTCTAATGTCCAACATTAATTGTTGCTACAGTTTTGGAAGAAATATTGATCTAGTTTCTTATGACTTGGGGCCCAGATCATCATCAGACTCAATAAATAGTATTCCTTATTTGATTACTGTTTGGGCCTGGACCTCTACCCACTTTGTGATAGTGCTAGAGAGCTATGAGGGAATGACAGACTTCTAGTTATCTTTCTTTCATGTTCGCTCCCCAATCAGTGGCAGCTGCCTTGTGTTGCCCTAATTGGGGAGCCTATTTAAGTTTGTATGCCACTTTTTGGTTCCTTGTTTCTGTGTAATTGGTTTGTGGTGCAGCTTCTTTTTTGTTGCTTTATAGCAGCACTTCTCAAAGTCCGGACTCCGGTCCGGATCCGGACCCGGAGGGAATTCAATCCGGACCCGCCTCCGTTTCGTATTTCAACAGCAGTACTTTTGTGTAAGAAATTAAAAGTATGGATTTCCTACTTTGATAAACGCATTCCTGTCAAAATCATTTGTCTAGTGTTTATGTCTCTTTGGAGATGGTCTGAAATTAAAGCGAAGGCGATATATTTAAAGTTTTCCTCCGTGATTCAGTTGCCATGACATCCAGTAAGTGTTTACTTTTGACGTAATCGGGCGCGAGCCGCGCGCCGTGACACTTCACCGCAGTAAGCGTTTGAATGGGTGTGGAGGATGTCATTGTCCAGGAAAAGAAAAGTTGATGGAGAAAATAGAGTTTTTAAAGATGATTGGACAGAGAGGTATGCGTTCATTTTGCCCCAATCCAGCACGAAGCCATTCTGTTTGATTTCTAACGAGACACTTGGAGTTGTGAAGAGTGTAAATGTCAAACGACATCAAAAAGGTTAAGAACCCCTTGTGTAAAGCACACTGCCACTGGACTCTGGAGTAGTGTAAAGCACACTGCCACTGGACTCTGGAGTAGTGTAAAGCACACTGCCACTGGACTCTGGAGTGGTGTAAAGCACACTGCCACTGGACTCTGGAGTGGTGTAAAGCACACTGCCACTGGACTCTGGAGTAGTGTAAAGCACACTGCCACTGGACTCTGGAGTGGTGTAAAGCACACTGCCACTGGTCTCTGGAGTGGTGTAAAGCACACTGCCACTGGACTCTGGAGTGGTGTAAAGCACACTGCCACTGGACTCTGGAGTGGTGTAAAGCACACTGCCACTGGTCTCTGGAGTGGTGTAAAGCACACTGCCACTGGACTCTGGAGTAGTGTAAAGCACACTGCCACTGGACTCTGGAGTGGTGTAAAGCACACTGCCACTGGACTCTGGAGTGGTGTAAAGCACACTGCCACTGGTCTCTGGAGTGGTGTAAAGCACACTGCCACTGGACTCTGGAGTGGTGTAAAGCACACTGCCACAGCACTCTGGAGTGGTGTAAAGCACACTGCCACAGGAGTCCAATGGTTCTGGACCTTTGACATTGATGAAAATTTTGATTTGGACCTTTGAGTGTAGACTTTGAGAACCCCTGCTTTATAGTTGTAATTTTGTATAAAAGAAAACAAAATAAAAGGATCGTTCAACTCTGCACCTGAATCTTTTAACAACCAGCATCGTGACAAATACCAATCGATATAAGGCCTATGTTGATCATATTGTTATTCGTTATGTTGGTCTCTATGTTGGTCATTATGTTGATCATATTGTTATTCGTTATGTTGGTCTCTATGTTGGTCGTTATGTTGGTCGTTATGTTGGTCTCTATGTTGGTCTCTATGTTGGTCATTATGTTGGTCATTATGTTGGTCATTATGTTGGTCATTATGAGTATGAACTATCCGTACGCTAAAACAAATTCAGGGGATACATTGGATTGCTGTTATCAAGTCGTTTTCAGGTACCTAGGTACCTGAATTTGTCATTAAATATTGTGTTGCTCTGAAAATGACTGACTCATTCTCTGTCGACTTACTAAAATGTCCGCTTTTTGTTTTCGAAGGAACAGGACAGGAATGTCATAATAAGCCGCGAATGCGTCCCTTGTTCTCTCATTCTCTGTCAGTGAATGAATCCTGATTAAAAGAAGCGCAGACATCAGTTCCATTGCCATTTATATTGTGAGCCATATTACTTGGCAACCTGCTTATTTCTGATTGGCACAGGTGTACGGTGTGGTTCTGTTTGAATAATGTCTGTTTTCTAAAACCATCGGCCAATATTGTCATTTGGTCCGGTCAGGCAGATAAGAGGACAGTGTCTCCACCCGGAACTGTAACCCCATTGAAATCCACATTAACCACCACAGAAAGATACAATAATTGTGAGATGTGATTGGAATGAGTAATTGGAAGGTGCCTGTTTGCCTGCATCTTCTCCACCAATAAGAGACAGTTTCACGGACACCCTGCCCACCGTAACCAAAACAACTGGAGTAACGTCAAAACCCTTATTCACCACCTCCTCCTTACATCCTTATATTTCCCCCTGGATCAAAGACAGCGTGTGGCTCAGCGGGAAATGTGGCACATTCAATCGATCGTTTCTTTTCTAAGGACATTTTTACGTCAACGGTCGTAACTGAGGCCTTGTATAGACACCCATCCTGAAAGAGTACGTTATAGATTTACTTCTGATTCTCATCAGCCACAAACATTTCCCAAAGCTCTAACGTCAGCGAGACGTAGTGGTAGTGGATGTTCTGACCATCATAGAGACAGGCGTTCAACATCTTAAGAATTTCTTTGTTTACACTGATGCTATGTGCGCTATTTAGATTCTATTCAGTGCATTTGACAAAGACTCTGTTCTCCAAGGCTTGGCCCGGTTTTCTCAAGCAGTCCTAATAAGTCAAATGAGATATTCCCTGTGACGACACAACTTGAATGACCGGCTTATGATGTGTTTGCAGACAGTCAATCGACGACAGAAAGTGGCGTATTTCTGTTTCTAGTTCATTTCAAGAGTACACACGACTGATTCTCGCATGAACTAAAGCAATGTTAGCTGACAGATGAACATCACATCCTAGTTACCGGGCAGGCTTTTCTGTCTGGATATTAACCCCTGGTAATCTTTTGTTTCCAGGTCACACTACCAACCGGCCCAGTGCGAATCCGGTGGAGGGCAGTGGTGCTGGGGCAAATGTCCGGAGTCTGAAATCGGTCCTGGAGAACACTGTGTCCCCAGCCTTCGGAGCCACCATCATCATCATCATCACTGTTATTGTGTCAGGGAGCGCCTATCTCTGTTTTCTGAAGTACGTCTGTACAGGCTGCTGCAAAGCCACTCAGGTGGCACCAGTCACCCACCTGGACCCTAACAAGAGTGAAGAACAGGTGTAGTCAAGAACGGGCGTGGTGAGGTACGGGCGCGGTGAGGTACGGGCGTGGTCAGCATTTCAGAACTTGATGGAATCCCGCAGTTCATCTCATTGCATCATATTCGTGTACGAAGACTGTTATTGGTCATGGTTCTGATCTGTGCCCAGCACCAGCACCTGCCCTGCAAGAGACTCTCAGAGAGATGGATGCATGTAATACAAAAAGGCTGCAAAATAATCTCACACACACTGGTAAAGTGGCTCAACCAGACGATTGAGTGAACGGCATGTGAGCCTTTGCCTGTCGTGGTTGATGCATCGGTGTGTGTGTGTGTTATCCCTGTGACTTTGAATAAGTGAGTGTGTGTTTCCAAAGAGACTGTTGTGAGAAAGCAGAAACATGTGTGGTGCATTAGAAGCCTTCTCTCCTCCTTTTTACTGAGTCTCTTCTTTTATTACACCTCCTCCTGTCGCCTGGTGATACAGTACGTATTCACAGAAGCAACAATTATTTACATAACTGTCTCTCATTTTCATTGGTGCAGATTGTCTTCATGCAAAGATGCGTGATGAGAAGCAGATTATGCTTCCTTTACCACGACAGACACTGTATCCAACTAATTATCTTCACACAGATGTTTGCATCTCAGTTTATAAAAGAAAATCGTCTTTTTTCCATGTTTATTTTCTTAATGTGCTTTATGTTGTGACGCTGTGTACAAAATTGGCGATTAAAATGACTCCATATTCAATCCAAACTAAGAGGATTTATCTGTGACTTCAGAGAGATGGAAAGAGACAGGATGTGACAAAAAAAGTGAAATGTGAAAACATCCACCAAACTATATGTAACCCAAATTTGATGCACTGTGAGAAATCTATGAAATCAGGAAAACTAATGAGAGGCGTTCAAAATAATGACAGCTGGTCTGGTTCAAGGCAGAATACTGAGCAAGGATACATACAGCAGATTGCAACTGGGTAATTTTTATGAAAGCCATGACAGTCTGCTCCTGGAGGTGGAGATACATGATTCTGAGCCTGGAGCGTAACATCTGGTTACCAAGTACACAGACACTCATACTCACACACACACACACACACACAGACAGACACTCACACACAGACACTCACAGAGACACACACACACAGACACACTCATACACACACAGACACTCATACACACAGAGACACTCACACTCACACACACACAGACAGACACTCACACACAGACACTCACAGAGACACACACACAGACACACTCATACACACTCATACACACACAGACACTCATACACACAGAGACACTCACACTCACACACAGACACTCACACAGACACACACACACACAGACACACTCATACACACACAGACACTCATACACACAGAGACACTCACACACACACACAGACACTCATACACACAGAGACACTCACACACACACACAGACACTCACACACAAACACTTCAAAGTACTGAATAGGTTTGCTGCTATATCAATGTGGGCTG
Source organism: Dallia pectoralis (assembly GCA_029465975.1). Lineage (NCBI taxonomy): Eukaryota > Metazoa > Chordata > Actinopteri > Esociformes > Umbridae > Dallia > Dallia pectoralis. Next base: position 5,174,504 of record CM055738.1, on the reverse strand, counting down.
TTGTTGTAGTGATGTGGGCTGTTGTAGCCTTATTCCACACCATTTAGGGGTATTTTTGCATTGTAGCCTTGATACATAACTTCACACATGAAGCACTCCAACAATATCTACAATGCAATGCTCTGCTACAAACAAAATGCTTCTCACAACATGGAGCCGGGTGATAAGAGACAAAAGGAGAGATACAAAAAAAGGTAGACGTGTGATGAAGATAAACAAAAGAAACAGAGGAGTGTGAGGAGGATAGAGTGATTGGAAAAAAGCAAGAGCGAAGAAGACACAATTGTATTGGGAGCACCGACAGATGGAAATGTGCAGAGATGTGCTTGAAGCCCTTAATTGTGGGAGAACACATTTCTCCCTCTCATGAGACAATATGACCAAGAGGCTCCAGGATTCACGTATTTAATCTAGCAGGAATTGGCATGGTCTAACGTGTGAAACAAAATGTAATCTGTTTGTCAGTCAACGTGCACGTGTGTGTGTTGTTCCAGGGCCATGGCTACGGGTGGAGATCAGAGTATGTGAATGTTGACCATGACGGCTCTAAAGGGCCTTAAATGGGAAGCAATTTTACCATGGGGAGGTCAAGGTACTCAGTGGTGCACAGATGGAGGCTGACACTGTTGCCTTAAGAGCACATATCCGGTCGGTTCCATCGCCCACTCGGCAGAGAACCCTGGACAGTAGAACAACCACGTCTGCTTGTACTCAGGCGTATCGGAGTTGATCTCCATATGGGAAACTCACCCTGTTTCAGATGACAGGCATTTTAGATGACAGCAACAACAAAAAACAAGGCAATATCTTTGGCAAAAGAATGTAAAAAAAATGTCTTCATCTCTGAGAATTTCTTTCGATGGGGAATTGACTACAAGGTGATTATTCTCTTCACTGACAGCTAGTGCAGTAAAACAAACACACACACACACACACACACATTTATATAAATTTATGTGTGTGTGCACCTACAGTGTAAGGTTGTATTTTTCTATGTGATTTTCTGTGTAAAATGTCAGTGACATTAGATGTCATACTGAGCCAGATAAAGAAATGTCACTGATATTTCACTTCTCTGCTGACATACATAATGTCTAACTATCAAACACAGTCTCAGGGACAGATGCCTCCAGTTTTGCCCTTAATCTCCACGGTGTTATGTGGACAAGCGTTCAGTTTTTGTGCACATTTATACTCTAAGGTCTCGATAATAGAGGAATATTTCCATTAAAAATGTGTATCTTATGAACAGTGTGTTAATGTTTGATTTTTAATGGGGATGTGCTTCCCATACTTTATATTGTTAAATATAAGATAAATCTACACACTGGGAGCTAGACAGTAATACCCCAGACATGTCTACCATCTATACCATGTGACACTTATAAGGGGGAAAAACCTCACAAGGGAATCTGACATTGGCTTGAGCAGACGTTGACAATAGTCCCAAATAGCTTCTGGCCGGGGCCGCCCGTTTTGCACAAATTCTTTAAAAACTCTTTGTAAATACTACGGCAAAACAATGTCTAAATGTATTTACTTACTTCTATAGATGTGAAAATAACAGTTCCATCATTCCATTTTTGTGAATAAGCACTAGCTTGATAGCTACATTTCATGAGCAGAGCGGTTTGTGGCAAGAACAGTGTCACACCCAGATCTGTTTCACCTGGCTTGTCGTCATCTCAAGTCATTTCCAGCAGGTGTCTCCCATATCTCATTATTTCCTGGTCTTTATGTATCTGTGGTTCCTGTTCCCCTCGTGCCAGATCGTTTGTCATTACATTTGTTTCCAGCGTTACCCTGGTCCGTGCTACCTGGTGTTCTTCGTTACCTGTTCTGCCTCACCTTCCAGTTTCCTTTGACCTGCTTCCGTTCCTGACTCTGAACCAGCCTGACCATTGGTACTGCTACCTACGTTCCTGTTTATGATCATTAACCCCCCCGTCCAGCCTACGTCTCTTTACCTCCAGTCATCTGACCCAATGTACCGACCCATGCCTGCCCCCAACCACGATCCTGCCTACTCCTATAATAAACACTGGATAAGATTTCAAAATTAATATATTATTAGAATCTATACTTTCTAATAATACACTTAATAAGAAGAATCGTAATATTTGTATTTGCAATTTTATTACTTAAAACGTTGCTCTCATTTTCCATCTAATTGCCTGAGGCGCCCCCTGGTGGCCTCCAGTTAGAAAACCACTGTGCTATAGCATCTCCTCTAGTATCTAAAAGGTCTCTGGTTCTGGTCCTTCGGGCTAAAGCTATGTCCTTCTGTCCCCGATCAGGAGACCAAAACCCAAATTACTCCCCCGGTAATACTCTCCCAGCTGTTGTTGCCGTACATAAGAACTGGTTCTGAATCAATCTGCCCGGTCATAAAATGGTGGAATTAAAATAGGTACACAACCTCACAGATGGATGGAGAGTGGTTGTCTGTGAGCTACAGAAGCAGAGCAATGTTCAGAGACATGGTGAACTACATGGAGAGACAAGTCAGAATAATTCCTGAGCCCACGTTTGGAGACAGGGAGAGCAGGGACCCAGCAGGAGATACGACCCGCCAGTAGGTTGCACAGAGCAAGTCTCACCCTTGTTAGATTCAACATCCGTGCACCGTTCTTTATGTTAAACCCTGTGTCTGTAGATATACAGCATGTGCCCCCCCGGCACACCACACATCCCATTTCAATTTCATTTCAGCCAATGCCAGTCTTACTCTTGACTCCACGCTGCGCAGGAGCAAACAGGATAAGTGTGTCAGACAATGGCGAAGAAAATTACATTCCTAAAGTGCAGGGTTTATATCGTAATCCTTTCCACACAAGTCTGTACAGTGTACACGCATGAAATGTTTTCAGGTTTCTGCCCAATAGGGAACAATGTATGTAGGTATGCAGCTAAGCTCAGAATAAAACGACATTTGGACCAACCTGGTCAGATTAATATCATATATAACATGTACCCACAACAATAAACTTGGACAGAACTATACATTTTTAAGTGGTCTGCTTGTTACTTAATTGTACTACTTGTTAGTTAATTTGACACTAGGTTCTTCAATAGTTTTTCTTCCACTTTCTGTGTTGTCCACAGATACAATTACAGAATGGGCAAATGTAATTTACAAAACAAATCCACTTAAGCAGGAGAGACTGTAACTGAATCTTCAAAACCATGCCAGTAAAAGGCAGCAAGACCGGTGGGGAAATGTATTCAGAATCAGAATCAGAAAAGTGTTTATTCGCCATTGAATGTGTGAACAGACAAGGAATTTACTGTGGCAGGAAGGTGCTTACATGCAACATAAGAATAGAACAATATAAATTAAACTAAAGGGACGAGGGGGTAGAGGGATAGTATGTACAAAAAAATAACAATAAGATACCAAAAAACAACAGTGCAATAGAGCAAAAAATGTAGTGCAAATCAGGCAATGTGCAAAAGTCAGAGTTCGAGGCTTAAGTGAGATGGGTCATAGTTCAAGGCTTGTGTGCACCCCTGGCCTTGTTGAGGAGGCCAGTAGCACATGGGAAGAAACTGTTCTTGTGGCGTGAGGATTTGGTCCTGATGGACCGAAGCCTTCTGCCGGAGGGGAGTGGATTGAACAGAGAGTGTCCGGGGTGAGAGGGGTCTGCCACAATCTTCCTAGCTCGCATCAGAGCCCTCGAGGTGTGCTGATCCTCGAGGCTAGACAGATTGCAGCCTATCACCTTTTCAGCTGAGCGGATGACACGCTGCAGTCTGCTCTTGTCTTTGGCTGTAGCAGCAGGGTACCAGATGGTGATGGATGAGGTGAGGATGGACTCAATGATGGCTGAGTAGAAGTGGACCATCATAGTCTTAGGCAGGTTGAATTTCTTCAGCTGCCGAAGGAAGTACATCCTCTGTTGAGTATTGATTCATAATGCATAAATGTATTGATTCATAATGGGTAATTTTCATGATGTAGCTCTTCGATCATGGCCTTGAATGCCAGAGCCTTATGCTGAGTAGACATGAAAGCTGTGTTGATCCAGAAGTCAGAAGCTTCAGCATAAAGAACACGCCTCAAGTGCTGAGGGCATCAAAACACTGATTTAACTTCACTTCCTATTTTGCCCAAAATTCGACAACATGTTTCCTTTTTAGGGACACTGGTGAATCCACCCATTTCTGCGACAAGAGGGATGGTGTCAGATGTTGGCTGCACACAAACTGACCCATGGAATTTTGTTATGTACTGACCTACATATGATTTGGGGCTACAGTTAGCCTTAATAGAAGTATATCCTGAGTTACATGTTAATCGGCAACCCCAAATGAGAAGCTTGTTGTTCCTTGCGACTCGTAACTTGTTTCTCGATTTGGTCAACACCACATTGAAATGTGTTCCTCAATATATAAACTATCGTTCCTGAACATATACACTACTGCAACGTCACTTAGAAATCTTCTTGTTTTCTATAACAACATGAAGGAAATTAGTTTGAATAGGTAACATGGCAAATGTAATAGGAAATCATAATTGACACGGTTAGAACTAAGGTTTTTTGATTGAAATAATACTGATGTTCTTCAGTCTTTGCTTTCATCTCCGAATCCTCCATTTGTAGTAATTTCAGCATTGCAGGCCTTGGGCATTCTTGTTGTCAATGTGTTCAAGTAATATGAAGAGATTTCACCCCACCTCCTGAAGCACCCCACAAAAGCTGGACTACTTCTTTGCACTTCTTATGTATATCATACGGTCAAGCTGCTCCCACAACAACTCCAACGTTGAGATCTGCGGACTGCGCTGGCCACTCCATTATAGACAAAATAAAACCTCACTCAATACTTGTTGCGTTGTTTGGAGCTGTGCTTGGAATCATTGTCATGTCGCAGGAGGAGATTGGCTCCAATCAAGCACTGTCCACAGGGTTCGGCATTACAAAACAGCTGGGTGTAGCTAATTTCTTCTGGTTGGGCCTGCGTATAGGTGCCCTTTTGTATCTAAGGAATGCTCCCTTTAATTTGTCTGGTCCAGTTGAATCTGAGTCAAATCAAAATCTATTACGACACACCACAGGACAACCTGGTCTGACGATTCATGATGAACATTTCCCTGTTATGTTATGACCCTGGGAGTAAGTTATTCCTAGCCACTGGGTATTCAATTGGGGTTCTTGGGGGTATTCTTTGGGGTTTCTGACTGGGTATATGTAAAGTGCATTTTGACAACAGCCGAGGTATGACTTAATAAAATAGATTTGATTGAGCATTAAAAAATAATTTCAGTATATTATCTCTATTAATAATATTGCAAATTAATATAGGTCTGCCTCTATTGGAAAGCCTTCATTGTGTGAAGTGGCTGTGGGAGCGCTAAAACCAACCTATTCATCTGCTATCCATGTCCTGACACACAACAGTAGTATAGAATAAGCACCAATAAAGATCTCTGATTCCCATTTGAATTAGCCTAAATTAAACGTTTCAATTAACCTGATGCCTCATGCAAAGCATTAAAACAAGCAAACATTTTCTATAGTAAATATATAGTATAGTTTATAGTAAAGTGAACTAATATCCGTTTTACCAAGCACTTTCACTTCGCTGTAAGCAAAACTTGTCCGGTCACTATCATTGCATTGATGTGATTGGTTGGTTGGCACACCTATTGGTTAAAACCGAACTACAGAAACAACTGCAATTTAGGTGAGCATTACTGTATTTCTCTACTGACATTTTAAATACATAGTAATTTAATTGTGAGTCGTATGTCTCAACTGACATTATAAATGCATATTCCATTTCATTGTGAGTCGTATGTCTCTACTGACATTTTAAATGCATATTCCATTTCATTTTGAGTCGTATGTCTCTACTGACATTTTAAATGCATGTTCCATTTAATTGTGAGTCGTATGTCTCTACTGACATTTTAAATGCATATTCCATTTAATTGTGAGTCGTATGTCTCAACTGACATTATAAATGCATATTCCATTTTATTGTGAGTCGTATGTCTCTACTGACATTATAAATGCATATTCCATTTAATTGTGAGTCGTATGTCTCTACTGACATTATAAATGCATATTCCATTTAATTGTGAGTCGTATGTCTCGTGATGTCCCGGAAGCTCTTCGCTCTACCCATATGCACGAGCGTTAGCCTGCTAGCTGTACGAAGAGCAAACCTTAGGTTACCACTGTTTATTATTTGCAATCGTTTATAGCTAATATCAATAATGCATTTCACTGACTAGCTAACTGTAGACGTGTAATATATGTGCTATACCCGTGTCTCTGTAGTAAAGTATGTGTGTGGTATTAGCCTGCTAACGTAACTTGGCTAACCACATGCACCTAACTAGCTGGCTAGTAGCGAATCTGTACTACATGGTTACACTACCTGTACTTCTACAAATAGTTTACTATATTAATTAAACAGGCTTAATTAAACCAGTTGTCAACTCTACACTAGAGACAACTCTCTAGAGTTCCCCGGGATTTTGTTTCAAACATGATGTCTAATTTGAACACACTGGGTATTTCCGTGTGGTTAAATCAGAACCGTGACCATATAATTCACCCTAGTCCGGTGTTTTAACCAAGACACTCTCCACACGTCATCCATGGACTATTCTCACCTGGGCCCAAAACAGGTGCTTTACAGAGGTTTCCTGTAAACCTGAACGCCTTCGCCTGAAATAAAATGCGTTTAGTGCAATTCAACTATAATAAAACTGAGATTATTGTGTTAGGCACCAAAAATAGAAGAACTAATATTAGGACAAACTGGAATGAATGTTACCAAAGAGAACAGAGCATGTCACTGGTTCTTTTTTTCATCTTCACACTGGCTTTCAACCTGGAAAGGTTCTAAGTTCCCAAGTATAAAATAGGAATGTACAGCTGTGGTCCAATAAAATCAGCTGCGCATCTGGTCTGGGGTTAGACACCTTGCCTATGGCAAAGGAAAGGCAGAAAAGTGAAATAGATTAACATAGTTTGCAGTGGTCACATTCATTACCAATATTGCTTCTCACAAAGTTATGTTAGACCTAGCTAGGCAGTGTGTGTCTTTGGATTTAATGCGAACAAATCTGGAGTTAAGGAGAATCAATAAATGCATCTTTCATTTAGTTGACTTGATTTGAATAATACACCAAACCCAGATCGTGCCAATATAGCATATTATAGTTGTATTAATGTTATACCTTAATGTCTGTCTGCGGCTACAGTCCGACAGTGCTGGAGTCACCCTGAAGCACTCCCACGGACCTGTCTGAGCGACCAACGTGGAAACACGGGCTGAAGATGGCTGGCATTCTGGATAACTTACGCATGCCAGAGTGTGAGTGCATTGACTGGGGAGAGAGACGGAATACAGTGGCATCCATCGTAGCTGGAGTTTTTGTAAGTGGTTGAGGGCCTGTGGTTGTGCGTGGCTCTTAGCAACAAGAGCCCATTTCAAGGCTGTAATAATGTTTTTTTTTTGTTGGTACATTTAAAATGGTAGTATTCCCTGTCTGTCATTCTGCCATTCTGTTTTTTTTCTGGCTGTGTGTGCTTTTATCTCCCTCAGTTTCTTGTTTTTTTTATCGTTTATTTTTCTCTCTGTATTACTCTCACCATTGTGGGAGGTATAGTTTTTCCTCTTTGTGTCTCTGTCAGTTCTTCACTGGCTGGTGGGTCATGATCGATGCAGCAGTAACTTACCCAAGCCAGGCTGAGATGAATCATGCCTTCCACACATGTGGTGTCTTCGCCACTCTAGCCTTCTTCATGTGAGTAAACTAAACATCACACACATTCACTCTAGCCTTATACATGTGAGTAACACAAACACAACACACATTCACTGGCCTATCTAAATGGAGATGCCGAAGTTAACTGCTCTTAACCTAATTTATCCCTAATGCCAAAATCATATCCTAACCTTAACCACTTACGCCAACTTTTGAGCAACCTTTTAACCCTAACCGTAATTATAACTGTTACCCCCAAACGTAGCCCCTCAACCGTTCAGTAGTCTTTGTAGTTTATGGGGACCTGTGAAAATTCAGTTAAGTTGAAGTTGTCTTAAGTATGAACACACAGTGTTGTTCGCGAGCACCCAGAAGCAGTGTTTCTGTGTTCCAGGATCAATGCCGTGTCTACCAGCCAGGTGCGAGGTGATGCGATGTATGGAGAGGACTGCTTTGGCCAGACAGGTGGGTTTTTCTTCACAAGAACAGGGCACGACACTTGCTCACTGTTAAACTAAAGATATAAACAGTGACTTTTCGGCAGATCACAGAATCTATGGCTTATGGAGGTTTTTTCTGGTGCTGGCGTTTGCCTAATTCACGTTTGCTTCTGCAGGAGCACGTCTGTGGGTGTTTGTCGGTTTCCTGATGATGTTTGGTTCCCTCATCAGCGCCATTTGGATTCTATTCGCTGCATATGTGGTACCTGGTGAGTCTCTCTGTAACAAAGACCTAAAAGGTAAACGCTGTCCAGGGAAGGGTTAATGACTTGTTGCTTGACCAAACCCCAGTGGACGCTATTGGCAGGCTGTGATGAAACAGTGCCTGTATTCAGGGTTATGTTTGCTGTAACCTCTGAATGACATGCCAGCCACTCAGTTATATTTCTTCGTGCGTTGCGTTTTCATGATGTTCCATTTGCAGCCGTGATACATTTAGTTTTCGAAATGAAATGGCTTTTTTAAGTTTTGTTGGTTTTTGACGATTTGTCTGTTTGTCTGTGTAGAGAAAAGCGTTTATCCAGGACTGGCAGTGTTCTTCCAGAATACTTTGATATTTTTCAGGTAAGTAGATGCTGTTAGGTGTCAAATTTAACATCTCAGTAGAGACATACGACTCAAAATTAATTGGAATATGCATTTAAAATGTCACTGATCCAGTCAGATTACGGGCAAATGTTTGACCAAAAATACTATCTTTCCACTATTACTGCAGTTCCGTTTAAAACGCATAGTTTATAAAGGAAGAGAGTTTAAGCCTTTACATCAACATTCCTTTCTGTTTTTCTGTAGCACGCTGATCTACAGGTTTGGACGAACCGAGGATTTGTGGGCCTAGAGAATCCTGTGCAGCGTGCGTCGTACTCTATTGCCTGAAAGACCCCCCCCCCCAGACACACACACACACACACTGTTACTACACTTGCTTTAACCAGTCAAGGGAAAACCCTTTTGATCTGTATTTGAGCCAGTTTCACCTATTGTAATTTTTTTACTTCTTTTCTCTTTCTTACACTCTCACACACACACACTTCTGTTAATCATTTCCTTTGCACACGTCTATAATGCGTGACAAGTCACAGCTGTTTTGTTGTGTCTGAAGGTGTTTGTTACAGGTCGACAGTAAAAAATGACTGTTTACCACAGGCAATTTCACACACATTATGTAACGTGTTTCGACAGCACTGTACTTTTATTGTCCTCATTTCCACATTTTCCATAGCACATTTGATGTTTTGGTTATTTCCCCAATCTCCCCATTGTGACAGGTGTTCTGTGTGAATTGAATGACGATAGGGGACGTGCCAACATGGAGAACAATGTTTTTTTGTTTTGTGTGAGTGGCCTGTCATATCATGCACTGGATTTTTGTATTTTATGCTGTTTTTATTCCAAATCCCTATTATGCTATTTTTATATTTTAAACATAGTGTTTATGTAAAATGTTTCTTGTAACCACGACCAGTTCCTGTTTTCAACAGTGTAGCAGTGTCGTTCTGTCTCAGGATTTGTCATTTTTAAACAGTGTTATTTTGCTGTTCGTTTTTCCCTATTTCAATATGTAGACAGGGACAGAGACAAGTTGTCTGCCTGGACCTTCTGTTTGTGTACACTCCTAGTTGTCACCCAAATGGACATTGATGCACTAGCTTATGTTCAGTACGGAACTGCATCCGAATCACATACTACCATGTTACTGTAGATCAAATAGAAGCTTCAGCCATGCTTCACCTGGAGTGTTATATGGCAGTATGTTAAACATGTGTTTAAATAACCGGAGGGGTATGAGTGAAGCTTTTCCACAGGCACCATGGGAAATGTCTACTTGGTAGTATGTGTTCAAGCCAGCAGCTCAAGGGAACGGTCAAGCGTGAGTTCAGCATGGAATGATTGGCTGTCCGTTTTGTGGCCATACAATTTGTGTTATAGCCGTAATATTTAGTATCTGCGCGGGTTGTGCTGCCCGGGTTGTCACCTCTTTGATATTTTTTTAATGTACGAGCCACACGCTTATATAAATGCATGTCTCTGGCCACGTCTGACGATGCAAGGCTTATTCCAGCTGTTGTGTATTTATTTCAAGGGTACGTGTTGGCTGGCACAGGGTTTAGCTGTGCCAGCTCCTGTCAATAAAACTCAGGAGCTGAGGATTATCCCAGCCAGTCTAAAGTTTAAAACAGTACAGGGAGGCATCACTTCCTGTCAACCATCAGGGAACTCGATGCCAGTCTGAGTAAGAAGTCTTAATGAAGTAGCATTGACAGATGCTGGTCGGTTCTCTACTTCCATGAAAGTTTAGCATAGATTACCTTTGACTTGAATTTGTCATGTGCTCGTCTAAATGTATCAAAAGTATTATTGTCATCATTAAATGTCTGTAGGTCAACGTGTAAATGAGCTGTGATACGTGAAAAGGCGGCCATTATGTCATGTTCTAATGGGTTATGGACTAATGTCATGTCTGTGGAAGACGTTATTGGCTAGTGTTTTGTACAAGTTGTCTGGCCTCAATCATCAACTTCCTTGTGTTGCTTACACTTTTTATGAAGGATGTGAAATAAGTTATGTCATTTGCTTCATTAAACATTTTGACATAAGTGTTTCATGTTTATTTTCCTCTTGCGTGCATATTCATCTGGTTGCTTGTGAGTAAATCTACAGTCTGCATTGCCCGGGTAATCTCCATCATTCTCTATTACAAACCAGTGACAAGATATATGGTTCAAAAGCGTGGTATTTTTAATTTACAAAGAGTACCTCAAAGCAATCCTTTTTACTCAAAGAAACACAAGCTGATTCAAACACTAATTTCATGGTTTTGAGAAACAACACAGTAAACACAATATTCATAACGTTTTAAAGTCTTATTTCTGGTGGATCTCAACCCTCTCCTCAGCCGTTTCATATATTTGGAGTCTTAAGAACTGGCACACAGGATTTAGTACTCAATGGGCTCCTCTAATGTGCAAGTTTAGTGCTATAACTAAAAGACAGAATACCTGGGAGTCACTGATGCTAGTTTTCTTATAAAGTACAGCTGAGAAGGCTCGACTAATGGTCTTAAGTTGAAAACAACTTGTGGACTTTAAAATCTATGGTAGACGTTGAAAATGACACAGTCTGACAGGGACGTGGTATCAGCAACCTAGAAGAGACCCGTATCCCACTTCGACACAGTGGTTTAAGAAATGAGTGCACAGTATTAAAATAAAGTAAAAACAGCTCAAGGACACATTCTTATTTTCACCCAACAAACCCAGCCAATGCGCTTGATGTTCTCATTTTCAAGGTGGCCTCCTGGATTATGGTACTTGCGCAACAGAAACACCACAACACAGAGCATACAAACGCGGCCAGAGTTTTCTACTACAAATTTCAATAATCACAAAGACGGGTTAGTAGAGTCATAAACTAAGACTATAGACTGTAAACGTCTGCTACGGAGTGAAAACAGCCTACGGTGATCCATCTCATTAATGCCACACTGAGTCCCTTTGACATCTGATGTCATCTGAAAAAAGTGCCATGTGACCAGACTCCGTTAGACCAGTTGTGGTCTTGTTCCGTACGGACCTGAGTCAACCTGGTCATCTTCATCCAGGACGCTGGAAACGGTGTCATAGTGTTCGTCACTGTACGAGTTTGTGAAAAACAACTGCTGGCTGAAATCCTGAAAGAAAAACTGAAAAAAAGAGAAACCAGTCAATGTTGTTGACATTTTATTCAGCGGTTGTAGACGTGGTTATCAAACCTCTCTGGGAAACCCCAAACAATTTTGTTAACCGTTGCAGAGCTAGCACACCGGGTTTAGTTTGACTAATCATAATGAGTTAGTTCAGGGAGACACATTTGTAAATCCAATCTTAGTCCCAAATCAACTCATATACCCTACGCATTGTTAATATGCACATCTGCTTTACTTTGCCCTTTGATATGTAGACACACGATCAACATATTTCTTATAGACTAGTCACGCCTCAAAACATGGCCGAGCATCTTTGAAAGTCTGGAAACCTGTGATTCAAAGTCCATTTGAATAGAGTGACTGCTCCCACTGACGAGTTTATATTGGATGGTGCATATCACACCAGCAACGGCTAGGACCTAATTGATTAATGATGTCACAAACTACCACCTAATTGGTTAATGATGTTTTATAAAAAACTGATTAATAGAATAGCGTTCGGTGATTATTAAATAATCTTCAAAAGGAATTAGAAAGAAACGGGATCTTTGAAAGCTAATTTCTCCCTTTTTTATACTTGTCTATCATCTTTAAAATCGTGTTCTTTGGGTTCAGATATAAACTCAGATGTCAGTGGTTCGAACAGATTTGTGTTCAGCAAAGTTAATGGTTCCCCAAAATATGTTCCATGTGTAGTTTCCACTGGCAGCCACAAAAGTGAAGTAGTGTACAGCGTCAAGAGATACATACTGTTTTAGAAACCCATAACCCACTGTCCTGGTTGAATATAGGTTAAATTAAAAAATACACATCCTGTTTCATCCACTAAAGCGAGTGCGTCTGGTCACACTAATGAGGATTTGCGTGAACACGATTCTTGACAGAATCATGTGATTTAGCGTGAACACGACAACCTGCATCTGAGATAAGATATCACGTGAGGAGGTCTTGTTCATGCCCATCCACTCTGAAAGCGTATTTGGTTTTGTTGATTTCAACCTGGTGGCCCATTTAGGAGCAATACTAAATTCAATCTCAATGTAATCATTAATGAAATAACACAGTCCAGAGTCTTAATTAAATGAGGTCCAGTCTACAGCCCGTCGTTGACCACATCAACACATAATGATGGGGTGGTAATTCCCGCTTGCCAGGCCATCTGACACACTGACGCAATACAGACAATTAAGACATTTGATTTGACTGACGTGTGTCCAGGCTTTGGGGTTCAGACAGGAGTTGCACAACGTTTTTAATAAATAAAACATGAATAAAGGATTGGCCAGGCTGAGGAAAGCATGGGATTGGGTTGCGATGCGGGACCGGGAGGCGATGCTGGAGGCGATGTGGGACCGGGAGGCGATGCTGGAGGCGATGTGGGACCGGGAGGCGATGCTGGAGGCAATGTGGGACCGGGAGGCGATGCTGGAGGCAATGTGGGACCGGGAGGCGATGTGGGACCGGGAGGCGATGTGGGACCGGGAGGCGATGTGGGACCGGGAGGCGATGTGGGACCGGGAGGCGATGCGGGACCGGGAGGCGATGCGGGACCGGGAGGCGATGCGGGACCGGGAGGCGATGCTGGAGGCGATGTGGGACCGGGAGGCGATGCGGGACCGGGAGGCGATGTGGGACCGGGAGGCGATGTGGGACCGGGAGGCGATGCTGGAGGCGATGTGGGACCGGGAGGCGATGTGGGACCGGGAGGCGATGTGGGACCGGGAGGCGATGTGGGACCGGGAGGCGATGTGGGACCGGGAGGCGATGTGGGACCGGGAGGCGATGCGGGACCGGGAGGCGATGCGGGACCGGGAGGCGATGCTGGAGGCGATGTGGGACCGGGAGGCGATGTGGGACCGGGGGGCGATGAAAAAAGGACCAGGAAAAAGAAGCGACAACAGGGCCGCATACCCACCTCCTCATAGTGTTCTGGTAGCTGTAGAGCCCGTGGGCGGAGCTGTTTGAGTTTTTCAAGGTGCTTGTAGAACAGGAATATCAGGAATATTGCAACGGCACCCAGGAAGACGGGAATGAGCACACTGATCAGTGTAGTCCGGATGTGCTTCGCCCGTTCTGTACAAACACATTCACACACAGAGAGAGAAAGGCCACGTTTAAATATTCAAATTCTTTAAATTGTTCTTAAAATCGTTTTAATATCTTGTTAGGTTAATTATCGCTTGTTTTTGTATACATTCATTGTATTGTGATTGATGTCGCTCCAGGCATATCTCCGCTTCAATTTCTGGGACTTTCTAGGCAGGACAAAAACCTGTACCTCACTGAATTATTCTCTTATTATCTCCTAGTTTCATCACAACGCTAATGCATCATAATACCTCCTCTCAGACCCGAAATGTCTTGACCTCTCTGACCCCAAATGTCTTGACCTCTCTGACCCCAAATGTCGCGTTTGGGATGCAGCTTGTTGCAATCTTGTTATTCTGCTTCCCGGGTTTTACGAATTTCCACCTGGAGTCTGTCTGTCTAACTACTCTGGCTTGTTCTGGCATAATTCTTTGTCTTTTTGCATTGCTCTGATCTGTGTCACATTTTGCCCTGCACATGGGTTCACAGGTGTTGTTAACACATGTAGAAAACATATAAAGACAGGTTCAGACAGTTGCCACTTCAACATAACTGTTAAACTGTGACATCAAAGTGCGATTCACATTAATGAGGATTAAGTGCGTAGACATGGCCTCATGGCTAAACTATCTAATGAGATAAAGCAAAGCCAAAAACATAGCTAAAGGCTTTAATTGGCTGTTATTAGACACATAGTGTGGTGTCCAGATATTAGACAGTCCAGGGTGATTTTAGTGTTCGGGGGATAGTCAACATAATTTTTTTAATTTAACCTTTTTTTAACCAGGTAGGCCAATGGAGAACAAATTCTCATTTTCAACGGCGACCTTGGGAGAAGCTGGGGATTGAACCCCGGACATCATACATACAAAGCATGCACTCTACCACTGGGCTACACCAACTGTCATTGCAAACCGATTAACAGATCAGCATGAACGTTAAAATTGGGAATCTCAGGCTCTCTGCCCAACTTTGTACGAGATTGGAAAAAAATAACTCAACACACTGAGTGCAGATTTATTCATTCATCTTTAACACATAATGTAGACATCTCTGAGATTTGCCAGGCACTTTAAATATCCTAATTGGACTGTAATGGCGCTTTTCCACTACACAGAACCAGCTCGCCTCAGCTCGACTCAGCTTTTTTGGTTTTCCACTGGGTAAAAGTTGTACCTGTACCTGCTTACAGGTAC
The DNA here is from genome assembly GCA_029465975.1 of Dallia pectoralis. Lineage (NCBI taxonomy): Eukaryota > Metazoa > Chordata > Actinopteri > Esociformes > Umbridae > Dallia > Dallia pectoralis. Next base: position 5,159,309 of record CM055738.1, on the reverse strand, counting down.
CACCTCAGGCGAGGTTCTGAGCGAGCTGAGGCGATACTAAAATGTGATGTGAAAACACGGCAGACTGCTGATTGGTCAGAGAATCGTCACTATGCACTGCATCATCATTCCACGCGCCAGATGTAGTATCCGGAGTAATCCCACCATTTTTAAATAGTTTGGCCAGAGATTGCGTGAGAGCTGTACATATTATCCATTACGAATACTATGGCAAACCGAAAAAATGCGCCGTGAGAAACAGCCACATCTCGCGGATCAAACACAGCATACACTCGATTTCCTTTCCTTCCTTATGTGTGTGTAGCGAGTGTGTGTCACGTAGAAGATTACATCACAGCAGTTTCCTGCCGCGTCTCTATGACGACCAGTTACTATTGCGCAGGTACTATCTGCAATGGAGAACGGAGCGAAAGCGAGCGGAGCCGAGTCGGGACAAGTGGAGTCGAGCTGGTTCTTTGTAGTGGAAAAGCGCCATAATACATTATTATTATAGCAGCAGGTCAGAAAACACACTGACAGACTGGTAGAGCCTTACCTGACTCCGGGATGGAGACACACTGCAGACGGCTGTGTGTCCCAAAGGGTTTGTGGTAACACTGATACTGGACCTGTACACAGTACCTCCCTCCTACCTCCAGACCTTGTAGTGTCACTGGGTGTTCTGAGATACTGTCATACTGGTGAAACAAAAAAAAAACAGAAAAGCATCTGAACATATTGTAGAAGGCAGACTACAGCCACCGCGACACTCACCAAACTGGCTTGTTGTTCCCGGAAAGCCCCAGAATTCCTTATGGCTCGCCATCTGATTCTCGAGAACTCTGATGAACATGGCTGAGAGAAAAGCTTAGCTTCTAAATGCAACTCACCTGGAGCTCTTCTCCCTCTCTGCTGTAATTAACATGGTATTGTAAAATGCTTCCATACTCGGCAGACAGACTTTCGTCCTTTCTCCAGTTGACAAGCAGGAGGCCCGACTGAGCAGTCAACTGGACCACAGGGCTACAGGACGTAGCTGGGTGAGCCAGAGAGAGAGAGTATAGAATGGGAATTAAAATGTGGTTGTAAATACAACTTCCATAGAGACCAAGACAACAAGAGTGCATGCTTCCAGTGAGTTGACATTCGATTTCAAGCAGAGGTGAGCAAAGGAGAAGACAATGAAGATTTCATGAGTGGAGTAGACTGATTTGTTACCATGCCGACAGGCCTCGATGGCTTCAGAGGTTTTGTTTCCTTGCTGAGCCCAAACACGCACCATCACACATCCTCCCCTGATATCTTTTTTGCAGGTGGTGTTCTTGGTCTGTACACATCCATCAATGTCCTGCCACTTCCCGTCATTGCTGAAGTACAGCAATGAAATAAAAAGGATCAGAAGAAAACAATTGTCATAGGGGTCCTTTCTACTAAAGTGAGCGAAGCCTCAGATAAATAAAACACAGTGATGTGCATAGGTCTGTGTTACCATTAAACAGGAGTGACCCCGTATCACAGAAAACCTCAAAAAGGATAAGAGCCTACTCACGTTTTGGACTGAACCGTGTAAGTCAGATCTGGCCGGTCTGTGGCTCGGCTCCAGTGAACGACAGAGTCGACCCGAACGTCAAGTGGAGGTGACACCCCCTGAGACCACACTACATACCAAAGAGCCAACACTTACATTATATCACCCCTGAGACCACACTACAGACCAAAGAGCCAACACTTACATTATATCACCCCTGAGACCACACTACAGACCAAAGAGCCAACACTTATATATCATATATTTAATAAAAATAAATATGATACAATATAAATATAATAACATATATTTAAAAAGCTGATAGCGTCTGACAAATGCAAATGGTTCCACCTAACCGAAGACATTTAACAAATAAAACATACAACACAAGTGCGCCAGCCTGTTAACCTATCTCTCCATAGGTTCCCATGTAACTTTAGCTTAGCATCCAACCCGGAAGTCGCGTTCAGGAATAACTTCAGGCAGGAAAAACAACTCACCCTGTGTGATGATGACTTGAATGGAAACCCAGGACGACAGGACGCATTTGAGATGGTACATTTCAGTAAATCAGTGCACATTTATGCGGCGACCTCACATAATGTAATTACTATATCCAGATCACGATGGTTTCACATCCTCATAACGAAACCTAGGAGGTGTCCGTCACCAGGGTTTGGTTAGGTTTAATGTGACTGAGAGAGTGATCCCCAATCAGAGTGGCAATACTGTGTGGTCCTCCCTCTTAAAGAAACACACTTGGAACCCATTCACAGGGGCAAAAAAACTGTACATTTGCATAAGTTACTGACAATGTGAGTAATGTAGTAAACGTATACGGGTAAAAAAAAACGATATACGGATGAATAAAAAACCCGAATACCACGTGACCGAGTGATGTGTGAAGTCTGCGGTGTGTGATTGTGGTTTCAATACATAATATTAAAAGGAGTGAACAGTCAGACAAACCACAATAATGACACCATCATAATATTCAGATAAACAACTTCTGGGTACAAGTCACTATTATCCGGTGGATATTAATTTTACACCAGTTTGATATGCACATTTGGGCTAAATAAAGTTAGTTTTATAATGGACATGTGGTGGATATTCGTATCGTGGTCTTGACAATAGCAATGTCAATCCGGAAACGACTGGTGGTTACATATTGAATCAGGATTAATGTTGTTTTCCCCAAATTGCAGGTTCTACCAGATGTGCGAAATAAGAACATGATATTTCACTAATAATACTTCCGTTTGTCACTAGAGAAAAATACTTTCGGTGAGCTACAAAAAAATATTTTCAAATGTGACCCGACATTAGTCTTCATTTCGGAACGGGCGAACTTTCTCCCCCTCTTACCGTGTGTGTCATCGTGGCACACACTACCGGCATATTTACGCACAGTAGAATAACTCTGTACCAGTATCTCATCTCATCTTCAACCGCTTATCCGGGGTCGGGTCGCGGGGGTAGCAGCTCTAGCATGGGACCCCAAACTTCCCTTTCCCGGGCAACATTAGCCTGCTCTGACTGGGGAATCCCGAGGCGTTCCCAGGCCAGTGTGGAGATATAATCTCTCCACCTAGTCCTGGGTCTTCCCCGAGGTCTCCTCCCAGCTGGACGTGCCTGGAACACCTCTCTAGGGAGGCGCCCAGGTGGCATTTGTACAAGATGCCTGAACCACCTCAACTGGCTCCTTTCTATGCAAAGGAGCAGCGGCTCTTTCGGATGACTGAGCTTCTCACCCTATCCCTAAGGGAGAGGCCAGCCACCTTTCTGAGAAAACCCATTTCGGCCGCTTGTACCCGCGATCTCGTTCTTTCGGTCATGACCCAGCTTTCATGACCATAGGTGAGGGTAGGAACAAAGATTGACCGGTAGATCGAGAGCTTTGCCTTTCGGCTCAGCTCTCTTTTCGTCACAACGGTGCGGTGAAGCGAATGCAACACCGCCCCCGCTGCTCCGATCCTCCGACCAATCTCCCGCTCCATTGTTCCCTCACTCGCGAACAAGACCCCGAGGTACTTGAACTCCTTCACTTGGAGTAATGACTCATTCCCTACCCGGAGTAGGCACTCCACCGGTTTCCTGCTGAGAGTCATGGCCTCAGATTTAGAGGTGCTAACCCTCATCCCAGCCGCTTCACACTCGGCTGCGAACCGATCCAGTGAGTGCTGAAGGTCACCGACCGATGAGGCCATCAGGACCACATCATCCGCAAAAAGCAGTGATGTGACCATCAGCCCACCGAACGGGAACCCCTCCCCCCCATGACTACGCCTTGATATCCTGTCCATGAATATTACAAACAGGATTGGTGACAAAGCGCAGCCCTGGCGGAGGCCAACCCCCACCGGGAACGAATCCGACTTACTGCCGAGGACACGGACACAGCTCATGCTTTGAGCGTACAGAGATTGGATGGCCCTGAGAAGAGACCCCCTCACCCCATACTCCCGCAGCACCTCCCACAAAAGATCCCGGGGTACCCGGTCATACGCCTTCTCCAGATCCACAAAACACATGTAGACTGGATGGGCATACTCCCAGGCCCCCTCCAAGATCCTTGCGAGAGTAAAGAGCTGGTCCGTGGTTCCCCGGCCAGGACGAAAACCGCATTGTTCCTCTTCAATCCGAGGTTCGACTATTGGCCGAACCCTCCTTTCCAGCACTTTGGAGTATACTTTACCAGGGAGGCTGAGGAGTGTGATACCTCTGTAATTGGCACACACTCTCTGGTCCCCTTTTTGAAGAGGGGAACCACCACCCCGGTCTGCCACTCCTCTGGCACTGTCCCAGACTTCCATGCAATGTTGAAGAGGCGTGTCAACCAAGACAGCCCTTCCCCACCCAAAGCTTTCAGCATTTCTGGACGAATCTCATCAGTCCCTGGGGCTTTGCCACTGTGGAGTTGTTTGACTACCTCAGCGACTTTCCCCAGGGAAACTGACGTTGACCCTCCATCAGCCTCCAGCTCTGCCTCTATACTAGAGGGCGTGTAGGTCAGATTCAGGAGCTCCTCAAAATGCTCTTTCCAGCGCCCGATCACATCATCAGTTGAGGTCAACAGTGTCCCATCCTTACTGTACACAGCTTGGATGGTTCCCCGTTTTCCCCTTCTGAGGTGCCGAACGGTTTTCCAGAAGCATTTTGGTGCTGACCGAAAGTCCTTCTCCATAGCTCCTCCAAACTTCTCCCACACCCGCTGCTTTGCCTCTGACACGGCAGCGGCTGCAGCCCTTCGGGCCTGTCGGTACCCTGCAACTGCCTCCGGAGTCCCCAGGGATAGCATATCCCTGAAGGCCTCCTTCTTCAGTCGGACAGCTTCCCTGACCACCGTGGTCCACCACGGTGTTCTAGGGTTACCACCCCTTGAGGCACCTGTGAGTATCCCCACACCAGCCCGCCGCCTCTCACCCTGGGCAACTCCAGAGAAGAACAGAGTCCAACCCCTATCCAGGAGTAAGGTTCCAGAGCCACGGTTGTGCGTAGAGGTAAGTCCCACCAGATCCAACTGGTATCGCTCCACCTCACGCACAAGTTCTGGCTCCTTCCCCCCCAGCGAGGTGACGTTCCACGTCCCCAAAGCAAGCTTCTGCCGCCCGGGTCTGATCCGTCGAGACCCCCCACCTTCACTGCCACCCATATGACAGCGCACCCGACCCCTGCGGTTGTTCCTGTGAGTGGTGGGCCCACAGGATGGAGAGGAGAGAGATGCCACGTATCTCGTTCGGGCTGTGCCCGGCCGGGCTCCGTGGCAAACCCGGCCACCAGGCGCTCGCTTTCGAGCCCGCCGTCTGGGCCTGGCTCCAGACGAGGGCCCTGGGCTTCCTCCAGGCAGGGTCTCGCTCCTTTTCCCTCTATCTTTCATGGGGTCTTGGTGAACCATTCTTAGTCTGGCCCCTCGCCTGAGACCACTTTGCCTTGGGAAACCCTACCAGGAGCCTGAAGCTCCAGACAACCCAGCCCTCAGGTTCATAGGGGCACACAAACCTCTCCACCACGTTAAGGTGATGATTCCCGGGGAGGTGTACCAGTACCAGTATCAGTCTGTTAATTTTGCCGCAACACCATTAACTGCCCCAAAGTACTAGTGCCCTGCCGAGATGGAGTTGAGAGCATATACGTTACTCCATAAATGTCAAACCGATTACATGGAGGGCAGAGTATCTGCAGAGCTTGCTCTCATCTTGTTCTTGATAGGTTAATTAGGTCACTAATTGGTTAGGCTCCGCACTCACCTGGTGGTTTAGGTCTGAACTGGGAACTAATTTAAAGGAAAAACCTAAGACTTGCATACAGTAGGCCCTCCGCGTAATCGTTTTTACACCTCTGCGGTAGGGTTTCTGGTACCTATTGGTTTTGTAGTAGTGGTAGTGGTAGTGGTGGTGGTAGTGGTAGTGGTGGTAGTAGTGGTGGTGGTGGTGGTGTGAAGCGTTACGAACTACAGTTATGCATGCTAACGGTAAGATAAGTGTTTTTAATAAATTGCGTTGTAACCTCACTCCCCTTTCCTGTAGGGCTTGATACTCTCCAGTCTGTCATCTTGGTTTTCCTGTTTTATAATGGGTCCGGTGGAGTCTATAAAAGTACATTTTTTACCACCTCTGCCCATTGTATTACCACCTCCCTCCGTTGTATTACCACCTCCCTCCGTTGTATTACCACCTCCCTCCATTGTATTACCACCTCCCTCCATTGTATTACCACCTCCGCCCATTGTATTACCACCTCTGCCTATTGTATTACCACCTCCCTCCATTGCATTACCACCTCCCTCCATTGCATTACCACCTCCCTCCATTGTATTACCACCTCCCCCTCCATTGTATTACCACCTCCGCCCATTGTATTACCACCTCCCTCCATTGTATTACCACCTCCCTCCATTGTATTACCACCTCCCTCCATTGTATTACCACCTCCCTCCATTGTATTACCACCTCCGCCATTGTATTACCACCTCCCTCCATTGTATTACCACCTCCCCCCATTGTATTACCACCTCCCTCCATTGTATTACCACCTCCGCCATTGTATTACCACCTCCCCCATTGTATTACCACCTCCCTCCATTGTATTACCACCTCCCTCCATTGTATTACCACCTCCGCCCATTGTATTACCACCTCCGCCCATTGTATTACCACCTCCGCCCATTGTATTACCACCTCCGCCCATTGTATTACCACCTCCGTCCATTGTATTACCACCTCCCTCCATTGTATTACCACCTCCCTCCATTGTATTACCACCTCCCTCCATTGTATTACCACCTCCGCCCATTGTATTACCACCTCCCTCCATTGTATTACCACCTCCCTCCATTGTATTACCACCTCCGCCCATTGTATTACCACCTCCGCCCATTGTATTACCACCTCCGCCCATTGTATTACCACCTCCCTCCATTGTATTACCACCTCCCTCCATTGTATTACCACCTCCCTCCATTGTATTACCACCTCCGCCCATTGTATTACCACCTCCCATTGTATTACCACCTCCATTGTATTACCACCTCCGCCATTGTATTCCCACCTCCGCCCCATTGTATTACCACCTCCCTCCATTGTATTACCACCTCCCTCCATTGTATTACCACCTCCCTCCATTGTATTACCACCTCCGCCATTGTATTACCACCTCCGCCCATTGTATTACCACCTCCGCCCATTGTATTACCACCTCCCTCCATTGTATTACCACCTCCCTCCATTGTATTACCACCTCCCTCCATTGTATTACCACCTCCCTCCATTGTATTACCACCTCCCTCCATTGTATTACCACCTCCCTCCATTGTATTACCACCTCCCTCCATTGTATTACCACCTCCCTCCATTGTATTACCACCTCCCTCCATTGTATTACCACCTCCCTCCATTGTATTACCACCTCCCTCCATTGTATTACCACCTCCCTCCATTGTATTACCACCTCCCTCCATTGCATTACCACCTCCCTCCATTGCATTACCACCTCCCTCCATTGTATTACCACCTCCCTCCATTGTATTACCACCTCCCTCCATTGTATTACCACCTCCCTCCATTGTATTACCACCTCCCTCCATTGTATTACCACCTCCCTCCATTGCATTACCACCTCCCTCCATTGTATTACCACCTCCCTCCATTGTATTACCACCTCCCTCCATTGTATTACCACCTTTGCCCATTGTATTACCACCTCTGTCTATTGTATTAACACCTCTTTTCTTTGCAGTTATTTTAGTTCACATAACAGCTGTTTATACATCACATCTGTTATATTTATTTACTAATGGTCAGGTCTAGTCTAAACACATTTTTATTACATAGCAGAGATGCATCGTAATTTCCCGATCAAGATCTAGGTAAAAAAGGACAAATATTGGACCTGCTCTGGTCCGGGCTGCATCTATTTACACTGGCCTCTGTGGAGGCCTTGTTTACACAAGCACAAATACGTTTTTGAGCGTTACAGCCCAACCTCGGTTCCAGAGTTCTCTCTAATATTCCCTTCAATGCAAAATGAATGCTGGCTACCATCAAAGCAGCTGACAGGAGGTAGAACACAAGATGAAGGCTTTTACACAGCTTCTATATACAACACAAGTAAATGTCATTGTGAAAGCACCACCAATGCACGATTGTCAGTGCGAGCTTTACACATTCCTGAGATTGAATACAGCAAGCAAGCACGTTTATTTATGTAGCACAATTCCTACATATTGAAGATATTCAATGTGCTTTACAAAGGAAAAAAACAAGAAATAATGAAATACATGCATTTTATATTCATAGCAACCTGTTTACTGGCATCATGTTCATTTAAAACATTACATCTCAGTATAAAATAAATATTCAAAAGGTCTTTTCCGGTCTCTAAAACTGTCAAGGTCCGTCCAAGGTGTAGTGCGTGAGGAAGCCATGTGCAGAGTCGTATATCCGTTTTGACAGGTTTATTTAAAGACACGAACTTAAAACAAACCGTAAACGGCGACAAACACTAAACTGTTGATATGAAATAAAAGGTGCGCATATAGCGTCTTACACAAAACCCATATAATGACAACAGTAGTATAACACACTCACCTCTAAAATAACGTGTGACATGTAACAATGCGAAGCAACGAGTGCACTGCTCGCGACCCTCTTATATCCCATTGATTATAAGTGCAAACAGCCGTGAGACAAACGTAAACACGGAAGTGAAACAAGGAAGTGCATCACCGAAATATGTCCGTGTAGCAACGCCACCACACCAATCGTGACAGTATCCCCCACTAAAAGGCTAGCTCCCCAGATAGCCGAACGGAAACACAAAACCAAGACAAGGGAGCAACAGGGAGAGAACCCGCAGTCAAACCCAAAAGGGTCAGTCCAGGACCGCAGGTCCAGCCCTGAAAAGGCCTCAGTGGCTGAGAGGCCGCCATCTAGTGCGGCAGAGAGACCGCCATCTAGTGCGGCAGAGAGTCCGCCATCTTGTGCGGCTCAGAGTCTGCCGTCGTGGGCGACGTCGTGGCGGAGGCCATCGTGGGCGCCGTCGTGGCGGCGGCCATCGGGGGCGCAGTCGTGGCGGCGGCCATCGTGGGCGGTGTCGTGGCGGCGGCCATCGTGAGCGTAGTCGTGGCGGCGGCCATCGTGAGCGTAGTCGTGGCGGCGGCCATCGTGAGCGTAGTCGTGGCGGCGGCCATCGTGAGCGTAGTCGTGGCGGCGGCCATCGTGAGCGTGGTCGTGGCGGCGGCCATCGTGAGCGTAGTCGTGGCGGCGGCCATCGTGAGCGTAGTCGTGGCGGCGGCCATCGTGAGCGTAGTCGTGGCGGCGGCCATCGTGAGCGTAGTCGTGGCGGCGGCCATCGTGAGCGTCGTCGTGGCGGCGGCCATCGTGAGCGTCGTCGTGGCGGCGGCCATCGTGAGCGTCGTCGTGGCGGCGGCCATCGTGAGCGTCGTCGTGGCGGCGGCCATCGTGAGCGTCGTCGTGGCGCGGCCTTCGTGGGCGGCGATGCGGCAGCCATTGTGGGCGGCGATGCGGCAGCCATTGTGGGCGGCGATGCGGCAGCCATTGTGGGCGGCGATGCGGCAGCCATTGTGGGCGGCGATGCGGCAGCCATTGTGGGCGGCGATGCGGCAGCCATTGTGGGCGGCGATGCGGCAGCCATTGTGGGCGGCGATGCGGCAGCCATTGTGGGCGGCGATGCGGCAGCCATTGTGGGCGGCGATGCGGCAGCCATTGTGGGCGGCGATGCGGCAGCCATTGTGGGCGGCGATGCGGCAGCCCTTGTGGACGCTGGCGTGACGGCGGCAGCCATCTTGGGCGCTGGCGGGACGACGGCAGCCATCTTGGGCGCTGGCGTGACAGCAACAGCCATCTTGAGCGCTGGCGTGACGGCGGGAGCCCTCGTGGGCGCTGGCGTGACGGCAACAGCCATCTTGAGCGCCGGCGGGACGACGGCAGCCATCGTGGACGCTGGCGTGACGGCGGCAGCCATCTTGGGCGCTGGCGGGACGACGACAGCCATCTTGGGCGCTGGCGTGACGGCGACAGCCATCTTGGGCGCTGGCGTGACGGCGACAGCCATCTTGAGCGCTGGCGTGACGGCAACAGCCATCTTGAGCGCTGGCGGGACGGCAACAGCCATCTTGAGCGCCGGCGGGACGACGGCAGCCATCTTGAGCGCTGGCGTGGCGGCAACAGCCATCTTGAGCGCTGGCGGGACGGCGGGAGCCATCGTGGACGCTGGCGTGACGGCGGCAGCCATCTTGGGCGCTGGCGGGACGACGACAGCCATCTTGGGCGCTGGCGTGACGGCGGGAGCCATCGTGGGCGCTGGCGTGACGGCAACAGCCATCTTGAGCGCCGGCGGGACGACGGCAGCCATCTTGAGCGCTGGCGTGACGGCAACAGCCATCTTGAGCGCTGGCGGGACGGCGGGAGCCATCGTGGACGCTGGCGTGACGGCGGCAGCCATCTTGGACGCTGGCGGGACGGCGGGAACCATCGTGGACGCTGGCGTGACGGCACCAGCCCTCTTGAGCGCTGGCGGGACGACGGCAGCCATCTTGAGCGCTGGCGTGACGGCGGGAGCCATCGTGGACGCTGGCGTGACGGCGGCAGCCATCTTGGGCGCTGGCATGGTGGCGACCATCTCAGGCGCTGGCTCTTGGAAATCCAGCCATGTCCTCCACCACGTCCTAATAACAGCCGAGGGCTGATCATCCAACCCCTCTGGGGGTTTTTCTGTCCCTGATGTCGGTGGCCGAAAAGGGTCTTCCCACTGCGGGGTTTGTGGCTGTAGCTCCAGCCATGTCCTCCACCACGTCCTAATAACAGCTGAGGGCTGTTCATCCAACCCCTCCGGGGGTTTTTCTGTCCCTGTCGTCGGCGGCAGAAAAGGGTCTTCCCACGGCGGGGGTAGTGGCTGTAGCTCCAGGGGTTTCCCTCCCCCTGTCTGCAGCCCCGGAGCAGTGGGTGGCCGTTCCTGCAGCACCAGGACCGTGGGTGCTCTCTCCGCGGTCCTCCCGGAACACCTCCTTAGCTCCCCCCCAAAAACCTTCTTGGGACGCCTTCGGGGTGCCCTCTTGCCTTCCTCCGGGAGGGACCGCGGACCCGATGTAATCGGCCCTGATAGCTGCATCGGTGGCTCATACCCGAAGTAAGCACGGAGGCGCCTATACTCCTCTTCGGGCGTCTCCGGCTTACCCCAGTCCCACCGCTCCGTGGTGCGACGGTGAGCTTCATCCTTCGGGGCGCTATAGCTTGCCCCCCCGAGGAATCCACTCACCGTCTGCTGGCTCCGCTGGCTTCTTTGTGGGCTTCGCATTCTGTCACGGTCCGTCCAAGGTGTAGTGCGTGAGGAAGCCATGTGCAGAGTCGTATATCCGTTTTGACAGGTTTATTTAAAGACACGAACTTAAAACAAACCGTAAACGGCGACAAACACTAAACTGTTGATATGAAATAAAAGGTGCGCATATAGCGTCTTACACAAAACCCATATAATGACAACAGTAGTATAACACACTCACCTCTAAAATAACGTGTGACATGTAACAATGCGAAGCAACGAGTGCACTGCTCGCGACCCTCTTATATCCCATTGATTATAAGTGCAAACAGCCGTGAGACAAACGTAAACACGGAAGTGAAACAAGGAAGTGCATCACCGAAATATGTCCGTGTAGCAACGCCACCACACCAATCGTGACAAAAACCTGGCCGAGAAGTCTTTAGAAGCTTCAGGTCTTCAACACACATGCTGTCTTTCCCCAAGTAATCGCATTAAACTAACTGTGAGAAAACATAATTCGTATATATGTAATACCCTGTGAAAACGTAGTAATTATTGTTCATATTCTACAACACCATTCATAAACTTTGCAGCAACATTTTCACTTGAGGTGTACAAACGTAACATGACAAACAGGACATACAGTACTAGTCAAAGTACTTATTCAACGGCCACTGTGTAAACAGAGCCAGTTTGTAAACACAGCAGTAAACAGGTCCAGTGTGTTAACACAGCTGTAAACAGAGCCACTGTGTAAACACAGCAGTAAACAGAGCCAGTGTGTAAACACAGCTGTAAACAGAGCCACTGTGTAAACACAGCAGTAAACAGAGCCAGTTTGTAAACACAGCAATGAGCAGAGCCACTGTGGGGGACCATTTCATTCAAACTTCTTCAAAACGGTTACTGTAGTAAGTATTAATTTTAGTAGTATGGATGACCTGATCACCACAAAAATATCCTAAATTGTGGCCTAGTTTGGTCAAGAGGTCCTGTATCTGCACCACGTACCTGAACTACGCTAGCATGGGTCCAGTGTACCTGCACTACGCTAGCATGGGTCCAGTGTACCTGCACTACGCTAGCATGGTTCCAGTGTACCTGCACTATGCTAGCATGGGTCCAGTGTAGCGGCACTATGCTAGCATGGTTCCAGTGTACCTGCACTACATACCTGCACTACGCTATCATGGTTCCAGTGTACCTGCACTACGCTAGCATGGGTCCAGTGTACCTGCACTACGCTAGCATGGGTCTAGTGTACCTGCACTACGCTAGCATGGGTCCAGTGTACCTGCACTACGCTAGCATGGGTCCAGTGTACCTGCACTACGCTAGCATGGGTCCGGTGTACCTGCACTACGCTAGCATGGGTCTGGTGTACCTGCACTACGCTAGCATGGGTCCGGTGTACCTGCACTACGCTAGCATGGGTCCGGTGTACCTGCACTACGCTAGCATGGGTCCGGTGTACCTGCACTACGCTAGCATGGGTCCGGTGTACCTGCACTACGCTAGCATGGGTCCAGTGTACCTGCACTACGCTAGCATGGATCCAGTGTACCTGCAATACGCTAGCATGGGTCCAGTGTACCTGCACTACGCTGGCATGGGTCCAGTGTACCTGCACTACGCTAGCATGGGTCCAGTGTACCTGCACTACGCTAGCATGGTTCCAGTGTACCTGCACTACGCTAGCATGGTTCCAGTGTACCTGCACTACGTACCTGCACTATGCTAGCATGGTTCCAGTGTACCTGCACTACGCTAGCATGGGTCCAGTGTACCTGCACTACGCTAGCATGGTTCCAGTGTACCTGCACTACGCTAGCATGGTTCCAGTGTACCTGCACTACGTACCTGCACTATGCTAGCATGGTTCCAGTGTACCTGCACTACGCTAGCATGGTTCCAGTGTACCTGCACTACGCTAGCATGGGTCCAATGTACCTGCACTACGCTAGCATGGTTCCAGTGTACCTGCACTACGCTAGCATGGGTCCAGTGTACCTGCACAACGCTAGCATGGGTCCAGTGTACCTGCACTATGCTAGCATGGGTCCAGTGTACCGGCACTATGCTATCATGGTTCCAGTGTACCTGCACTACATACCTGCACTACGCTATCATGGTTCCAGCCTACCTGCACTACGCTAGCATGGGTCCAGTGTACCTGCACTACGCTAGCATGGTTCCAGTGTACCTGCACTACGCTAGCATGGTTCCAGTGTACCTGCACTACGTACCTGCACTATGCTAGCATGGTTCCAGTGTACCTGCACTACGCTAGCATGGTTCCAGTGTACCTGCACTACGCTAGCATGGTTCCAGTGTACCTGCACTACGTACCTGCACTATGCTTGCATGGTTCCAGTGTACCTGCAATACGCTAGCATGGTTCCAGTGTACCTGCACTACGCTAGCATGGGTCCAGTGTACCTGCACTACGCTAGCATGGTTCCAGTGTACCTGCACTACGCTAGCATGGTTTCAGTGTACCTGCACTACGTACCTGCACTATGCTAGCATGGTTCCAGTGTACCTGCACTACGCTAGCATGGGTCCAGTGTACCTGCACTACGCTAGCATGGGTCCAGTGTACCTGCACTACGCTAGCATGGGTCCAGTGTACCTGCACTACGCTAGCATGGGTCCAGTGTACCTGCACTACGCTAGCATGGGTCCAGTGTACCTGCACTACGCTAGCATGGGTCCAGTGTACCTGCACTACGCTAGCATGGGTCCAGTGTACCTGCACTACGCTAGCATGGGTCCAGTGTACCTGCACTACGCTAGCATGGGTCCAGTGTACCTGCACTATGCTAGCATGGGTCCAGTGTACCTGCACTATGCTAGCATGGGTCCAGTGTACCGGCACTATGCTATCATGGTTCCAGTGTACCTGCACTACATATCTGCACTACGCTATCATGGTTCCAGCGTACCTGCACTACGCTAGCATGGGTCCAGTGTACCTGCACTACGCTAGCATGGGTCCAGTGTACCTGCACTACGCTAGCATGGGTCCAGTGTACCTGCACTACGCTAGCATGGGTCCAGTGTACCTGCACTACGCTAGCATGGGTCCAGTATACCTGCACTATGCTAGCATGGGTCCAGTGTACCGGCACTATGCTATCATGGTTCCAGTGTACCTGCACTACAAATCTGCACTACGCTATCATGGTTCCAGCGTACCTGCACTACGCTAGCATGGGTCCAGTGTACCTGCACTACGCTAGCATGGGTCCTGCGTACCTGCACTACGCTAGCATGGGTCCAGTGTACCTGCACTACGCTAGCATGGGTCCAGTGTACCTGCACTACGCTAGCATGGGTCCAGTGTACCTGCACTACGCTGGCATGGGTCCAGTGTACCGGCACTACGCTAGCATGGGTCCAGTGTACCTGCACTACGCTAGCATGGTTCCAGTGTACCTGCACTACGCTAGCATGGTTCCAGTGTACCTGCACTACGCTAGCATGGGTCCAGTGTACCTGCACTACGCTAGCATGGTTCCAGTGTACCTGCACTACGCTAGCATGGTTCCAGTGTACCTGCACTACGTACCTGCACTACGCTAGCATGGTTCCAGTGTACCTGCACTACGCTAGCATGGGTCCAGTGTACCTGCACTACGCTAGCATGGGTCCAGTGTACCTGCACTACGCTAGCACGGTTCCAGTGTACCTGCACTACGCTAGCATGGTTCCAGTGTACCTGCACTACGCTAGCATGGGTCCAGTGTACCTGCACTACGCTAGCATGGGTCCTGCGTACCTGCACTACGCTAGCTTGGGTCCAGTGTACCTGCACTACGCTAGCATGGGTCCAGTGTACCTGCACTACGCTAGCATGGGTCCAGTGTACCTGCAATACGCTAGCATGGTTCCAGTGTACCTGCACTACGCTAGCATCGTTCCAGTGTACCTGCACTACGCTAGCATGGGTCCAGTGTACCTGCACTACGCTAGCATGGTTCCAGTGTACCTGCACTACGCTAGCATGGTTCCAGTGTACCTGCACTACGTACCTGCACTATGCTAGCATGGTTCCAGTGTACCTGCACTACGCTAGCATGGTTCCAGTGTACCTGCACTACGCTAGCATGGGTCCAGTGTACCTGCACTACGCTAGCATGGGTCCAGTGTACCTGCACTACGCTAGCACGGTTCCAGTGTACCTGCACTACGCTAGCATGGTTCCAGTGTACCTGCACTACGCTAGCATGGTTCCAGTGTACCTGCACTACGCTAGCATGGTTCCAGTGTACCTGCACTACGCTAGCATGGGTCCAGTGTACCTGCACTACGCTAGCACGGTTCCAGTGTACCTGCACTACGCTAGCACGGTTCCAGTGTACCTGCCCTATGCTAGCATGGTTCCAGTGTACCTGCACTACGTACCTGCACTATGCTAGCATGGTTCCAGTGTACCTGCACTACGCTAGCATGGGTCCAGTGTACCTGCACTACGCTAGCATGGGTCCAGTGTACCTGCACTACGCTAGCATGGGTCCAGTGTACCTGCACTACGCAAGCAAGGTTCCAGTGTACCTGCACTACGCTAGCATGGGTCCAGTGTCCCTGCACTACGCTAGCATGGGTCCAGTGTACCTGCACTACGCTAGCATGGGTCCAGTGTACCAGCACTACGCTAGCATGGTTCCAGTGTACCTGCACTACGCTAGCATGGGTCCAGTGTACCTGCACTACGCTAGCATGGGTCCAGTGTACCTGCACTACGCTAGCATGGGTCCAGTGTACCTGCACTACGCTAGCATGGGTCCAGTGTACCTGCACTACGCTAGCATGGGTCCAGTGTACCTGCACTACGCTAGCATGGGTCCAGTGTACCTGCATTACGCTAGCATGGGTCCAGTGTACCTGCATTACGCTAGCATGGGTACAGTGTACCTGCACTATGCTAGCATGGGTCCAGTGTACCGGCACTATGCTATCATGGTTCCAGTGTACCTGCACTACATACCTGCACTACGTTATCATGGTTCCAGCGTACCTGCACTACGCTAGCATGGGTCCAGTGTACCTGCACTACGCTAGCATGGGTCCAGCGTACCTGCACTACGCTATCATGGGTCCAGTGTTCCTGCACTACGCTAGCATGGGTTCAGTGTACCTGCACTACGCTAGCATGGGTCCAGTGTACCCCAGTGTACCTGCACTACGCTAGCATGGGTCCAGTGTACCTGCACTACGCTAGCATGGGTCCAGTGTTCCTGCACTACGCTAGCATGGGTTCAGTGTACCTGCACTACGCTAGCATGGGTCCAGTGTACCCCAGTGTACCTGCACTACGCTAGCATGGGTCCAGTGTACCTGCACTACACTAGCATGGGTCCAGTGTACCTGCACTACGCTAGCATGGGTCCAGTGTACCTGCACTACGCTAGCATGGGTCCAGTGTACCTGCACTACGCTAGCATGGGTCCAGTGTACCTGCACTATGCTAGCATGGGTCCAGTGTACCGGCACTATGCTATCATGGTTCCAGTGTACCTGCACTACATACCTGCACTACGCTATCATGGTTCCAGCGTACCTGCACTACGCTAGCATGGATCCAGTGTACCTGCACTACGCTAGCATGGGTCCAGTGTACCCCAGTGTACCTGCACTACGCTAGCATGGGTCCAGTGTACCTGCACTACACTAGCATGGGTCCAGTGTACCTGCACTACGCCAGCATGGGTCCAGTGTACCTGCACTACGCCAGCATGGGTCCAGTGTACCTGCACTACGCTAGCATGGGTCCAGCGTACCTGCACTACGCTAGCATGGGTCCAGTGTACCTGCACTACGCTAGCATGGGTCCAGTGTACCTGCACTACGCTAGCATGGGTCCAGCGTACCTGCACTACGCTAGCATGGGTCCAGTGTACCTGCACTACGCTAGCATGGGTCCAGTGTACCTGCACTACGCTAGCATGGGTCCAGTGTACCTGCACTACGCTAGCATGGGTCCAGTGTACCTGCACTACGCTAGCATGGTACCAGTGTACCGGCACTATGCTAGCAGGGGTACCCAAGTCCTTCCCATCCCATTTTCTGTCACTTCCATATACAATAAAATAATAAATAAACCCTCTTAATTATTCCCATGCCCATTATCATAGGCAATCACTTACAATAATACCCTGTCCTGAGTGGAAAAGCCCATGTTCAGCTCAGGCTCTGGATAATCCTGACCTTCGACCTGTTGCAGTGGTCTTGTCTGTTCATCCTGTGCCGTCACCATGGAGATGACTGTGTAACTCTCCCCCGGAGGAAACAGGGGAAGCGATATGGGATCCTGCGCCTTCTGCAGTATGCTGCCAGGAAACGTGTATTTCGCGGGGAGGCTCTTTCTCCTTCGCCAGAATATCCAGGACCCCACACAGATCAGCAGAACCAGCAGAACCAGCGACACCAGCAACATCTGCGAGAGTTCTTAGAGGGACAAAAAGAGCGGATGTCAGAACAGATATTTGCCAACCATCTGAAATCGTTGGGTTATTTTCACATCGTGGGTCGAAAAATGATAGCTGGGTAAATGGCTCCTACTGTTCCCATGGGTCGTCACACACTTCGGCTGTGTGTCTGCGCTGGTTTTGTTCAACTCTCTATTGAACGCATTCACATGCAGGCAGTACTCTGTCCAAGGTTCTAGAGGGTACAATGTTCTCTCTGTGGTATCCACTTCCTTTTCATGCTTCTACACAAGGGAGACAAAAGAGGGGGCCAGAGAGCTAAATATATTGAATCCTACTCTATAGTGAAGGAGTTGTTTATTGAGTGTTCAATACTGCCATGAGCTACAAAATACAACCACAGGTATACCGTTGATTGTCTCCAAACAAGGGCACATGCCCCGGTCCGGGTAGATCAGATGGTAAGCGAACAATCAGATCTCAAAGTCAACGTGTTTGACGAGGGCCAACTTGTTATGACCAGACGACTGGGTCAGAGCATCTCTGAAACGGCACGGCTTGTGGGGTGACCCCCTAGATGGGAAAACCCACAAATTGGTGTCGAGGTGTTGGGCGCCCAAGGTTCATCAATGTGCAAAGACCAACAGAGGCTGTCCTGTCTGGATCCGGGCGTTCCTGTGGATGTCAATTTGACAACTAACCAGACATAGTTGCAAACCAGGTAAACCCCTTCATGGCATTGGTATTCCCAGATGGCTGTGGCATTATTCAGCAAGATTATGGGGCATGCCAGACTGGACACATAGTTGAAAAACTTGCTGTGGCAAACGGAGGACCGCTGGCACACGAATCATAATGTTTTGGTATCAGTGTACATATAAAAAATATAATTATTGACGAGAATGGAACTTTTCATTGTTTAAATTATTCTGAATCAAACCCATTATCTTAATGAATTGAACAATGAGCCGTGTTGAAATGTGACCTGACAGAGAGGTTAAGAAAGTTAATTCACTGCACACTTCCTGTTCACAGCCTGTTCTTCGTGCAAGCACTTTTCTAGGTCACATTGCCAAACCACACAGAATGAGCGCAAAAGTCACCCAACCATCGACCATGAGGAGCGAGCATTGAAGAAACGGAAAGCTCAATCAAAAAAAGTTTTTCAGAAATGTCAGGGTATATTCAACTGAAAACAAATGGGTTTGTTCAAGTTTTTTTTTTTTTTACAACTGTAAGCCTCCAATCAGTGTGATCTGGCAACATTTGAAAAGAACAAGCTAAAAGAGCAGCAGTGTAAAGTAAAATGATGTCTCCAATATCTCACATTGAAGTGGAGAACAGCAGTGTAAAGTAAAATGATGTCTCCAATATCTCACATTGAAGTGGAGAACAGCAGTGTAAAGTAAAATGATGTCTCCAGTATCTCACATTCAAGTGGAGAACAGCAGTGTAAAGTAAAATTATGTCTATAATATCTCACATTCAAGTGGAGAACAGCAGTGTAAAGTAAAATGATGTCTACAATATTTCACATTCAAGTGGAGAACAGCAGTGTAAAGTAAAATGATGTCTATAATATCTCACATTCAAGTGGAGAACAGCAGTGTAAAGTAAAATGATGTCTATAATATCTCACATTCAAGTGGAGAACAGCAGTGTAAAGTAAAATGATGTCTATAATATCTCACATTCAAGTGGAGAACAGCAGTGTAAAGTAAAATGATGTCTATAATATCTCACATTCAAGTGGAGAACAGCAGTGTAAAGTAAAATGATGTCTATAATATCTCACATTCAAGTGGAGAACAGCAGTGTAAAGTAAAATGATGTCTACAATATTTCACATTCAAGTGGAGAACAGCAGTGTAAAGTAAAATGATGTCTCCAATATCTCACATTGAAGTGGAGAACAGCAGTGTAAAGTAAAATGATGTCTCCAGTATTTCACATTCAAGTGGAGAACAGCAGTGTAAAGTAAAATGATGTCTCAGTATCTCACATTCAAGTGGAGAACAGCAGTGTAAAGTAAAATGATGTCTACAATATTTCACATTCAAGTGGAGAACAGCAGTGTAAAGTAAAATGATGTCTATAATATCTCACATTCAAGTGGAGAACAGCAGTGTAAAGTAAAATGATGTCTACAATATTTCACATTCAAGTGGAGAACAGCAGTGTAAAGTAAAATGATGTCTATAATATCTCACATTCAAGTGGAGAACAGCAGTGTAAAGTAAAATGATGTCTATAATATCTCACATTCAAGTGGAGAACAGCAGTGTAAAGTAAAATGATGTCTATAATATCTCACATTCAAGTGGAGAACAGCAGTGTAAAGTAAAATGATGTCTATAATATCTCACATTCAAGTGGAGAACAGCAGTGTAAAGTAAAATGATGTCTACAATATTTCACATTCAAGTGGAGAACAGCAGTGTAAAGTAAAATGATGTCTACAATATTTCACATTCAAGTGGAGAACAGCAGTGTAAAGTAAAATGATGTCTATAATATCTCACATTCAAGTGGAGAACAGCAGTGTAAAGTAAAATGATGTCTATAATATCTCACATTCAAGTGGAGAACAGCAGTGTAAAGTAAAATGATGTCTACAATATCTCACATTCAAGTGGAGAACAGCAGTGTAAAGTAAAATGATGTCTATAATATCTCACATTCAAGTGGAGAACAGCAGTGTAAAGTAAAATGATGTCTCCAATATCTCACATTGAAGTGGAGAACAGCAGTGTAAAGTAAAATGATGTCTCAGTATTTCACATTCAAGTGGAGAACAGCAGTGTAAAGTAAAATGATGTCTATAATATCTCACATTCAAGTGGAGAACAGCAGTGTAAAGTAAAATTATGTCTATAATATCTCACATTCAAGTGGAGAACAGCAGTGTAAAGTAAAATGATGTCTCCAATATCTCACATTCAAGTGGAGAACAGCAGTGTAAAGTAAAATGATGTCTATAATATCTCACATTCAAGTGGAGAACAGCAGTGTAAAGTAAAATGATGTCTATAATATCTCACATTCAAGTGGACTGCGCTGCATGAACAACGAATGTTTCCTCTCAGGTTTTCGGGCTGTTCCGCTGCGTAAGATAGGGAACATTTTCCTAGTATGACATGGCCTTGAACAACAGCATCTGTTCCACACCTGGCGCCTACGTTTGGACTGTTATCACCATCGTAACTAACTCCTACACGTACACTCCTTCAAATACATCAAAGCCAGTCGAGATACTGACCTGGCCAGGGTGGTTTTTCTTCCAGTACTGCAGTCTGAAGTACACTGTGGAATGCAGCAGAGAACTCATGGGGGTGTTCTGCTCAGTCATTGGCTCCCGAAATCTCACCGTTACCATGGCGTCCCCTGGCTCCAACTCAACATGTGATGGGGGCCCTAGGGCAGCTGTAACACAGGGACAAAGCGGCCTTGACTACAACATTAACTTTTTGCTTTCCGTAGGCTAGGTTTGTTCGGGCCTGGCACATACACGCCTGACTCAAACTAGCACCACTATTTATTTCAGACCACTGTTCATTTTTTACAGGCAACACTGGAGCTTTTGCTGCTGGGCCGAAGCAAAAGCCTGCACCGCTGGCATCACAGCAGGGTTGTTCACATCCCCTGATGCGGCTGCTGTTAGTCTCACCGTCTTCATCGGCAACAAACATCAACCGAGACCAGTTTGACCTCTGACCCCCGGCCTCTGCCATCACGGTCAGTACATACATCGCAGAGTAATTGAGCACGTCGGAGAAGTCACAGGACCGCTCCGTGGTCCTGACACACTTCTCCCGGTGGGCC
This sequence comes from Dallia pectoralis, assembly GCA_029465975.1. Lineage (NCBI taxonomy): Eukaryota > Metazoa > Chordata > Actinopteri > Esociformes > Umbridae > Dallia > Dallia pectoralis. Next base: position 5,137,766 of record CM055738.1, on the reverse strand, counting down.
GACGGATCCCCCTCTCGATTGGACCTGTGACGGGATCACGGGGAAACAACAGATGCTCAGCTTTAGGACTTCTAGACCCGCCCCGGTGAAACCGACAGGTGAATTGCTCTGAAATATTTTTTTGCAATGCAAAGGTATCTCAGTGTTCCACTGCGGTCGCGATGTCTCAATGAGGCATGCTGTATCAAACATAGAACTGTGCGTTTGGATCATCTCCAGGCCAGAGAGTCAAAGCCACGGATTCATTAGGCCACGACACGAGCAGCTTTAATAATGCACATCGGCATAGATTGTACGAGTCTCCTGGAAAGATGAAAAAAACGTTTTTCCATAACACATTCCCTCACTAGGTGTTTTGATGATGACACTGGAGTGCACTGACTGTCTAACACATTGGTCCTAAATGTTCCGTGTCCAATCGGGTTTAGATCTGTAACTCTGAAGGCCATAGCATGCGGTTCACATCATTCGCACACTCATTAAACCATTCAGTGGTCCACCCTCCTGCCCTGTGATGGGGGGGACCATGTCAGCCCGGAAGAGACCATATTATGAACCCTCTTTCAAAGTCACTCGCTCGCTCATCTCTTCTCGTTCTAAAATTGAGGTAAACTGGCCCTGCTCGGCATTTCAACATTTCAAAGCAAGTTGTACTCACAAGGTGTATCGTGCAGTGAAAAGGACGCTGTAATTAGTCGGGTAGTGATTCCAGTTCCATCTGAGTATGTATCGGGTGTTCACTGCATCCAGGGTCAGGTTGTCAGGGCTGGGCAGAGCTGCAGAAACTGAAGAAAATTCAACACCCCAAAAATACATGTTAGAATTTCATATATTGTGATCCTTCAATTTCTGTGGTGAGTTATGCCCAACCAGCCTGTATAAATCACCTTGATCTGAAACAAAGGTTTACTGACACATCCAAAAGTTTGGATTGAAAAGGTATTCCAAGCTCTGGTTGACTGTATCTGTGTACATATCGGCAGTTGTTTATGGTAACTCAAGTACATTATATTCCATATTTTTTTTCTGCACAAGATTGCTGTCCAAGTCTTGCTTGTAGGCTTTGCATTTTCCTTTTGGCTCATTTTCAGCGGCTCATTTAAGTTTACCTTGGGAACCGAATCGGATTTTTGTAATTTGAACGATGTAATATAATCCTAGACCGAGATTTGCCTTTGGTAATTTTCTGTTTTTAATGTTAAATCGAGGGCCGTTTGGATGCAAATAACCCCACACTTTTATCATGTGAATAAAGCCACAAGAACCAGTCGGCTCGCTCAAAAAGACGAGAACTTATATAGTCTCAGTAATTGCAGAGGACCTCATTTATTATCTCATTATATAGGTATTCATTTTATAAATTAACATTCAAATTCGAGAAGGCGCAATTAAAGAAATTAAAATGCCGAATTTCCAATGAATAAGTAACTTCTAGGCAAGGTGGAGAGTAACTTGACCAAACACAGTGACTGTAGTTCAGGAACAGGAATCCACCATAAATATAATCACTTAGATTAACGCGAAATACCCGTTTTGTTTAGAAAGCACGTTCTTGTGCCCACATACAGCAAATGTACAGCAAATGTATATCTTTCCTAACAGTTTCATTTTCATATTCAAGACTTACCTATATATGCCATAACAGTTGCCCCTGCAACCAGATGTGATAGCATATCTACATTATTGGTTTTGATATCCTTGTTCTAGTGTTTTTTCCCCCTAAATGAAGCTTCACATCATGTTCAAACGCGTTAAATCACACAACAGACCAGTGAGATTCATCATGTAGGAACTGGCTAGACAGGAAATAGACAGAGGGCGCAGCGCTGCATAGAGTGCGGAGTAGAATCAGAAGCACTGATATAGGTTCACCTATAGGGTTCACCTATACTCACAAAGGGCATTAGGACACACTCGGAAATGCAACCAGTCAGTGTATTATCGCCACAATCGGGTTTGTAAAACAAATGACTGGTCCTGACTTGCACAAAATCATGTTTTTATTGGATAGCATTAACAAGCTATGCCCGATTGAGTATTTAATTATTTTTTAGAAAGTTCAATTCTGCACATATTAATTCTATGGGGAGCCATAGAAAACGGGCCTTTGCTATTCTTTAGAAAGGTGGCATAAAGGGTATGGCAAACCGTTTAATTAGGTTCAATACATTTATTTTTTTATATAATTCGTATTGTCTGATTGTTGAAAAAATTCCATTATTGAAATAAAAAATTCAATTATAGAAATCCAAAATGCAATTATATCAAGAAATAGAATTGTTGATATAAAATGTATGTTAAAACAGTGTGCCACCGTGGGGTGGATAGACGGATTGTGTGTGCTATCCTAGAGTGCGGTTGAAATGTCTGTTCCAGAGTACTGTGCGGTTATTGTGTGCGGTGCCTGTGTGTAGGGTGCCTGCGGGGTAAATACAGGGCAGCAATAAGGACTTTGACTTATAGGGATTCCGCTGCGTGACTCACAGTGCGGATGCTTCAGTCGTCCTATGAACTAGAAAGATAAGGTCTGCTGTATCTTCCTAAACAGTGTGGTGGGTTATTTACACACAAAGAATGTCAATAACCTGAATGTGCATCGGAATTGCACAGTATTGGCGAGCTAATAAGTATTTGCCTGTTTCGGTTTTGATTAAGGTTATATCATAGTTATGACATTAAATGTAATAGTTAAACATTTGGAATCAACATGAATAGTGTTTGGTTTATCCAAATCTGATAAAAAAAATTAAGTGGCCCCAAATTTCCTCCATGAGTTGTACATATAAAGAAAACATAAAAATACACACGCTTTTCAAAAACCACCAACTTTCTCCAGAAACAGAGCATGCAACAATTCCCCAGAATGCAATAAAATACATGTGTTTAGTCAGATGAGCATTTATTTTACATGCCTTTCTCTCAGGTAACGACATATTTAAATGAGACAAATATGGAAAACCGTGATTCGCTGAAGTTCTGATTCCCCAATCAGCATGCTCGATTGCTTTACCTGTTTGACAAAGATTCCGACAGGATCTCCGATCGTGATAAGAGTCCCAGTTACGGACAATTACTTATGACCATACCGTAATTTCGGGATTGTATATTCTTTGAACAGGTAGTCATCATTCAAAGTGGCTAATATATGTTTGTAACCTTTCCACTGTGAAAGATGTCTACACTGTCCTTGGTATTGAAGAGGTCTTATTGGCCAAAAGTTTACATGTATTTTGTGTGTGCGTGTGTGTAGACTTGGGAGTCTTGAGAGCTATGCTTCTTCAGGGAAAGGGGGTTTGGCCAAGGATGGGTGGCTGAAGGGGATCCACTGTTTTTTATGGGTTTGTGTATTTTGAGCCTAACCAATTGCAAATGGGTATAGTTAAAAGGCTGTTTGTGTGTTTGAGTTTTATTTTGACAATAATTCACTTCTTTAGTTTCTTCCAAAATGACTGCTTCGAAATCCGTGTCATGAATATCAAAAGACAATTGTTGATGTTTTCTAAATGATTATGCATTCTATATATCAACACAACCTAAGCTGACAGAGTGCACGCGCACACGCACGCGCACACGCACGCACACACGAATGTCGGCGAATTCCTTCTCTCTGGTTTGTACACATCAGGACCGATGTTCACATTCTAAGGTTTATGCTACATCGACATTGCTGTAAGACAAGTACTACTAAACATGTACTACTAAACATGTACTAGTACTAACTGTGTTTGCAGGTTATATGAAGAACATTAACTGGCCATTGTATGAAGCATTATATGAAGTATAATATGAAGCAAACACAATACATATTTGCATTGACTGTGGCTTTTCGGCTCAAGCAAATGGAAGTTCTGGTTAAATGTTGATTAAATTTTTTTACGTCACAAGAATCCAGTTAATAATGCTTATATATGATGGTTAACAATGATGCGTAACATATAGATATATTCATAGGGAAACCCCACTGGTGGCTAAAACAGGGTTCACAGAAGTTCTCAGCTCAGAGAACCAACTCAGATACAGAGAAAGAGACGCCAATAACATCTCCGCACAGATGAAATTACGGTCAGAAAGAGTCTGGAAAAAAAACCCAGACAATTAAATTCCAGATTCTATAAGAATCATAAGAAGGACAACAAATTAAAACTGAGCAGAAATCCTACTTAGTACACTGGCGCACACCGAATCAGTCATGTGCCAAAATTCACAGGAAAAAGCAGCCTGGCACATGGCGCCATCCGAGATAAGCTGCACCAAACCCACACACACACAATATCAGTCAGACCACACACAGCAGATATGACAACACATACCAAGAGTATGACAAAACATGCATTTCCTTCATCAAGTGATGTCTTCATCTTCATTAAAATGTCTTTGTCTTCATTAAAAATAATTGGTACCCTAATGGGTGAATATGAAAACAAATGTCCTCTACAGCGTCAGAAACACAGCCATGTACCATTCCCTGACCACGCAGCCGGTACAGATCCGTCGCCCGCACGGCGGGTGCAGTTCCGTCAACCGGGCGCAGTGAAGGCAGACAGGAGTCACATTAATACGCCAGCACCGTTCAGAGCAAAGAACTCCAACAGATGAAACATTGTTTTTCGTCCAACCAATGATTCCAGCATTAAAAGCTATTTTTAAGAGATGTCTCTGTGAGAAGACCCCTTCCTTACTGTTAGAGGTCACTACTACATAACAATTCTTCATCCTCAAAAAAGGCCAAAAAGGTTTCCAACGCCCTCATCCAGAACAAGTCTCGTCCCCATCTCCTCCATCTTCATCTGCTCTGCCATCTGACATGAGTCCACTTCCTGCTCTTCCCTGAGTGGCCCACTCCCGGTGCTGCTGCAACTACTCTGCTGGGCGGAGCCTCCCTCTGTGGAGTAGACGCCAGAGTCCCCACTGTCCTGGCGGATGTGCCTGCCGCTGTCCTCGTCCGACTCCATGAGGGGAGCGGGTAGATGGATCTCCAGCAACACCACCTCAGGACACACACTCAGCCTATCACAGCACAGCTCTGTGTCTGGGGTGAGGAGGCGGGGCAGGTCTGAGCCAGTGGTGTAATCGAGGTACTGAGGGGAGGAGAATTAGACCAATAATTTATAGAAGAACATAGCACGACTCCATTTGTAAAGTAAAATGGCCCCTGAGAGTTGGCCGGTTGCCACTTTCTCTCGGGAGAATCCCCATATGAAACAGATACCACTTGATTGCAGTCTTAAGTGCCGGCCAAATTCACAAAAGCAAATTGAGGTAATGTGTTGTGATGGCTCACGGGGTGTATTATTCTATTTGTCCAGTAGGTGTCGTTGGGTAACACTATGTGTCCTCAGGTTAATTGCTGATGTGAAACAGGTGTGGAGAAGGGACGGTGATTAACCGTGCTGCTCATAAGAAGCTGGAGGATAGCGGCTTGGGCTCCCCTTCTGGTTTGGGAGCTTGGGCGTCATGCTAACTCTCGCACCCTCTCCAGCCCAATGCTTGATGTTGTTTTGTACTGTCATATTTAACTTGTACGTCAGTGTAGTGATGTTGGTTCGTTTTGATTAAATACGCATTTTGCGCAAACTTGATTACGTTTTATGGCCTCTCCATTCATGTTGCTACTTCTTGAGCCAAGGAGTCGTAAAATATGGGGGCTCGTCCGAGATCAAACTAAAGTGGCTTAAGGTTTGAGGACATTTGGTTAATTCTTTAATTAGAATTAGGTTAATTCTTTAATTAGAATTATGATGTGGTTAATTCTTCGGTTAGAATTATAGTTTGGTTAATTCTTTAATTAGAATTACGATTTGGATAAAATAAGTTGGAGTGCCATACAAAGGATTTTTCTGTTTTGTTTTGGTTATTTGGATTAGTGGTTTTGGACTGGAGAGAGAGGAAACCGGCCGACAGTGACACTAAATTGCTTAAGATGTTGCGGTTTAGACTGCAATAAGCCATAGAACCCTGTGTAAGGCTAAAGAGCGCTTAACGCTTTTTTTTTTGGGGGGTTTGTTGTGTTTGGTGCGTCGGACACGGGTAGACTGGTTACCAGTTGAGCTGCAGGTGGGCGTACTGAAGACTAGGGTTGAGTGTAATTAGTTGCGTATGAATTAGATAGGTACAGGGTGGCTTTTTCTTTTGCAGTCAAAGTGTGATCTGGGGGAGCTGGTGAGTATTGATTTATTTGTTTGTTCAAAATATTATTTTAGTAACAACAAAGGCAGAGATGGAATTGGTTCAGGATTTTTTAATTGCTCCTATGATTGGAAAATTGGGGGTCTTTCAAAGGAACAATTATTTAAAGTAGCTGAACATTTTGATTTTGAATTGGCTGTAACGAAAGGTACTAAGGTAAAACCTCTACGAAAGGCTGTAGAGGCGAAATTAAGAGCGATGTTGATTTTACCGGCAGAGGTACACTCTGAAGAGGAGTTGACACCTGTAGGTATTTCAACACCTCGTGCGTTAGTAGCGCCTGTCGGGTTAACGTTCGAGCAGCAGTTGGAAATACTTAGTATACAAAATAAAGAATGTGAATTGGACAGACAACTTGAAATACATAAATTGAAAATCCAGGAGCGAGAACAAGAGCGAAAATTTTAAACTCTTAGAATGCAACAAAAAATGGAAGAAGTTAAATTAGAACAGGATGGAGAACGGTTAAGATTAATGGGCCAAGGAAAGCTTTCTGGTGTAGGTTCCTTAAATGAGGAGGAACTTGCGGGGGCGAGTGGAAATCGAATGATAGGTTTAGTGCAGATGATTAAACTCTTACCTAAATTCAATGATCGGGATCCAGAGGTGTTTTTTCTATTCGAAAGCTTGGCTGAGGATAGGGGTTGGAACGATGCTGAACGTACACTCTTACTACAAAGTGTTTTGGAAGGTAAAGCTCAAGAGGCTTTCATCTCAGTTACTTCTGAAAACCGAAGGAACTATAAAGTAGTAAAAGAGGCCGTGTTAAAAGCATATGAACTTGTCCCTGAAGCGTATAGGCGACGTTTTAGGGGATGGAAAAAGACGAGCCTAAAACGCATGTTGAAGTGGCAAGGAATTGGCAAGTCTTTTTATCGTTGACATACTTCATTGGGTGTTAGAACATTTGAGGAGCTTTCTAATTTAATCGTTTTGGAGCAGTTTAAAAACATCATCCCAGAGCGTGTCGCGATGTATGTAAATTAACATAAGGTGACAACGGCTGCTGAGGCTGCGGTTCTTGCGGACGAATATGTACTAATTCTTAAAAGTGCCGGTGACTATTGTTATAAAAAGCCAAATAACGGCGGAAATATAGTGAGGATGAGTCCGAACAAATCAGAGCCTGTTAGAAAGGTGGATCCCGATTCGAGTTGCAGGTATTGTTTGGAAAAGGGTCATTGGAAAAAGAAGTGCCCCGTATTAAGAAATAAGTACAAGTCTGTGGGTCCCAAAGCCGTTGGTCTCGTGTCACCTACCGGATTGAGTTTAAGATCCGTTGCAGGAGTAGTTAAGACGTACGGAAGATATAAGGATATTTTGCAAACGGGATACGAACCGTTTATATCTATGGGGACTGTGTCTTTTCTTCTGAAACAAATACGGGTAAAAGCGTTCTAATTCAAGGTATAGGATTGGACATATTTTCGGCTCCTCTGCACAGAGTTCAGCTAGATTCGGAGATTGTGCAAGGAGAGGTGGAGATTGCATTAAGATCAGTTTTGCCTATCAGGGGGTGGATTTGATTTTGGGAAATAATTTAGCTGGGAGTAAAATATGGGGTACGGAAGTGTTTCCCGTTGTTAAAACCTCTCCGGTCTGGTCGGTAGAGTCAGACCAATGTGTACAGGAACTGCCTGAAGTTTTCTGTTCCTGTGCCATAACGCGAGCGATGAGTAAGAACAAAGATGTGGTTGAATATGAAGAATTTGTCTTTGCTTATTCCGTCGATTTCCCTGCAGTAGTTGATTGTAGAGCAAAAAAATTATGTGCAGCTAAAAACACTGTTTGAATTGGTTAAAACAGAATGCGAGATGAATAGTCTGGCTAGTGGATATTTCACACAGAATGGATTATTACTTCGTAAATGGACGCCGTGTTATGATAATATTCTGGGTGACCCGGTGTTTCAAATAGTGATACCGAAGGGATTGCGGGAGTTAATTTTGAAAACTGCTCACGGTGCCATAGCTGGTCATTTTGGAGTAAAGAAAACCTATCACAGCGTGATGCGTTATTTCTTTTGGCCTCGATTAAAGAGAGACGTGGCGGCTTTTATAAAAACTTGTCATGTCTGTCAATTGGTCGGAAAGCCGAACGAAGTTATCCATCCTGCTCCGATGTATCCTATACCTGGGGTGAAAAATCCCTTTGAGCATCTGACTATTGACTGTGTGGGGCCATTACCTCCTAAAACTGGTTCCAGTTATATATTGACCGTGATGTGCCAAACTACGCGATACCCTGCTGCATATCCGTTGCGGAATATTACTACAAAATCTGTAGTGAAAGCTTTGACTCAGTTTATTTCTATATTTGGAATTCCTCGTGTTATTCAGTCTGACAGGGGAACACATTTTACATCTCGTATGTTTGCCCAAATTTTAAAACAGCTGCGGGTAGATCATCAAAAAAGCAGTGCTTATCATCTTGAGAGTCAGGGTGCCCTAGAGCGCTTTCATCAAACACTGAAACAGTTGTTGAGAACGTACTGTACTGAATTGACGAAAGACTGGGAGGAAGGACTACCTTGGTTGATGCTCCCTGCTCGCGAGGTCACTCAAGAAAGTTTGGGTTTCAGCCATAATGATCTAGTATTTGGACATAGAGTAAGGGGACCGCTCGCGCTTTTGCGGGATGATTTGTTGGAAACGGAACCGCCTGTGAATCTTTTGGATTACGTAAACGGGTTCAGGTATAGGTTGTATTGGGCCGGAAATGTAGCCCGTGAAAATCTAGGTAAGGCCCAATCTAAAATGAAAGCCTGGTTTGATCAAAAGGCAGAAAACAGGGAATTCAATTCTGGAGATCAGGTTTTAGTGATGTTTCCAATGTCTGGTTCCCCCTTTTCTGCCAGATTTTCTGGACTTTATACTGTGCTTGAACGACTTTGCGAACTAAACTATATGATTTCCACTCCGGATAGGAAGAAGGCTCAGCTGTGCCATGTAAATCTATTGAAGCCTTATTTGGTTTGTGCAACTGGACCAAATTTTGCTGTCGGAGGTGCTGAAATTAAATCTGTTGCGTTGGCCGTAATGGGGAAAGTGGTTCTTTGGTAATGGCGTTGAGGAGGATATTTTTAATGAATATTTAATGCAACCTAGACTCCGAAATTCTGAGCAGTTAAAGAGATTGGAGATTATGCTTGGGCATTTATCTCAAGATAATGGCACAGAATTAATACATCTGTTATCAGAGTTTCAAGTGCTTTGTTCAGATACTCCTTCGTGCACTGACATGATTCAGCACGATATTGATGTCGGTGATTCCAAACCTATTCGGCAGTGATTTTATCGTGTGTCTCCCGAAAAACAAAAACTTTTGGAATCGGAGGTTAAGTATCTTTTGGAGAATGGACTTGCAGAACGATCTAGTTCTAGTTGGGCTTCTCCTTGTCTTCCAGTTACAAAACCGGATGGAATGTTTAGGTTTTGTACCGATTATAGGAGATTGAACGCTGTTACAAAATCCAACTCTTTTCCACTACCACGAATTGAAGACTGCATTGATTCGGTGGGATCAGCCGAGTTCGTTACGAAGATTGATTTACTTAAGGGTTATTATCAGGTACCCTTAACTTCTCGTGCTCAGGAAGTTTGTGCTTTCACAACGTCTTCTGGATTATATTCTTATAAACTAATGAGTTTTGGTCTTTGGAACGCTCCAGCTACATTCCAGCGCCTGATGAATCTGGTAATCTCAGGGCTCGAGGGATGTGCTGTATATCTGGATGATGTGGTGGTGTATAGCCAGACATGGGAGGAACATATGTGCAAATTGCGTGCTTTATTTACTCGCCTGGAGACAGCAAAATTGACGGTAAATTTTGCGAAATGTGAATTTGCACGTGCCACTGTGGTCTATTTGGGAAATGTGGTAGGACAAGGTAAAGTGTGTCCTGTTCGGGCGAAAGTCTACGCCATTGATAATTTCCCGGTTCCTGTTACAAAGAAAGAGCTAATGAGATTCCTAGGAATGATTGGGTACAATCGGAAATTCTGTGAAAATTTCTCAACAGTGGTTGCGCCTTTAACGGATTTGTTAAAGGGCAACCAGAAATATGAATGGTCCTCAAATTGTCAAAATGCTTTTGATAATGCCAAACTTTGCTGAGTTCTGCTCCCGTGTTAACGGCACCTCGTTGGGACCGTCCCTTCCATTTAAAAGTGGACACGAGTGGGCTCGGTGCTGGAGCGGTATTATTGCAGACGGATGACAACGGCGTTGATCGACCAATTAGTTTTTATTCTAAGAAGTTTAATTCGTGTCAGAGAAATTATTCAACTATTGAAAAGGAGTTGTTGGCATTGATTTGGGCTTTACAACATTTCGATGTGTATGTAGGTGGAGGTTCTGTCTCTCTGGTAGTATTTACAGACCACAACCCGCTGACGTTCTTACAGTCCTTGCATAGTCCAAATCAACGACTTATTCGCTGGGCTTTATTTTTGCAGTCTTACGGACTGGATATTCGCCATATTAGAGGGGTAGATAATATTATCGCAGATGCCTTGTCGCGAGCTCCCTTGAACTAGGGATCCATACATTTTTGTTGGTTCTTCTCTTTATTTCTTACACTTTATCTTCGTGTTCTGAAGGCGCCAGAGAGCATTGCCCGGTGGAGTAGTTAAGGGGTAGGTGGTGAAGGAGAGAGGGTAAGTGGAACCAATAATCTTGTTTGATTTGTAAATCGGGTTAAATCTTATCCGGTGATGGATTATGTTTACAGAGTACCTTGGTATAAGGGCCTCTGTCTTTAGGAGGGAGGTGTGATGGCTCACGGGGTGAATTATTCTATTTGTCCAGTAGGTGTCGTTGGGTAACACTATGTGTCCTCAGGTTAATTGCTGATGTGAAACAGGTGTGGAGAAGGGACGGTGATTAACCGTGCTGCTCATAAGAAGCTGGAGGATAGCGGCTTGGGCTCCCCTTCTGGTTTGGGAGCTTGGGCGTCATGCTAACTCTCGCACCCTCTCCAGCCCAATGCTTGATGTTGTTTTGTACTGTCATATTTAACTTGTACGTCAGTGTAGTGATGTTGGTTCGTTTTGATTAAATACGCATTTTGCGCAAACTTGATTACGTTGTATGCCCTCTCCATTCATGTTGCTACTCCTTGAGCCAAGGAGTCGTAACAGTGTTTAATGCTGGTGGCGTCTGAGCCAAACCTCTATGGTCAGACACCTTGTTAAGTGGATGGCCAGTTAGTGAACTAGCTTAATCTGATTATGTTCTGCTAGCCCATAAACCCCCTACCTCCTGGATGTGTGTGTGTGTTCTGCTAGCCCATAAACACCCTACCTCCTGGATGTGTGTGTGTGTTCTGCTAGCTCGTAAACCCCCTACCTTCTGGATGTGTGTGTGTGTGTGTGTGTGTTCTGCTAGCTCGTAAACCCCCTACCTCCTGGATGTGTGTGTGTGTTCTGCTAGCTCGTAAACCCCCTACCTCCTGGATGTGTGTGTGTGTTCTGCTAGCCCATAAACACCCTACCTCCTGGATGTGTGTGTGTGTGTTCTGATAGCTTGTGAACCCCTACCTCCTGGATGTGTGTGTGTGTGTGTTCTGCTAACTCCTGGATGTGTGTGTGTGTTCTGATAGCTTGTGAACACCCTACCTCCTGGATGTGTGTGTGTGTTCTGATAGCTTGTGAACCCTCTACCTCCTGGATGTGTGTGTGTTCTGATAGCTTGTGAACATCCTACCTCCTGGATGTGACACGGCAACTGGTTTGAGGGGTAGAAGGTGTTTTTGATGACCAGGTGGAATCTGAAGACAATGTAGAAGAGCAGCAACACTAACAGGCAACACACCACCAGAGCGACGAGGAAATAGAGGACGATCTTCCAGGGCTGCACATCACCTGTGGTAAAGGACATACAGGCACACTTCACAGTGAGTTTACACAGACTCTACACTACACCGATTCACTGTTTTAATACACTTGTGAGACCACATTCCTTTAACAGCCACAACTAGAGACTTTTTTCCTACAAAATTTGCAATGAGTTACTGGTAAAGACATCTGGCCTTGATAAATGATAAGAGCAAACACAGACCCAGGTTGTCATGTGCCTTGCCAAACGGTGGTTCCCCAGGGAACCAAGTGATTTAACATCAGAATTCACCCAGCGTGGTTAAAGACAAGTTAAATATAGGTAGAAACATTTATTAAAACATGTCTGTTCTGAAAAAAAGTAGATCATTTCATTTGAGGAACCAGTCCTGTCAGTATTTGAATGTTGTCTCAGTAATCTATGAAGACCCCGTTACGTCAGCCAGAATCATGGTTGCCTTCAGGATGTGTCGTTGCTAGCCTTTGGAATTACCACACTACCAATTTAGCCTCTTTTACATACACTGGACAGGCAACCAGTTAGCAGTAATATCAATAGCACACACTGAGTAAAAAGCAGATTACACCTACAGGTTGCTAGCTACATTACACATTTGTTATATTTTACATAAGTTGCCTACACACAGATTCATTAGTTATATTTTACATACGAGATGTGGCCTACACACAGATTCATTAGTTATATTTTACATACGAGATGTGGCCTACACACAGATTCATTAGTTATATTTTACATACGAGATGTGGCCTACACACAGATTCATTAGTTATATTTTACATACGAGATGTGGCCTACACACAGATTCATTAGTTATATTTTACATACGAGATGTGGCCTACACACAGATTCATTAGTTATATTTTACATACGAGATGTGGCCTACACACAGATTCATTAGTTATATTTTACATACGAGATGTGGCCTACACACAGATTCATTAGTTATATTTTACATACGAGATGTGGCCTACACACAGATTCATTAGTTATATTTTACATACGAGATGTGGCCTACACACAGATTCATTAGTTATATTTTACATACGAGATGTGGCCTACACACACATGAACTCTGGTTCATTTGAACATTCAAACAGATCTTTTTATTTGCATAAGGAACCCACTAAATGTAATCGGTATAATTAACTTGGCGAAGTTTATCATCAGACGCGGACAAAACGAATGAGTCCCTTTGTGTCTGAACTGTCTGAAGAGGCAATAATGTAAGTATATACACTCCTTATGCAGATAAAAAAGATCTGTTAGAATGTTCGGGCGTTGGCACCCTTGTTGATTTCACACAGGTTTTTTGGGACATGGCTCAGCGTTTCAACAGTAGCGACCAAAGCCTAAACAGCTAAAACAAACAACGGCTGTGACTTTGAAGTAGAGGAAGGAACACAACCCAAATCTACATCAACAGGAAGTGTCAGTGGTTCTCCAGGGTCCGGTTATCTAAGGCCTTGGTCTGGTACTATCAATCCTTGACGATGCACAAGGTCTCACACCAAGAGGATAGTAGAGTTTCCATCCGCTGAACACATTTGTGTTCATGTGATCACCTGGAGGTTTTCTACCCACGCACACAGACTCACTGTGTAAATATGTACATAACATCACTGGCGCTGATACCGCGTTATGCTGCGTCTAGTACCTTTCAGCCCTTTGTATTCTATGCACATTTAAAAACTACAATAAAACACTCTGCCAGGTTGGCACAACCATTTTTGTAGCTAGACAACATTGTCATTCGTAGCGTTCCTGTAGGTAGACCACGCTGTTTTTCGGCCACGTTTTTTGGGAAAGCCTTTCAACTAAGGAGGCTGATATGATTAGCCTACATCCCCGTCAGCTGCAGCCACACCCCCGTCAGCTGCAGCCACACCCCCGTCAGCTGCAGCCACACCCCCGTCAGCTGCAGCCACACCCCCGTCGGCAACGACCATGTTTAGAATTCGTGCCTAGGACCGGGCTCATTAGAACATGTACCTCTCCTCCACACGGTCTACCCAGCTGGTCCCTCTAGTCCACGGGTGCTTTATACTCACGTCACGTGTCACATAAAGCACATATCAAAGTTACAGCTACAGAAATGAATCTGGTTTGCAAGTAATAGTAATACATAATTACAACGATGTCTCTATGCCTCAGGAAGCTTTACCAAGGAGCAGAGCTGTAGTACTCGAGACCGGTCTCGGTCTCGAGACCGGTCTCGAGACCACTTTTTAAGGTCTCGGTCTCGTCTCGGTCTCGGTTACATTTGGACTCGGTCTCGACTCGGTCTCGGACAGTAAGGACTCGTAAATTCTTCCGAGACCAGCCGAGACCAGCGTAGAAATTATCGCCCACAATTTTTCTAGAAAAATATTTAAGTATGACATGTAGAGGCTGTATTTCCATTGGCTGTATTTCGTCCAGAGTCAGACTGTTTTTTTCTGATGTGGCTTATCCCGCCAATGGCTATCTACTTTTGAAGAAAAGCCCACCCCCAGCGTCGCTAGAGCGTGCACCCATTCACGTAAATACTTCAATCTTAAACATATGCTCGATCATGTCTGCACAATCAGCCAATATATTCGTTTTGCCTATATTCAGTACATTGAGCACAAATAAATAATTTGTCCGAAAACACACAGCGGTTAGTAATTAAAATACATATATCATGTTGAAAAGCTACAGCCTCGTCCATCATGACTTTTCCTAGATACGTGCATTTTACCATGTCCCGTTTTCAGAATTGCAAAATCACAAACCGAACACTATATAAAACTACTATTTACATGTTTTTGATACCTAAACTGCCTTCCTGTCGCCAAAATCCCACGCCGCTGGGCGTTGGTACCCTAATTGCGGTACCCAGACACCGATCACACTTCACTGAGCCTATATAGCAATGGTTGAATGGGCGATACACAGACAAATACTACGAGAATACATATAGACAATAGTCTGATTGGCTTGGTTGAACTACAAAAAAAGAGGTACGTTTATAAAGAAATATGTTTCACTAAATAAACAGAACGAATTCCGCCAAATACATACAGCCCCATTCATGTGTCATGCGCCTATTGCACTCAATAATTAATAACGAATGAACCACAGTGTATTCATATAGCCTACAAGAGACTTCAACAAAATATTGTTTTGTATCGAAATTAAACGAATATAAACAATAATTATTAATAGGCTAACTACAAATGGGCGATAAATGAAATTACTCATGCACACAGAAGGACGTGGGACATACATAAGGCCGGGGGGCATACGGCAGAAAGAGCATAAAACTGGAACGGTTATGGTCCGATCTATATGAAACTGAACCCGTTTTGGTCCGATCTTTATTAAACTGGAAGGGTTTTGGTCTGATCTATATGAACACTGTGCGCAGTTCAACCGGGTTAGTTTGCTGCTGTCTCATGTGCACTCGTAACAATAATGAACACTGTGCGTAGTGCAACCGGTTCGTTTGCGTGTCCTGCTCAAGCAGACAAACAACTGAAGCTGCGTGCCTGTGGACGGATAAATAATTATAAATAGATTTGTTTATCGGCCAATCATGCGCAAATCATTTGATTGCAAGTCGCTTGTGATCTAAAATGTGTTAGCATTTACTACATCAACATAGGACATACAGTTTGATGGATTTTCATTTATTCGATTTTTAGAAATTTTAATATCATAGCCTGTGCATTTTAAAATCATGGTTTTATTTCCGTATTTTATGTTTACATAAGACAATAAATAGGCCTACATACTCTTTTAATAAAATTCATTTAATTCAGGAAGACAACACAGTAGATGATCTGATGCTGTTGGTCAAGTGTTTTTTTACATTGGTCATTGGACCAAAAACATGTCATATTATTTAGTGTTGATATGACTGGTCTCGGTCTCGGCCCCCTTTGGTATCGGTCTCGTCTCGGTCTCGGCCACCTTCGGTCTCGGTCTCGTCTCGGTCTCGGCCCCCTTCGGTCTTGGTCTCGTCTCGGTCTCGGCCCCCTTCGGTCTCGGTCTCGTCTCGGTCTCGCTTTAGGTGGTCTCGAGCACAGCTCTGCCAAGGAGGTTTCCGGCCCAATTGGTTAGACTTACAGATGTGGCCTAGTACAGGGATTTTGTGACGCAGTAGGGATATCGGTTGTACCACACACCCGGCGTTAGCGTTCACGGTGTTAGGGCTTACCGTCCGTCATCATGCACACTGGTGCTGTGTAGCGACTGCCCTTGTTGTACAAGTCGTAGCGGGCCTGGACCGAGACACAGTACCAGGTCCTGGAGTCCAGTCCGGGGAGCGTCACCAAGGTGTTGGACGTGTTTATCACCTCCGGCCTCAGGCACTGACCAGGCAAACGGGGAAAACAGACGAAATCACAGAGAGCAGACAACGATTCTACATGGTCAATACCACAAGGAACACAAAGAACATTCTGAACACAAAACACAAACGCAGCAATCACCCACGCAGCAATCACCCACGCAGCAATCACCCACGCAGCAATCACCCACGCAGCAATCACCCACGCAGCAATCACCTACGCAGCAATCACCCACGCGACATCAACGCAGTAATCACCTAGGCAGCAATCACCCACGCAGCCATCACCCACGCAGCCATCACCTACGCAGCAATCACCTACGCAGCAATCACCTACGCAGCAATCACCTACGCAGCAATCACCTACGCAGCAATCACCTACGCAGCAATCACCTACGCAGCAATCACCTACGCAGCAATCACCTACGCAGCAATCACCTACGCAGCAATCACCTACGCAGCAATCACCTACGCAGCAATCACCCACGCAGCCATCACCCACGCAGCAATCACCCACGCAGCCATCACCTACGCAGCCATCACCCACGCAGCAATCACCCACGCAGCAATCACCCACGCAGCAATCACCCACGCAGCAATCACCCACGCAGCAATCACCTACGCAGCAATCACCTACGCAGCCATCACCCACGCAGCAATCACCCACGCAGCAATCACCCACGCAGCCATCACCCACGCAGCAATCACCCACGCAGCCATCACCTACGCGACATCAACGCAGTAATCACCCACGCGACATCAACGCAGTAATCACCCACGCAGCAATCACCTACGCAGCAATCACCCACGCAGCAATCACCTACGCGACATCAACGCAGTAATCACCTACGCAGCAATTTCAACTGTGGCAATGTGTGGATTTTAATGACTGACGAAAAATGTAAACATGCTAAATATATGTAAATGTTGCTTATTAAGTTAAAAAAATGGAACGGTCTTACTCGCAGAACCGACTTTTGTCTTTGACAAACAGACTAACATAAATCCACTCACTACCAAGCTGTGCGTCTGTTCCACGGTACTTTCCTACATTTGACGCACTCACTGTAAGTCTCTCAGGCAAATCTACTAAATCACCTAAATGTAAATGTGGTTCTGCAGGCTGTTTCCAGGAGTCACATGTTGACTGAGGTAAATCCCAGGTGTCTTTAGAGACCAGAAAAAAGGAGAAGTAAGCTGTTAGAACGGAAAAAGGACGAGCTCTCTTTATATATACTTCCTCCCGAAAGAGAAGTGTTCTGGACGAAGGGCTATTTTCAGCATCAAGCACAGAGGCAGCTGTTTCTGAAAATTACACAATCTCTTCACGAGCAAACCCTTAGACATCATCAAAAACAAAGAAAACAACCATCCTGTTTGTTGTTTCTGATTGAAGCAAACACTCGATACAAAAATGAAAGACACACACACACACACACAACTCATTGCTCAGTACCTGAGGATCATCCGAACAGCTCCAGTATTGGATACGGTAATAATATTCTGTGCCGATCAGGTCACTCATAGGGACTCCGTTGCTGGCCAGTGCGGTGGAGATGGACACATCCAGCAGATTACCAGCGGGAGCCAGTTCCACCCTAGACGGAGGCCCCAGTGCAGCTGGACAAGGAACGAAGGGTTAGCCTAGTTGCCTTGTTCACACCCGGTACAATTCGTCTTGGCGGTCCCATAAGACCTGATACATTATTAACTTGCATTCTGTCTAGTGGGTAAGATTGGGTCAAGGTTGGACAAGCGCTGGATACAATTTGCACTCTGTTCGTGTTTTTTTCTGTGGAGACTGCATAGGCGCACGATCGCTTTGACCGGACGTCTCGAGTCGGTTTCAGCAGCGTTGCCTCACAACTTGATGTCTAGTTCCGCGAACGCTATGAAACAATCGACATTCTCATTCGCACTCAACTGCTCCTGACCTATTGTTGCAACATTCTCCCATGTCATACAATCCCATATATTTTATAATGAAAAGGGTCTCTGTGTCACAGCTAATTCACACAGTAAAGAACCAGTAAAATGCTGGAAAGCTCATTTTATTGCATGATAAACAGAATCTCTAGGTTACGAAATCTCAGTCTGACTCGACACACCCTCCCAGGTCTCACCATCTTCATCGGGGCAGAAGTTTTTGCGGACCCAAACTGAGGGGTGTCCGTCTACACTGGCTCGGACCCGGAGCACAAACATGCCCTGGTAGAGCAGATGACAGCCTGTGAAGTCACAGGAGGTGTCACTGGTCCCGTTGCATACAGATGTCCAGGTGTGATTCCTGCGCAACTTGTGCGCGCTGTGGGCACAGAGGAACACTGGCGGTTCATATACATTGAAAATATTAGACAATTAGGACATTACATTAGACATGAAGGGCAGGGTTCTAGGATGTGTGTGTGCGTGTGTGAGACTCACGCTATGTACTCTGCTGAAAAAGTAACAGGCCTGTCAGTGTAGTTTCGGTCCCAGTCCCAAATCAATAAGTATTGTGTGTTTTCGGTCTGCAGAGTTAGGTTCCGAGGTGCCGGCACCTTTCCAAGCACTGAAACGGAAAAATAGAGGAAACTGTATTTAACGGGCGAGTTTTGTCGTATAACCTTTTAATGTATTTGTTACTTAATTTACAGGCGCACACCAAAGACCCCCAGTCCGTACACCAGAATAACATATGCTCTAAAGGAGGAAATTACTTTGAAGAATAAACGAAAACAAACCCTCCCCTGTGGTTAGAAACAGAGAATAGGTCAACACCGACAACACTGAGTTCGCTACATAGAACGGTGCTCATAAACCCACTGTACTCGTCTGGATCAAAAGATGTTGATTGGCTGCGTGACAAACCTGACAATAGACAACAGGTTTTCTAAGAGAGAGAAAAACCAGGTTCCTCAATATGCGCGCGTTCCCACTATGAACCCGCGGTACACACACCACTACTGGGTGACGATTAGGACACCATTGAGAGTCAGTCAAGTTGTCTGACTAATGACTCTAAAGTGGTATTACCCGGAATGATAACACTCGCCTGTTCCCATTCCTGAGTAATGTTCGCTCCAGTGGGGCCTTTGCTGTTTAGATAAACATCACAGTGTTTCTGTCACGTAGCAGGAGGGTGTGGCTGAAAGCCGACCGTAGTCGAAACTGCCTTTCTGAAACACCTGAGGCTTCATTTTGATGAGTAGCTACAATTAAACCTGTCCAATGCCAGAGGAAATGTGAATGCAAGAAAATAATACACGAAGACCGACCGCAGTTGAGTCCATTATGTTAAAGGAATTAAACGACTTTGAATACCCCCCCCCCACCCCTAAGTGTAACTAGCGAAACTGGCTAAGCAAAGAAAATACTTGAGTGCTTTGTAACCATGGATTAAATAGCCTTAAGCGAACAGGGTTGGGTGGACCTCAGCTCCTTGATGGCTTAGATTTAAAAGACATTCCATCCCGACAAGTCATAAGACTCAAGCAGAGTGACGCATTCATTTCCATTAATTCATAAATTATTGGCAGACTTGTTTTCAGTATCCGTGCATCTTTTCCAAGCAATGTTCACAACACCAAGCCTTTACACACAGTGCCTGAAATCAGATAAACACATTAGGAGAAATGCTAAATTGACATCCAGATGATGAGGTGGCGTCCGTGTTTTTTCAAACACAAGTCGACTCAACTACTTCACAGACAACGAATCTATTCCCAGTCACTACTTTTATGATGTATATTGCTTAATTTCCTTAAGTGTATGTAAGTATTAAACAAAATATTACGGATGAAACAAACCAATAGTGTGAACAGCGATCTCTGCAAAAAAACAAACACTGTGCTTATTTACAATGGATAACATTATATACAGAAGACACTAGACGATTTGGTTTTACAAGCCTGCATTTGCTTGAGGTGCTAGCTTCTGAGGTAGTGTGCTCCACCACATTATTAAACAAGCTACCCGGAAGGGCCAAGTTCATGCGTTTCAAGTATAATGTAAGGAATTGTGCAAACTATGTGCACTAGACTTCCAGGTTTAAGTCGTGCTACTGAATGATTTGGGTTCAGGGTAGAACATACACTCTAAAAAATGATTCAGAGGACCTTTAGCCGTTACTTAAATAAACTTATTGTTGTGAGATAAAAATGTAAGTTATTTTGTACTGTGAAACTTTTTGTTTGTAGTTGTTATATTTTTGATCTCTAGTGACACATTATTCATACCTTTCGTTTCATACAATCACGACTTAGACAAACTTAAAACCTTCCATTTATCTATAAATAACAAAATTCTAGTTCTTGTAACTTAATTTTTGTAAGTTGATTTATTTCCCCAACGTTTACATTTTTGCCGCGCATCAAATCCTTGCATGTTGTGCTGATGCTGGTTCTACGCCTGGTTAAATCTAACTGACAGGAGGTCAACAAATACATTTTTCAGATAAGGTAAATGTTATTACAGGTACAAACATAGCCTATATTTTTATTTATTAACTCAAACACTTCGGTTTTGATGGTAAAATTATGGCAGTTGAGCGGCTGTTTTAGACGTGCGCTAGCTAGCTTCTCAATCGCATGTATCTGTCCAACAACAGACAAGTTGAACAAGCGTGTAATTTTCTGCTTTAGATTTCTGCTTATATATAACATCAAAGTTTTCCCTCAAGTGTTACTGGCTTACTGTAGTTATAAATGAGAAGATGTTAATTGATAAGAGAAAGGGGCATATTACAGGGGAGAGTGTTCCCAACTTAGTGTTACTTCTGTTTTCGGTGACAGTTATTAAGTTTATGTACCGGTAACTTAAAAATGCTCTTTATTGTGATCGGAAAGCTAATTCACCATACTTAAAATGTTGTGTTGGAACAACTTAAATAGGCCTACTTGTGTTTATGGTGACAGTTATTAAGTTCACGTTATTTAAAAATGTTTTTTATTTAGGACAAAAATCTAATTCGCCATCCGTAAAACATTGTGTTGTATCAATGTAATTTTATCAGGAGTTGGCATAACTAAAGAAATTGATGCAATTTGTTGCCTTAATTTTTTGTTGTTGACTCAATGCATTATTTTTTAGAGTGTACAATTGAGGTTAGTGTTGTGCATTTTTGATGTTTTTTTTGTTATGTTTAGCCACAGCAATTTGTCTATAACTGCACTGGTTTCTCTAAAATGTTTACCATCCCAATAAATAGACTCTACAGTGTTTCCTCTATGTTGATTGGGTAGTGGCGGCTCGCCATGTCTAAATTTCTGCCGCCACGGTATCAGAATATGGCCGTACAGTACAAACGCGAAAAGCCGTCTATCAGCATGTCGGAGACACGCGCTTCACACAGCTAGCGGGCACGCGCACCACCCGGCTGACAAGGGAGAGAAAGGAAAAAAGAGAGACCGCAGCTTTCTGGAGAAGAACTTGAGTGGCAATCGGGAGAATTGGGAGGCTGTTGGGCCGTTGACGAGGGAAGGGAACGCAATTGTATCATCGGTTTACTTGCCTCCATGTGGAGTTGGCCACAATGAGCAATTAGTGCAACTCTTGGCATTAATGTAGACCTTTTGGATATATCTGCTGTGGTTAAAACAATACAAAAACCTAGTGCGCTGCGGCGTTTTGCCACTATAAATTGACACGATATGAAAACCCATATTATCAAAACCCGGGCTAAGAGCGCAGAACGGAGCAGTGGGTGGAGCAGGGTGTAGTGGTGTAGTGGTGCGTATACGCAAGTATACGGCGTATACCCACCTCTGAGGAGAGGGATTTACAGTATAATTAAAACCATTCCCGCAAGGTTAGTTTTTATAGTGCGAGAAATTCGCGCACAAATATATTTGCTACATCTCAGACAGAGGTAAAGTTGGTTGGAAATTCGATATTGGATATTCAACGGATAGTCGGAGGCCGAAATCAGGTCTGGTTTTCCCGCAAGCGGACACAAACCTCTGTCTGCTTATAGTTAGGGACCGTCTATAAAGTACAAGTCTCAACGTTATTAATTCAATAGCTGTTTAACCATTTGGCCTTGAAACTTCAAATCACTATCAGATTGTTTTATAGAGTACACCCACATTTTGCACAGCTTTGTTTTTTTTAAGGAAATGGTGTAAGAGACGTTTAATAAACATTTAAAATTGTAAAAATCTATCTTTTTGTGTGAAATCACTTGAAAACCTCAATTTACTTTCATATTGTGTGTGCTCTCGTTTGTGTCTATGGTGTGTTGACCAAGGCGCGTGATTGAGATCTCTAAATTCACAGTATACCCACCTAACCAGACACCACAGCACTGGGCAGCGGGTAGTGCGGTCGGTTGCGGAGCCGTAGGGCGCTGATTCCATTGGTAGATGTGATTATTTTTTTTAATCACGTTCAAATACATTTCACCAGTAACGTAAACGCGTGTTTCTACAATAGTTCCCAGGGAACGTAATTGTTGAGATAGTTTTTTTTTTGCATGCGTTGCTAGATGGGCTAGCATGTGAGAGAAGGTCCTCCACACTAAAATGTGTTAAACACAGGCCAAAAAGTGCTGACTTCCATTGCAAAACATACTTTAAGCAAGTAAACACTTTATTGAACTACTACCCAATCAACAGAGGAAACACTGCACTGACAAGATAACTATCTACCGTTTATTCTAGCTCGTCTCATGTAAAACGCTAGGTAGATTTATGTTAGCTGGCATTAACATGTCTCAGCTATGCAACTAAACGACAGACATACTTTGAAAACCTCTACAGCAGAATGTGCGCTATAGATCATTACTAGTATGTATTAATTTTTCAATTGAAATATAAAATATAGCCCTTTACCAGTGTATATTTAAAAAAAAATGCCGCATGAGTCAGCCGCCTGGAACTTACAAATTGGGGTGGTTGGAATTTCGATTGGACTTTAATCGGATGAACAATTGAATATTTGAACATCTACTTCTTTACATTCACTGGGAACCACTCAAGCTTAGTATGGATGACATATCCCACACCCCCCATGACGTTTTAATATCATATATAATATCATAATAATGTGCTTCTACTGACTGTGTTGTTGAAGACTACTTCAAAATGCTGACTGTGTTGTTGAAGACTACTTCAAAATGTCTAACTGGAGTCGATGTCACACACACACTTTTCCGTTCACTTTCCAGTCATTGTGGATTATGTTTATCATAGGACAATATACATAACGTAAACTCCCTGGTTAAAACACATTTTGATTTCATGAGCCCACAAGCGAGTCCTGAAATTGCTCCATTTAATAACCACAACAGGCAAATCATTATCAGAGAATGAAAAAGGGAGTACTCAGAATAAATTTATCGAAACCATGAAGTGAAATATATCCCCAATTTTCAGGCAGACAAATGGAAGTCAACAGATGTACAAATAGTAATATTCCTTTACTTGTGTATCTACATGTATACTAATAATATTATAAATCTAATAGCTGCTGTCTCGCGATAACACCTCACATTCACATAACGCCGTTACTTCAGCCGAGCTAGCATTATGCTAGTAGCTAGCTAGCGCTAGTTAAGTTACTTACCGAAACTGACAAAAGCACACAGGACGAGAGCAACCCGGTTCATTTTGAAGAAAGATCATTCATGCAGTCTTCTAATAGGATTTTAATCTAAGTTGTTCATATCAGAATCGCCGGTAGATACGGACAGTCGTAATAACATATATCCAGCACCACCCAAACCAGACGCAGAAGTGTTTTTGGTCTCTCTTATGTGTTCCACTGCGCATGATTGTGACGTAGTTCTTCAATTTCTTCAGATGGCCGGACTGCAACGAGCTATTTTAAAGTTATTCATGTACTTTTGTTTGTATGTGTGTATTCTTGCTCCCGCATTCTCACACACACACACACACACACACACACACACACACACACACGCGCACACACGCACAAAAAAGAACAAAACACTATAAAACACATTTTATTTAAAAACAATTGTACAAATCACATGTCTATCACATTTTTTGAATATCCTTCATTTAAATTAATAATAAAAGAACCAACCTCCGGCACAATACTACATAGAGCCAACCATAGACAATGGGACCACTCTACATATTGTGGTTACTTATTGCACAAGTGTTGTTGAGTGTTTGTTAGCGGTGTATAAAATGTAAGGCCAGGTGCTACGTTTTCACATTGCCTTTAAAAAGTATCCACTTGCCGATTGTTTTGGGCCAGGCCTAGTCAAAGTCCATGGCCGTCTTTTAGTCCTGGTGCGTACCGGTGTAGTGTGTACGTGAGTAGTGAAAGAAGGCAGTATACCTAGAGCGTATTATGTCAGTAACCTGCTTCTTGGGAAAGCAAGGCATAGCATTCAAAGGTCATGATGAAACAGAGTCAAAACAATGGCAATTTCCTAGAGTGCATGTCACTTTTGACCAAATTTGATCCCTTCTTGCAGAGATACACAGCCTCTTGAAACACCACGTACCTCTCATCTGATAGCCAAAATGAGATGACAGAGGGGGGCTGTCTGTGTGAACTCTCACAATTAAGCTGGTGCTCTGAAAAGATCACAAAAAAGAAACAAAATATCTGGATTTTTGAGTAAATTGAACCAATGTTAAAATTATTATGTTATTTTTCAATAGACATATTTTTTGTTTTTGTGTGAAACGAGGGTGGGTGGTGGCAGTGAGGCTCATTGGGTGCTCAGCCCCCCTAAAGCTCTGACCCTAGAATCGCCCCTGGTCTTCACAATGACCACTTTGTATGGTATTGTGTAATTTCGCAACGAGTCACACCCACTTCCCTGGCTTCCATTTTCGTCCTTGTGCTTGTTTTTTCCCTCACTTTGGTCACCAAGGTTCTGTCGAGACACACCTTCCCAGTCCACTCCAAAATATATCTTATTCACATGGTCCCGACATGGCAGGCATGTGACAAAGGCTCTTTGTGATCAAACAGTTCGCCTTCCATTTTCAATACTATTTGTAGGTCCAGCCAGTCAGTCAGTCACAATTCAAGTGTAAAACATCCCCTTTTCGCAATGGAACAAAGCTTCTTTCTGTGTCATCCGTTTGCTTCGCCAAGTCCACAGACAAGATGCTGACCTCGTGGTACATCTCGTCAGGCTCGGGGCTCTTGTGCATGGCCAGGAAAGATGAGCCCTGCTGGTTTGGGATTGATAATAATGAGGTTTAAGGTTTGGGTTAGAATGAGGTAAAAGGTTTGGGTTAGAATTAGGCATAAGGTTAGGGATAGAACGAGGTTTAAGGTTTCTGACAGGGTGTGGTTTAAGGTTTGGGATTGATAATAATGAGGTTTAAGGTTTGGGTTAGAATGAGGTAAAAGGTTTGGGTTAGAATTAGGCATAAGGTTAGGGATAGAACGAGGTTTAAGGTTTCTGACAGGGTGTGGTTTAAGGTTTGGGATTGATAATAATGAGGTTTAAGGTTTGGGTTAGAATGAGGTAAAAGGTTTGGGTTAGAATTAGGCATAAGGTTAGGGATAGAACGAGGTTTAAGGTTTCTGACAGGGTGTGGTTTAAGGTTTGGGATTGATAATAATGAGGTTTACGGTTTGGGTTAGAATGAGGTAAAAGGTTTGGGTTAGAATGAGGTATACGTTTAGGGATTGAATAGATCAGTTTTAAGATTAGAAATATAGTGAGGTTTAAGATCAAGGATAAAACTAGGTATACGTTTAGGGTAAGTGTTAGAGGACACCCGGCCACGGCCCATACAGACCTCTGTAAAGTGTTCAGGCAACTGGGGCTTGTTTCCCAAAAAGCTGACCAATCGGTAGCTGCACCAGGCGACCAGTACCAGCGCCAGCACGGCCACGGCAATCAAAACAGTCACTCCGAAGACCAGAAGCCAGGGAGAGTGCTCGGCTGTGGACGGAATTGCAGTTAAAACGGGAACAACGCGTGGAATTACACAGTGAGAAAATATCCCTCAAGAGCAATGTATCAAAATGAAATACAGTACAAGCAAATGATGGATTGACCTGGGTGTCTGATATATTAGCAAAATGTAAATGTATAGTGGAATAATTCAAAGCATACATTGCACTTTTATATTTCTGTGACATTCATCTGAATTCTGATACCATTGTATGGCAAAAGGATGCCTGATTAAATTTTGGGCCAGGTTAAAAATTCAAACCTATGCATCTGTATTAAATAAATACTACTTGTATTGAAAGTACCTCATTACAAAACACATCGGCCTCAATTTCAGCCAAGTGCACAACAAAAGACAATATGCATTCCTAAAACTCCTTATCTTTGCCTGGCAGCACACTTGCACTGTAAAACCTGAACAAAGCATTCACACAGAATATCTCAGTTTAAACACAAAAAGACGCCGAGAAGGAAGTGAGAACGTGACGTCGGGCTCACCGTTAGCAGTGCTCTCACAGGTGACGTTGCTGAGCTGGCTTCGTTTGACGAACCTCTGTGTTATGACCCCAACCTGGAAACAGTAGTGGCTCAGCGGCTCTAGATCCAGGACCACCTTAGACAAGGTGCTGTTAATATTTCTGGCCTTAAATGAAGAAAAAAAACAGACCAATAGTGAGGGAAGGTCTGAACACCTGAATCACCCCCCATTTGCAGATTTGAGTCTACTTAGGTGTTCCTCTACTAGCTTTGGCCACCTGGATTTGGGAGTTAGTGTCCTAACAGGTCTTGTCAGATTGGATGTGGAGCGTCAGTGAACTCTAGGTGTCCTCCACACAATTTAAGTACGTAAACAATTGTAGTTGTTCATTTCCACAGATTTGACACATTTTTTAAATTGGTTTTGCTTTTGCCATTATTGGGTGTTGTGAGTAGTTGATGGCATGTGTTAAATTAATTATTGATTCAGTCAAACACAACCAAATATGTGGTAAGCGATTGGGTATGAATACCTTCCAAAGCCATTGTAATCCCAGAAGGCCAGCATAACTTTTCAATCCCAGCATACCTTTTCAGTCCCAGATGTAAAAAGGCCAGCATACCTTTTCAATCCCAGCATACCTTTTCAGTCCCAGATGTAAAAAGGCCAGCATACCTTTTCCTCCTGGCCCACTTTCCAATAAGTGATAGAAAAGTTTGCCCAGTTGTAGATGTCGCGGAACTTTGAGATCCTGAACACTGGATCTTGGATGTTCACGTCAATTTTTGTACCAGTGGCGACCAGCGTCACATTGGGAGGTCCGATGTTCGCTGTGTGGAGAGAGCCATTGGTATGGATCGGTAAGTGCACTCCCTTCAGGTCATGTGTGAAGACAAACTTCACCGAACTATATTAAAGAGGAAATGCTGCCTGACTGTCTAGATGTTTGTATTCAACTCAACCAGCGGTTTATTGAGCAGCTGCTCCCATCTGATTCGAATGTGTTGTGGTGCTCGCTTGTTTAGAAACAGTACGGCGATAACATGCCAGCGAACAACATTTGTCGTGGGGGTGTGGTTTATCCCGTGGGTGTCTCTTGTTAAGGCAAGGATACACTCACCTGTCAAAACCTGGACATAATCCAGATTTTGCCCAAAACCAGCCCCCACAGAATGCCCAATGACCAGTGACCAATGACCAGTCACCAATGACCAGTCACCAATGACCAATGACCAGTCACCAATGACCAGTCACCAATGACCAGTGACCAATGACCAGTCACCAATGACCAGTCACCAATGACCAGTGACCAATGACCAGTGACCAATGACCAGTCACCAATGACCAGTCACCAATGACCAATGACCAGTCACCAATGACCAGTCACCAATGACCAGTCACCAATGACCAATCACCAATGACCAATCACCAGTCACCAATGACCAGTCACCAATGACCAGTCACCAATGACCAATGACCAGTCACCAATGACCAGTCACCAATGACCAGTCACCAATGACCAGTCACCAATGACCAATCACCAATGACCAATCACCAATGACCAGTCACCAATGACCAGTCACAGGGGGTGGCAATTGTTTTCCTGCTTTAAGGACATCTTTTACGTGAGTTTAATAGAAAACGATGTTCATGGTATCGCTAAATGTGTTATCAACGCATTACAACCAGGTTCTCCTACAGCAAGACGACCCAGAGATGGTCAGGAGAAACTCACTGTGTTCGTCCATGACAAACTCCTCTGTGTTCACCCAGGGCGACGAGTACCCATCTCGCTCAGCTCTCACCTGGAAACGGTACACTCCTAGCGCAGTTAACTGAGGAGTGAAGTCACAGCTGTGGGCTGTTGTATTCAAACACACCACCTTATAGCCCTGGATTATTGGCCTATGAACAAAAAACAAACAACAAGGTATGAATGTTAAAATATTGTTTCTGGATTTAGCCAGCGACTTTTATTTTCTCGAATGTCCATCTGACCATGGTTCTGCCAGAGCTAGTAGCATCTGTTTTCTAGTAAGAGTCCAGTGCCAGGGTATGAGACCAGTATTTGCCGGGGTATGAGATCAGGTCCGTACCCAGTAGGAAAAGGATATTTCCGAAGTAGTTGTTAGGTTTGCGGTAAAACAATTGGGATTTGAGACTTATGTGTTAGCGTAATGTGTCAGGGCCAAACCTTAATACAAAAAGACTGTCAGAAACACATTTTTTATTTAACTAGGTAGGCCAATCGAGAACATATTCTAATTTGCAACAGGGGATAATCTGGGGATTGAACCCAGGACATCATACACACAAAGCATCCACTCTACCATTGAGCTACCAACTGCTCCTAATATGAATTTACATAACAAACAATTGCTCCAGAACAAATACAAAGTAATGGTGATTTTGTGTGGGCATGTTTAACTATCCGGCTGGGAACCAAACATCCCTGTAGATTTTTAGGGGTTATGTTTCAGGGTTAATTACAGGGTAAGATTCAAGGTTAGTTTTCGGGTTACGGTTAGGAATAAGTTAAGGCCAGGGTTAGTAAAAGGTTTATGCACTGGTCAATTAGGTTAAGTGTAGGCTACATGTGTGTTAGAGTGAGCGCTAGTATGCAGAGGTAATTATGTTCTGTGTGTGTGTGTGTGTGTGTGTTGTGAGATAGAGAAAGATAGATGGTGAACTCGTAAAGTGATATTGTGTGTGTGTGCTGTTAAGTGGTAAACAAATGGAGACTGTCGGTAGAAAGAGGTATAGTCCTATTTGGAAAGGTTTCCCGGTCCTCAGGCTAGATAGCAGGGTGCATTGATCTTAAGTTGGTGAGTTGCCAGATACGGTGTAGGCTACTGTTTGTAGCGTTGGAGAGGACTTCGCTTACTGGAAATTATCAGGAATGAGGCTAAAACTGGTTTTCAAAAGTCCAATAACCAACAATCTAATTTTCCAACAATCTTTTTCAAGTTTGGGCAAACGAATGACTGTGAAGTAAAATAAATTGCTGGTCAGTTTGCTATTTTCCCAGAACAGTTGTTGAACTTATGGTTACAGTAACTACTAACCTGTACTCAGCTCTGTAGGTGATGTTTTCTGTTTGATTCTCAGGGGCAGTCCACTCTAACAGGAGTCCCATGTTGACAGAGTTAATCCTTACATTTGTTGGTCCTGGTAGTTTAGCCATCACAGCTAAAAATAAAGCACATTCAGTACCAGAAAATTTAAAACAGATGATGATGATGATGTATGTAAATGATGATGTAATGATGGAAGTGTACATGGGATTAAAACATTGTTTAACAAAAATGACCAATGAGTATGTATTATCAAATACTGATATTGGATACGGATATCAAGGCGTAGTCATGGGGGGGAGGGGTTCCCGTTCGGTGGGCTGATGGTCACATCACTGCTTTTTGCGGATGATGTGGTCCTGATGGCCTCATCGGTCGGTGACCTTCAGCACTCACTGGATCGGTTCGCAGCCGAGTGTGAAGCGGCTGGGATGAGGGTTAGCAACTCTAAATCTGAGGCCATGACTCTCAGCAGGAAACCGGTGGAGTGCCTACTCCGGGTAGGGAATGAGTCCTTACTCCAAGTGAAGGAGTTCAAGTACCTCGGGGTCTTGTTGCGAGTGAGGGAATAATGGAGCGGGAGATTGGTCGGAGGATCGGAGCAGCGGGGGCGGTGTTGCATTCGCTTCACCGCAACCTTGTGACGAAAAGAGAGCTGAGCCGAAAGGCAAAGCTCTCGATCTACCGGTCAATCTTTGTTCCTACCCTCACCTATGGTCATGAAAGCTGGGTCATGACCGAAAGAACGAGATCGCGGGTACAAGCGGCCGAAATGGGTTTTCTCAGAAAGGTGGCTGGCCTCTCCCTTAGGGATAGGGTGAGAAGCTCAGTCATCCGAGAGGAACTCGGAGTAGAGCCGCTGCTCCTTTGCATAGAAAGGAGCCAGTTGAGGTGGTTCGGGCATCTTGTAAGAATGCCACCTGGGCGCCTCCCTAGAGAGGTGTTCCAGGCACGTCCAGCTGGGAGGAGACCTCGGGGAAGACCCAGGACTAGGTGGAGAGATTATATCTCCACACTGGCCTGGGAACGCCTCGGGATTCCCCAGTCAGAGCTGGCTAATGTTGCCCGGGAAAGGGAAGTTTGGGGTCCCCTGCTAGAGCTGCTACCCCCGCGACCCGACCCCGGATAAGCGGTTGAAGATGAGATGAGAGATGAGACATTGGGTGGTTATAGAATTAAGAAAATGTAAAGGAAGGCAATTTCAAATTATTATCTACAAAATAATATGGAAAACAATGAGTCCTGATGCTGAATGGTCAGTATATATGTATGAGATCAGGTTCATACCCACATAAACAAATCACTTTGTTAAGCTATATGGTAAAGGCAAAAGAGTAAGAATACTGACCTGCCAATCCATGTAGAGTTAAACATAGAAGTTTGACAACCACATTATTTGAAACGGTATGTGGCATGTTGTCGAAGAAACGTTTCAGTGTAAACTAAATAGACGAAAATGTACCAATGTCTAAATGTCGTTATGTTAAAATGTCCTGATGTTAAAATGTCCTAGACGCGGTACTTCTGCCTTTTCAATGGGCGGAGATTTACCTAGAAAGCGAAACTAGCGCCCGGTAAATCCAGAAGCTTATGCCTGAAACGAAACGTTTTAAAAACGAAATGTTTAATCGAGAAGCCTTTCTATTGGTCACATTAATCTAGTTTCACCGCACGTTCGTTCTGTTGAATAAAACGTTTAATCAAGAAGCCTTTCTATTGGTCACATTCATCTAGTTCCACACCACGTTTGTTCTGTTAAATGAGACGTTTAATCGAGAAGCCTTTCTATTGGTCACGTTCGCTCTGTTAAATAAAACGTTTTGCCAACTAAACACTGAACTGAACATCCCCCCAACGTGTTGTTCGGGGAAACCATGTCACCATGGCATTTCCTTGTCTCAATGTTCCAACAATTTGGCTTTAAAATGGATTTAAAATAACACAACGTACATTTATTTGCTTACTTCAATTCACGTCTAATGTTATTATATAAGATAAACATTATACAATTGTATTCAATATTCCCTTACCCCACTGATATGATGTAGGCCTAATCTAGAATTACAGGTTAAACAAGAGCAACCATGTAGAGCTTCCAATAGACTAGCCAATCCTAATTTAACCCAAACAATTCATATTATTCCTTAAGGAAAAGTGGGTTTGGGAAAGAGTCCACAAGATAGCAGCTCTGCAGGAACAAGGTAGGCAGCCCCTGGCACATCTTTCTCCACAAACTTTTACAGGGATAATGGGAAACTCGTGGCAGTCCAATTCCAAAGCCAGTGTCGGTTCTGTGTCGCACCTGTGTCCAGAGTGAACATTGAAGGTTTGACTGAGACTCTTCATCACCCCACAAGTCAACAGATGACTGCAGGCAGGGAGAGTGTAAATAGAAAGGCTTTTGGTTTTCTACCACAGAAGAAGAAATCCTTCCAGTTGTGTGAAATTGCTTTTCTGTAAATACATTTTGTTTGTAAGGTAACAGGCAACGTTTCAGCGGGGAGCCGAGTACAGTGACCACAGAACTGTTTTGACAACTGGGCTCTGCAGGTAAAGCAGGCGACCAACGTAGACCACCACTCCACAGGACAGCGCCACCAGCAGGCTGAGGACACACAGTCCACTTAGAAGCACAGTCACTAGGGGGAACAGACAGATACCAAGGGTTAGAAGCTATCAGATATAAGTATCAAGTGACTGGGTCATCGCTGTGAGTAACCAGTGCTGTAATTGGGCCAGTGCTCTGAGTAACCAGTGTTGTAATTGGGCCAGTGCTCTGAGTAACCAGTGTTGTAATTGGGCCAGTGCTGTGAGTAACCAGTGTTGTAATTGGGCCAGTGCTGTGAGTAACCAGTGTTGTAATTGGGCCAGTGCTGTGAGTAACCAGTGTTGTAATTGGGCCAGTGCTGTGAGTAACCAGTGTTGTAATTGGGCCAGTGCTGTGAGTAACCAGTGTTGTAATTGGGACAGTGCTGTGAGTAACCAGTGTTGTAATTGGGCCAGTGCTGTGAGTAACCAGTGTTGTAATTGGGCCAGTGCTGTGAGTAACCAGTGTTGTAATTGGGCCAGTGCTGTAACCAGTGTAACTGCTGTGAGTAACCAGTGGGCCAGTGCTGTGAGTAACCAGTGTTGTAATTGGGCCAGTGCTGTGAGTAACCAGTGCTGTAATTGGGCCAGTGCTGTGAGTAACCAGTGTTGTAATTGGGCCAGTGCTGTGAGTAACCAGTGTTGTAATTGGGCCAGTGCTGTGAGTAACCAGTGCTGTAATTGGGCCAGTGCTCTGAGTAACCAGTGTTGTAATTGGGCCAGTGCTGTGAGTAACCAGTGTTGTAATTGGGCCAGTGCTGTGAGTAACCAGTGTTGTAATTGGGACAGTGCTGTGAGTAACCAGTGTTGTAATTGGGACAGTGCTGTGAGTAACCAGTGTTGTAATTGGGACAGTGCTGTGAGTAACCAGTGTTGTAATTGGGACAGTGCTGTGAGTAACCAGTGTTGTAATTGGGACAGTGCTGTGAGTAACCAGTGTTGTAATTGGGACAGTGCTGTGAGTAACCAGTGTTGTAATTGGGCCAGTGCTGTGAGTAACCAGTGTTGTAATTGGGCCAGTGCTCTGAGTAACCAGTGTTGTAATTGGGCCAGTGCTCTGAGTAACCAGTGCTGTAATTGGGCCAGTGCTGTGAGTAACCAGTGTTGTAATTGGGCCAGTGCTCTGAGTAACCAGTGTTGTAATTGGGCCAGTGCTGTGAGTAACCAGTGTTGTAATTGGGCCAGTGCTCTGAGTAACCAGTGCTGTAATTGGGCCAGTGCTCTGAGTAACCAGTGCTGTAATTGTGCCAGTGCTGTGAGTAACCAGTGTTGTAATTGACCAGTGTCATATCATATATTTTATGTTTTATGTACGCCTTCCTGCCAAAGCAAATTCCTTGTCTGTCATTCATGGCGATTAAACACTGATTCTGATTCTAATAGGGCCAACTAACTTCATTGTGAAAAATGACACAGATAGAACCTCCGCTACTGTCACCTCCGCTACGGTCACCTCCGCTACGGTCACCTCCGCTACGGTCACCTCCGCTACGGTCACCTCCGCTACGGTCACCTCCGCTACGGTCACCTCCGCTACGGTCACCTCCGCTACGGTCACCTCCGCTACTGTCACCTCCGCTACTGTCACCTCCGCTACTGTCACCTCCGCTACTGTCACCTCCGCTACTGTTAGCTCTGGTACTGTACTTGTGTTCACGCCTGCAGGGCTGGTGAAAGCACAGTGGGGCTGAGACTGAATAGAGTGAGTGTTGACGACCGAACTCGCCGTGACGGTAACACAATACTCCACACGTGGTTCCAGGTAGCCAATCACAGTGTCCCCGGTGGCGGTGAAGCTAAACTGTAAAAAAAAGAAGAGGGAAACAGATATTAGCTCCTGTTGATGATCTTATTGAGATTTTATTGAGTGATTTGTTGTGGAACCGAAACTGTGCTGTATCTGAATGACCTGTTGAAAAGTGTGTGGAAGGTTGTGGAAAGCTTAGCCTTCGTTCATTCAAGTGAGCCAAAGTTTGTGCCAGGATGTTCATGGCCCTTTCTCATTGAAATACTGGTCCTAATTACTAGTGCTACTGCTTTTATCATGAATAGTTGTCTTCAATCACCGTATCTCCCTCCCATATGTAGGTAAACCTAAACTCCTCATTCCCACGCACACAGATTGGCACAGCTGAGACTCCCTGTCAAAGACAGCGTTTGAGTGATTGGTCATTTACACGGTTTTCCTGACCTTTTTATCTGTGCCATTATAGACAGTCTAATACTTGTGTTACTTTCTTGTCATAGATAACAATGTACTTTGCTCAATGAGTCAATTAGAAAACATGTATTATTTTTTGGGGGGATATTTTATTAGCTAAAATGCGGATGGTTTCACAAAGGAAACATTTCACCACCTGTCGCTACTCAAGATAACTGCCACTAATGGATGTCAGAAAGATCTCCCTACATCTAACCTGTGTGGGCGTGCTTTTAGAGAAAAAAGCAGGCTTTTCTTGAACACATAGACATGTAAGTCTCGTGAGAGGAAGGTGTGGGCAAAACCACACAAATCTATGTCTGCAGCCCGAGAGATAAACCACCGCAAGAGGAAAAATCGACCGTATTATATTCACATTTTCAACAGATCCCGTATACTTTCACGTTACCGATCTGTTTCTCATCAAAAGGATAAGAGTGGCTGTGGCCACATTCTCAGAACTTCATATCTCTCGTAGGTGTATGTCGGCTGGGACCACATTTCCTTGCACTGTAGGATGAGGTAAATATTAGGCGAGAACGCAAAGTGTGACGATTTGTGTTGTGGCAAGTGACTGGGGCAAGTGACTGGGGCAAAGTGCCAACACCTCAAACTGTCCACCTCTTCAGATCCCATTGCACTTTTTCAAACATTATTATTAATACTAAACTCCCGGAACAATACCTGCGCTCGAAAATGCTAGCATCACCAGTCCGTCCAAGTCAGGGACGGCATGTGAGTACGAACAAATCATTCTGTAGACGCAAAGTCAGAGAGAGAGAGAGAGATGTCGACTGACAACGGAGCGATGCGTCATTTTCTGAACGCCTCAATCTCATCCTACCTGAGATCCGTCTCTAGTCCGGCGCACCAGACAGGTGAACCCCCTGTAGAGGAGCAGAATTTGGGAGTCTTTCATGCCCCTGGATGTCGGGGGGGTGATGTTCAGGCGCAGACAGTTCCCGCAGCCGGACACAGACACCAGGGGAGGGCCCAACATGGCTGCGGCAGGATCAGAGGTCAAAGTTCAGAGTTAAACCAGGACGTAAGGAACCAGGACCATTGCTGTAGACTCGATCCCACACAAAACCACACTCACCTACTGCCGTGACCCCTGCGTTGGACCAGGATGGTGGTTTAGTAAGTTATTTTGGCAGGCGGCGTTATTCATTACTCAACGTTTTGTCAAGACGAGATCGTGTCTAAGACCTAGCATACGTCCAAGTGACTAACAAAACAAGCTAACGTACAGAGCTCATTCCTAATACCATTGAAAGGGTCAAGTTTTTCGCTTAAAAAAAAAACCAAAAACATTCTCCAGATCCAATTCAATAGTCTCTTACTGTCCGTCAATGGGTTGAAGAACATTGAGAGAGTCCAGTTGGACCGCTGGTTCTGGGTGAACGCCTGGACACGAGCCCGGTGGTGCATGAAGGAATCCTTCCAGGTGTCAGTGAGGTCACATGACTGGTTGGTCTTCAACGCCGCACAGCGGTTCACCGTCTGCCAACTTAATCTCCTAGTGCAGAACCAGTCAGAATTATTTGAGAAGTAGAGAAATTAAATTAAACACAGATTTAATAAGTGACATTCAGCAGCCACAGTAAGTGACATAACCACATTCAGCAGCTACAGTAAGTGACATAACCACATTCAGCAGCTACAGTAAGTGACATAACCACATTCAGCAGCCACAGTAAGTGACATAACCACATTCAGCAGCTACAGTAAGTGACATAACCACATTCAGCAGCCACAGTAAGTGACATAACCACATTCAGCAGCCACAGTACAGTAAGTGACATAACCACATTCAGCAGCCACAGTGACATAAGTGCAGCCACATAACCACATTCAGCAGCCACAGTAAGTGACATAACCACATTCAGCAGCCACAGTAACATAACCACATTCAGCAGCCACAGTAAGTGACATAACCACATTCAGCAGCCACAGTAAGTGACATAACCACATTCAGCAGCCACAGTAAGCCACAGTGACATAACCACATTCAGCAGCCACAGTAAGTGACATAACCACATTCAGCAGCCACAGTAAGTGACATAACCACATTCAGCAGCCACAGTAAGTGACATAACCACATTCAGCAGCCACAGTAAGTGACATAACCACATTCAGCAGCCACAGTAAGTGACATAACCACATTCAGCAGCCACAGTAAGTGACATAACCACATTCAGCAGCCACAGTAAGTGACATAACCACATTCAGCAGCCACAGTAAGTGACATAACCACATTCAGCAGCCACAGTAAGTGACATAACCACATTCAGCAGCCACAGTAAGTGACATAACCACATTCAGCAGCCACAGTAAGTGACATAACCACATTCAGCAGCCACAGTAAGTGACATAACCACATTCAGCAGCCACAGTAAGTGACATAACCACATTCAGCAGCCACAGTAAGTGACATAACCACATTCAGCAGCCACAGTAAGTGACATAACCACATTCAGCAGCTACAGTAAGTGACATAACCACATTCAGCAGCCACAGTAAGTGACATAACCACATTCAGCAGCTACAGGTGACATAACCACATTCAGCACCTACAGTAAGTGCAGCTACAGCTCTTCAGCAGCCAACTGCAGCCACAGTAAGACACTTCAACAGCTACAGTGTTAACCACATTCAGCACCTACAGTAAGGACATAACCACATTCAGCAGTCTGGGCACCAGGCAGCAGCCAGGTCATAACCACATGTGTGTTCCAGGTTGACA
The DNA here is from genome assembly GCA_029465975.1 of Dallia pectoralis. NCBI lineage: Eukaryota > Metazoa > Chordata > Actinopteri > Esociformes > Umbridae > Dallia > Dallia pectoralis. The sequence goes on along the minus strand of CM055738.1, from coordinate 5,100,454 downwards.
TAACCACATGCAGGCTATAGATCTGAACTGTGATTGGTAGGGGCTGGGACCATGGACACCACTGATACAAGGGGCTGGGACCATGGACACCACTGCAACACACACGCACACGGCACAAGAAACAAACATTTTAGTATAACAAGATAGTAACACCAGAAGTCGTAACAAAAACACTTTCAGAAATGTACATTTTAAAGAAGACAAACGACGCAGGTGACGTAAAAACAAAAGCAACCTACCCAGGGTTGTGTGCAAAAGCAACAAGCTCAACAGGCACATCTTTCAGGTGTCTGGGTGGTCAGGTGAAGTACAACAGATGTGGCTGACTTGCTTTGGGTTAAACTGCAATCTGCCAGGGCTAGAAGCGGCTGAGGCTGTTACCCTGTCATGGACTAAGTTTCTTTTTCCTCAGAAGTCCCTCCCTGAGATCACCACTTTAAACTCACAAACCATATGGCTGTCGCCCCTCATTCTCTCCATGGCTGCCTGCTTGAACAAGCCCTCCAACACCACAGATTTATATTACTTTCATTTACTTTGCTGTACATTTTCTATTTGTTTTTCAAATGTTTGTATTTAGGTGTATGCTCTTTTGATTGTGTGTTTTATTTGGACGGTCTGAAGTAAGTAAACTGTAAGTACAGATAAGTTTGTTTTCATGTTTGCTTTCAAATTTACTAAACTGAGTGTCAATGACATTTCTGAATGTATGTATTAATAAAAGAAAACTACAGTACATGATGTTAAAGTATTTTTCTTTTAAAAAAGGCTTATATTACACTTTACAGTTTGAGGTCATACTCTCAAAACAGACACTTGCAAAAAAGGCATACGATACAAAAAACTACATTTAAACCGGAATGTAACATTAATGTAAATGCAGCAATGAACATCGATAAGTGTGTTGACCTTTGACACGTGAACGAGCACAGAATACTGACCTTCAACAACTGAATATATACTGGCATCGGTATCGGTGCTGGGAAAGGTGTTAATGAAATTCAAAATTAAAAAGGTCACCTCCCCCCAGACATTCCCCAATAGGTCTGCATGTGAGAAATGTCCACACCATCTCCAATCAAGAGTATAAATCTAACATGTCTTGAGTAACTACACGACATCTATCCACTTTTTAACAGGTTACAGGTTTGAGTGTCTAGCGATGACAGCTTCTCTATACGACCACAGGGCCAGACGTCCCGCTCAGGTCTTTACCACATCTGAGATTTCATTTTCATGTTTCATGAATCGTACACAATAGCCAATACCGTCTGCGGACACACTTAGTCACAAAGTACCAGTCACCCCACTGTCATCTTCTATCACGGCTTTCATATTGCAGTTCTGCCTCTTGGCAGATCATGTTAGCATTTACTGTAACGTCTTCTATCGTATAAATCGCAAACTGTAAACTTTGAACTGTATCATGATTTGGCAATATGCCACAAACCTCAGATACACTGTTGCATTATTCCGATTATGGTGAACCATGTAATACCATTCCTGAGGTATTTGGTTTCATATACCGCAGCAATCAAACAGTCATAATTCAGGTTGTGAACCAATAAAAAAAATCGTTAGTTATAATTGAAATGGGAATTTCCCTTAGGGCGCCCTGTGTTTGTATTGACCATTGTATTGACCATTGACACATTTTGAGGTTGTAGACATTATCTTCACACATATTAAGGCAGTGAGCCGGAATGGGCTTCGCTCGCTAGAGGATAAACTAGATAGTGAACAAGTTGTTACCAGATTGGGTGGTGCCTCCAGTAGAGTGCCAGTTCTAACCCATAGGCGTTTGTTTTGCACAAGTGGTTAAAAACCAGACTACCATAGAGCGCAACCTCTAGGTCAGAACAGTACACTGAATGTCCAGTAGGCCCCGTGTTTAAATTCCTCACAGTGGGAATCAAATCTACAGGCTGAGCATTGCAACCACCACCTTCAGCCAACGACTGGTCAACTGGGTAGTCTATGTCTTAGATCGGCATAAATAACCTTGGCTCTCCTCCTCCTCGTCTTCCTCCTCCTCTTCCTCCTCCTCCTCCTCGGTAGCAGGGTGTGTCCGTGGGGCCCAGAACTCTGTGACAGAGGGCAGGATGGGGGACGTCCGCTCGGGGGAATCATCCCGCCCGGAGGTGCCCTGTGGATCTGGTCCCACCACCACCCGGGCCATAGGCCTCATCCTCTCACGCCCACCCAGGCTGACAGAGAGCAGGCTGATTTCCTGGCAGCTCCTCTCCTCGTCCTCCGCCGTCAGCTGTGGGTCCTCTGACACCGCCTCTGGGGACAGTCTGCACTTGCTGAAGTCCGGTGAAACGCCCCGGGCCTCATCCGGAACACGAGCGGTTGGCGATAACCCCGACAGCGGACAGTCGGGCGTGACCCGTTGGTCGTTGGCCGCGACGAGAGGGGAGAGAGGACAAGTGGACGTGGAGGAGAGCAAGTTGTGAGAGGTCAGAGGTGCGTAGTCACGCCGTCGCGCCTTGTATCCGCCACAACTGGTTCTCTCCACCTTGCTGTCGTCGTCGTCGTCGTCGTCGCTCTCTGTGTGCTTCCTGACACTAGGGGGCGATGAGAGCACCTCCTGCACTACTGAAAAATTTTCTTTACTGCCAGACTCCAAGAGCTGCATGTCCTGGTGTTTGATGAATAACTACAAAGAGGAGGTAGAGATGTTTGGATTTTAGATGAGGGGGCGGTTGTCAAGACAGTAGAATTTCATAACAAAAGTCACCACGGACTGAGCTGATGGCTGCAGAAATTTCAATTTATCTTTATGGGAAAATATATCGTTCGAGAAGAAAGTATTAGAAAAATGCATAACTCAAACCAGCGGAAAACCCCCGAACATTAGTTCACAGCGGTTGTTTCGTGCATCACGGTGGAACAAGTCAAACAGACAGGAAACAACGTTCCGTTAGCAGACCCCGTGCGTGCGAGCGACACATCCATGTGCGTTCTGCCATTATGTCTGGCCCGCGGGGTTCTTCTCGGGCCCACGCGGTTCTCGTTTTCCCCGGTTCTTCGTGACTACCAACCTCCGCCACGACCCGGACAGTTAATAACACTTATACACACACACACACACACACACACACACAGAGGGGATTTCCAACATCACGAGTAGCAGAGCGCCGGCAGCCTTCAGGGAAAGGATGCAGCCGCCAAATTTCAACCTGCAAACGAACGTGGCAGGAAGGAAGCATTTGCATTTCTCCCGGACACAACAAACGTGTCCGATGTCGTGCTGGGCCGGCGCCACCTGTTTGAGCTGTTAGGGTTAGGTCCAGAACTAGGCTTGGACGATGTCGACCGAATTGTCCTTGTATGAGGTCTACAGTAAAACATCGAGATGGACGATGGTATCATGCGGGGGGGGCTGATATGCGGACGGACGACAAATAGCAGCGACAATATCTAGCGCCATTAACAAAGACAGCTAAATTCGCATTTTCCCTTATATTTAAATGTATATTTCAATGCTATACTTTTTATAACATTTCGTTGAATATATACATTTTTTAATTACTGTTCAAAAACATATTTATTCGTGATATTACTTGCACATTTCACTCCTCCCCTACCCGGTCTTTCCATACTTTTCCTCAATATAGCCGGCGCACCAGTTAAGATGCGTGTTCAGCACAGCGGGTATGGGTTTTACTCTGCAGCCCATAAACAAGGAGCCTGTGAAACACTGCAACATGACTGGGATGGTTTGTAGCAACCCAGGGGTAGTTTAGATGATTCAGAACCTGGACATCTTACCAGCACATGCGGAAGGTCTTGTTTCAAACAGAGGTATCCAGTTTGGATCAACAGGTATACAGCACAGGGAATAATAATAACTGCCATAAATGCTACCACCAAGATCCCCGTGCCTGTCCCTGTAGAAAGAGAGAGAGAGAGAGAGAGCGAGGGCGAGGGAGGGAGGGGGAGGCAGGGGGAGGGGGGTGGAGAGGGGGAGGGGCAGAGAGAGATTCAACCAGAGACCATTAGCAAGTAAACATGTGATGATTGCAAAAATCGAACATGTGACCGAACCAGATTTCCTGTTTATTGTGCTTTTTTTAAATGGTGAAGTGATTTAAGCACAATTGGGCAACGGCCAAGCTTAAAGGCACTTAGACACTACAGTTATTCTATAATTTCAAATTCAAAGGTGCTGGAATCCCCCCCCCCCATTACATGTTTCTGCGCACCTGCAGTGTGGTTGACAGGAGTGGAGGCACAGTCCAGACGGCTGTAGAAGAAGTTCTTCCAGCTTCGCCCTACTTTGCGAAATCTTATGGCGGAGACACAGTACTTTTGGCCCGGGGCCAGGTCCTTCAGAACCACTCTCTTCGGAGAATTGAACGGCACGTTGTACTGGACACAAAATGGAAACCAATCAAATCACGCTTGAACATACAGAACAGAAATTCTGCACGGAAGCAAGAAAACACGGCGTCACAAATTAATGGACAGACACCCAATTAATGGACAGACAATGACAGAAACACAGACAGACACACACACACAGATAGATAAGACAGACAGGCAGACAGACAAACAGACAGACAGACAGGCAGACAGACAGGCAGACACGGTCATTAGGACGGTCATTAGACAGACAGTGCTCTTAAGGCATCGTTCCTGAACACACCTGACTTCTGTTGATGGTGAGGTTGTATTCGAATGTGTCATAAACGTCTCTCAGGGAATCCAGGGGAGGCTTCAGGTCCACACACAGAGTGCTGTTACAGACCCCCACAGTCACCAGGGGTGGGTCCAGATGAGCTACAGGCCACGCAGAGGGACAAAAAGCACATGAGATCCTCTGAAGGCTCTGCTGATGGCGAGCATGTGTGTGTGTGTGCAAAGCAGAGGACACACAGGTCGGCTGTAACCCAGAACACTCGATCCCCAGTACCCCCTGATTCTGCCCGGAACCCCAGAAATGCATCAGCCCCTGGGGAGATTTTGATGAGGTTGTGACTCACTGCTGAAGGGATCAAAGCCAACTATCGCACTCATGCTTGATGGTTCGTCCCCCAGCACCGTGTGCACCCGGTAGTAGTGGGTTTCGTATTTGTCAGAAAACTCCTCAGTCAGGTTGCACACCAGTGGAGACTGCACATGCTCACAGCCGGCGGCATCCTTCCAAGTATTCACCTCCTGACTGCACGAGAGATAAAGAGGAGGGAGCCAAAGAGAGAGAATACAGCCACTGTTCTTATTCTGGTCAGGAGTTTTACTGGGCAAACACAGCAGGGAGATCCATGATAATCGTTGGAGAACAAAAAGGTGCAAATAATATTTAGAACAGAGAGATTATCTAAGTAATAATGCATGAGGGGGTGTGGTGTATGGCCAATAATGCATGAGGGGGTGTGGTGTATGGCCAATAATGCATAAGGGGGTGTGATGTATGGCCAATAAAGCATGAGGGGGTGTGGTGTATGGCCAATAATGCATGAGGGGGTGTGGTGTATGGCCAATAATGCATCAGGGGGTGTGGTGTATGGCCAATAATGCACGAGTGGGTGTGGTGTATGGCCAATAATGCACGAGTGGGTGTGGTGTATGGCCAATAATGCACGAGTGGGTGTGGTGTATGGCCAATAATGCATCAGGGGGTGTGGTGTATGGCCAATAATGCATCAGGGGTGTGGTGTGTAATGCATCAGCCAATAATGCATCAGGGGGTGTGGTGTATGTGTCAGGGGTGGCCAATAATGCATCAGGGGTGTGTGTATGTGCATGGCCAATAATGCATCAGGGGTGGGTGTGCATCAGGGGGTGGTGTATGGCCAATAATGCATCAGGGGTGTGGTGTATGGCCAATAATGCATCAGGGGGTGTGGTGCATATGGCCAATAATGCATCAGGGGGTGTGGTGTATAATGCATCAGGGGGTGTGGTGTATGCCAATAATGCATCAGGGGGGGTGTGGTGTATGGCCAATAATGCATGAGGGGGTGTGGTGTATGGCCAATAATGCATCAGGGGGTGTGGTGTATGGCCAATAATGCATCAGGGGGTGTGGTGTATGTGCATGAGGGGGTATGGCCAATGCAATGCAATAATGCAGAGGGGTGTGGTGTATGGCCAATAATGCATCAGGGGGTGTGGTGTATGGCCAATAATGCACGAGTGGGTGTGGTGTATGGCCAATAATGCAATGCGAGTGGGTGTGGTGTATGGCCAATAATGCACGAGGGGGTGTGGTGTATGGCCAATAATGCACGAGGGGGTGTGGTGTATGGCCAATAATGCATCAGGGGGTGTGGTGTATGGCCAATAATGCAGTGTGGTGTATGGCCAATAATGTGGTGTGTATGGCCAATAATGCACGAGGGTGTGTGGTGTATGGCCAATAATGCACGAGGGGGTGTGGTGTATGGCCAATAATGCATCAGGGGGTGTGGTGTATGGCCAATAATGCATGAGGGGGTGTGGTGTATGGCCAATAATGCATGAGGGGGTGTGGTGTATGGCCAATAATGCATGAGGGGTATGTGCATGAGGGGTGTGTGTATGGCCAATAATGCATAAGGGGGTGTGATGTATGGCCAATAAAGCATGAGGGGGTGTGGTGTATGGCCAATAATGCATGAGGGGGTGTGGTGTATGGCCAATAATGCATCAGGGGGTGTGGTGTATGGCCAATAATGCATCAGTGGGTGTGGTGTATGGCCAATAATGCACGAGTGGGTGTGGTGTATGGCCAATAATGCATCAGGGGGTGTGGTGTATGGCCAATAATGCATCAGGGGGTGTGGTGTATGGTCAATAATGCATCAGGGGTGTGGTGTATGGCCAATAATGCATCAGGGGGTGTGGTGTATGGCCAATAATGCATCAGGGGGTGTGGTGTATGGCCAATAATGCATCAGGGGGTGTGGTGTATGGCCAATAATGCATCAGGGGGTGTGGTGTATGGCCAATAATGCATCAGGGGTGTGGTGTATGGCCAATAATGCATCAGGGGGTGTGGTGTATGGCCAATAATGCATCAGGGGTGTGGTGTATGGCCAATAATGCATCAGGGGGTGTTGTGTATGGCCAATAATGCATCAGGGGTGTGGTGTATGGCCAATAATGCATCAGGGGGTGTGGTGTATGGCCAATAATGCATCAGGGGGTGTGGTGTATGGCCAATAATGCATCAGGGGGTGTGGTGTATGGCCAATAATGCATGAGTGGGTGTGGCATAAAAGCTGTGTCATAGGCACGACACATTGTAGAAAAATATGTGATATCATACCCATTGTACACGGACTCAAACTCCACGCTATTAGCACATCACAAAACAAACCACCCAGTGTAGAATGCACATTAGACCGATTGGCCAACAATTGAAAGATGTATGTAAAATATAAAAAATGACTAACAGGAAGCTGCAACATAAATATTTTCACCTGTTTTATAACTCTTAGTAGTACTCCGTTATGGCCTCAAACTTGGGTTTAAACATTAACGTTATAATATCCTGGGAAGTGGCCAGTAGACCTTTTCCCAGAACCAGGAATGGTGCCTGTTTCTCCTTTCAGCGTACTATGGTTTGGGACACACTAATCTTCTGGCATACTATGTGGAATGAAGCCAAAGGGTCACCCAGACCTTACCGTAATTTGTTAACCATCACCCGATAGTGCACCCCACTTGGAGTTCCTGGACCAGGGGCCCAGGTCAGGAGATGGATGAAATGGTTGGATGACAAAGATACATTGACTGCAGCGGGCAGATCACACAAAGCTGAGAGAGACCAAGACAGAAAGAAAAAAAGGTTTGTTTGTACACAAACATGGACACACACACTCCGTGGACACACACACACACTCCACAGACACACACTCCCACGGACACACAAGGGACAAGCCCCGCCCACCCTGCCGGTCATCTCACCTGAACGTGGCAGCAACCAGATGAATATCCAAATCAGAGGAGTCATGGTGCATGGGCCACATCCCACCTCCCCCTCCCCCCTGGTCCTCAGTACTGGAAGGACGGCCCTACCACAGCGGCCTCACTGGTCGTGGAAACAAACGGCATCATCCTCCGGCACTCTGTAGCCACTACTGGACCTCCAGCTGGACGCATGCTCTCTGTGGGCGTGTTCACGGATCTCTGTGGGCGTGTCCACGGCTCTCTGTGGGCGTGTTCATGGCGGAGAGTTCTCCGAGCATATAATGTACCTGTGGTGGAGGAGTCCTGGATTTAGTTTGCATTGTTTCAAATATATTTCATAAGTAGGTATGAAATTATACTATGATAATGATGATACATTGGAAATCATAGATAAATGTATATAAAAAATATATGTAATATTTCTCACTTCACATAGTATCGTCTTTTTCGTTATGAAGGCAACAAACCGGTGTATAAATTGTGTGCTGGTATTGTAGAATACAAGCATAAATTCGGGGTATTAAATATATGAATAATGTTCTCACAATTAGTTTTATGGGATTAATTAGGAAAAAAGACAGCATGTGTGTTTTCATTCAATCTCAGGAAAGAAAACCATATAAGTAGAAGAACCAGCTGAATATAAGATTTTTCCTGCTGAATGGGGCTGTAATGTCAGATCAAGCCCCAGGGCAGATTCAACTGATCTTGATTTGGTGAGTTCTCTCTGCTTGCAAGTATAATAAAACTGTTATTGTATAATGAGAAACGATGTCTACGTCATATCTATTACATTACAAGATTAATAATTAAGGTCTAATGAGGTCCACAATGCAGAAAACAAATTCGCAGAATTTCCTGGTAGGTCCAGCATATCCGACAGATGCCCAATCGTATTGATTGAACTCCAGGTTTCTCAAGCCAGTCCTGAACGATGCGTTCAGTGTGCCAGGCGTATTATCCTGCTGAGAGGCCAATGTCATCACGGAATACCGTAGCCACGATATGGTGTACCTGGAACAATGTTTAGGTAGCCGGACCCAGGGTTTCCCCGCAGAACAATGCCCAGATCAGCACACTCCCTCTACCAGCGTGTCATCTTCCCACAATGCATCCTAGCTGGTGTCATCACATTCCAGAGTAAACCGCACACACACACACATACACAGCCGTCCACGTGATGTAAAAGAAAACGGTACTCATTGAACCGGACGTCCTTCCGCATTCCAAGATCCAGTTCACCAGGAGCAATCCAGAAGCCCTGCAGTATAATCAGAGATGCTCCGGACCGAGTCGTCCAGCCACGAGAACATGCCCCTCGTTATAGTAACTCAGGTCTTGGTCTTTATACTCCGGCCCATGTCTCCCGCATCCAACACGTTGACTACCAGGACTGAATGTTCACCAACCATCTTGGCACCAGTCTTGGCATGTGCCCATGTTCAGAGACCACCACTTGATTCGCTTTACCTGTGAGTGGTCCTAATGTTTTGGCTCATCAGTGTGTATACAGACACACACAGAATTGATTTGGCCGAAAAAAATCCGACATGTTTATCATGCATTTAAAAAAACGCCAGATATGACACAGGAAGCGAAATGTCGCAAACTATTAACATGACATCAAGTTGTGCAAAATAGAGAGAAACGTCAGCAAATCCAAGTGTTAACATTATGTGTGTGGATCACAATATCTAATACTTTGTAACAGCAAGACAATTTGCATTTAAACTCAAACCAGAGATTTAACAAAAATGTCTGCAGGAAACTGTAGACAACATAACCCGCCCAGTGGTGTGGCAGAGATACTTTCGGTATCATTATAGATATAGTTATGTTACTTTCCTTATCATTATAGATAATGTTACTTTGCTTTTAATATTAATTTGCATATCAAATGGGTATCTACGCAATGCTCCTATAGTAGGCTATATTGAAAGTAACAATGTACTGATTGCTGGCAAACCGGCGGTAGGACGTTTCCACCGTTAATGTAGTTTAACAGATTCAGGTCTGTTGCCTACTAACTGTGAATTAAAACATCAGAGAACCGCTATTGCATTGAGTTAGTAGTTAATTTCACATGTTATTTTTTTCTTAACTGGCTTAGCAACAATACTAATATAAACCACCTAAATGTATCCTTTGATAATGCATAATGGAATAATTTAAACACATACCGGTGTGTGAAGATTTGCAGATCTCTCCTGGTTGGTGAAGATATACTATAATAATAATGAACAATAGGTCCCAGTGACTTTACACATGACAGCAGGGTCTCTCTAACATGCGGGTATAGCCACTATGGGTAGCCATGCTAGTGGAAATCACATGACTTCTTCCAGTACCAAGCTGATCTGTCTGCTGTGAGGAAACTGCCTTTATACATACTAGGCCAAGTTTGAATAACAACATGTGGATCCCATCGGCATTTTTAGGCAACAACATGTGGGAAAACCTAGAGGGGAAATCAGTATTTTCTGATTCAAAGAGAGCAATGTTTGTTCAGATTTAGATACATATTGACTATAGTCAAACAAATGCATGTGGGGAAATCTTTCTATTTTACTGCAACTTAATCAAATTATGTCAAGGGGGCGTTTTATCCAACATCAGGGCAAAATGTCCCTCCCTATGGTGTAAAAGGCCCCCCCACTGAATTAGGATTTACTGCATATTTACGTGTTAATTAACAATTATTACAATATCACAAAAATTGAACTAATATGTATACATTATTTTATGTTGTGCAAATGTATTAAGTTAAAAAATGTAATCAATGACTTTAGCAATTCATTCAATATCAGTGGCATTTCATATGTCCACTACATTAGAAGGTAAAATATTCTGAGTAAACTAGATATTATACAAAATACTATTAATAAAATACTATAGTTTTGACACCAATGTATTTTACCAATATATTCTCAGGGGTACATTGCCTCGGGCGATTAGCCCCAAACACGACAACCACAAAAACAGGATTGCTTTAAAAAAGATCATAATATTTTTTCTTTGTGGATTACTAAGGCCTTCCTAATGACATATCATGCTGTCTTTACTTTGGTCAGAGGACAAGATGTGTAGTCAAAACTTAAAAAACCCCACATTGTTTCCATTGAAGAGAATACGTAAAATTGTTAATGTTTTGGTGTAGACTGCCACATTTATTATAGATGTTGTTTTGCTGTACTGTTTGGTTATTACGTTATCATCCTCCTGACAGGAGACACGTGTAGGGAACACCTCTGTGTGTTGTTGTGCCTCAGCTAGCAAAGTGCACTTCACACACACTTTTAGTTTTATGCTTGCACTATTCCCCTAAACCGAGCCCATACCTTAACCTCAATTTACTAGTATTCATGACCAAACCTAAGCCAGTAATTCCTAGCCCTTAAAGTAGCCCTAACCACAGCATATTGTGTCTTCCTAAACCAAACCACAGATCTAGAAGTGCCATTTTCCTGGGCATGACTTATGTCCGGGACTACGACAATGTGAGCTGCCAGCTATCGCCTGATTAATCAGCAACTGCCTGCCAGACGGCAGAGGACACAGCGAAATTAAGAGATACTATTAATACATGCATGGCTCTCAAACAAAAACCTGCCCATCTGCGCCCAAAATATTTTCACCCACAATATGGATCCAACACCCAAGCCAGGATTGCCAGTCCTGAAAATAATTTCAGTGTCCACAAAAAAACAAAGCTCATATACTTTTTTTCTTGACAAAACAGGACATGACGCAAATATAACAAAAGAAACTTGCTTGTAACCTCGTTTCACTAACTTCATTTAGTTTGGTCTCACCAAGCCTGTTTACTTAGGCCGCACCCTTCGCCCCTTCTCTACCCAAAGCTCACACACTCAGCAAAGTGAAAATATTATATATTTTTAAAAACAGCAGTTTCGGGTAGTTCTGGTGCAATTTTGGAAGTAGCCCAAAACCTGCCACTCGTCACATATTCATTTATTAACCCAATACATGAACGAAACAAAGACGCAGCAGCACAAAATGACCAGTTGTACAAAAATTCACTTTATTTGGAATAGACAAATGTTTTGCAGACTTTGTTTTGAGAACAAGGACATTTTCAATGAGATCGCTTTTAAATAAGATATCCCCTCTGCCAACACACCAAACGTCTCGTTGAAGAGATATTTTCATGAAATTGCATGTTTAAAAAAAAACACATGAAAATGTGCATGACGCGTTAAGGAACTTATTATACATATATACACACACATTTACATAAATATATATATATACACATGAATAAATATTTATATAAATACACACATATACATATATATACATACATACTGTGCATATGTACTCATGCATTTATACACACCAACAACGATGTCCAGAATATCCAGAAAACTCTTCATCTTGTTCATCTGTCTGTATAACCAGAATGTGTCTCTGTGGTGCTGTTAGCACTTCTGTCTGAATATCCAGAATGTGTCTCTGTGGTGCTGTTAGCACTTCTGTCTGAATATCCAGAATGTGTCTCTGTGGTGCTGTTAGCACTTCTGTCTGAATATGCAGAATGTGTCTCTGTGGTGCTGTTAGCACTTCTGTCTGAATATCCAGAATGTGTCTCTGTGGTGCTGTTAGCACTTCTGTCTGAATATCCAGAATGTGTCTCTGTGGTGCTGTTAGCAATTCTGTCTGAATATCCAGAATGTGTCTCTGTGGTGCTGTTAGCACTTCTGTCTGAATATCCAGAATGTGTCTCTGTGGTGCTGTTAGCACTTCTGTCTGTATATGCAGAATGTGTCTCTGTGGTGCTGTTAGCACTTCTGTCTGAATATCCAGAATGTGTCTCTGTGGTGCTGTTAGCACTTCTGTCTGTATATGCAGAATGTGTCTCTGTGGTGCTGTTAGCAATTCTGTCTGAATATCCAGAATGTGTCTCTTTGCAGTCTGTCATTGGCGGGTGCTGTCCGAGAGCAGTATTTTTCAGTAAATCCCTCAGCGATCCTTTGCTTCTTAGCTGGGATGTCCTCTGTTCTACGGAAAGAAGAGGCTTCTGCTCCTGTTTTGTAAAGTCAAATACCCTGCCTGTGTCACTCTCTTCTTCCTCCTCCTCCTCTTCCTCCTCCTCCACCTTATCATCATCCCGCTTTAATGCCCCCAGGGTCACAGAGAACAGATTGATGTTTCCACGGGTCTCCTTGTTCTCCTCCTCGTTTTCCTGCCCGTCGTTGTCGAGGCTGGAAATTACCTTCAAATGTTCACCTAGGGTCTCTCCCAGAGCCTTCCCATCAAACTCCTCCATAGACACAAGAGCCTCCTCGTTCCCCACAACAGCTCCTTTGAGACTCAACCCCCCAGAATGCACTTCTTTGTTGGCCCCTGGTTCATACTGGGGCCGAGTGGTGCTGGAACTGCTGTCAGATGAGAGGCTCATGGCGTTGCCCATGTAGTTACTGATTCCCACTTCCTCTTCCTCCCCTTCCTCTTCCTCCTCCATATTATCTACGGGGTTCGAGTTCTCCCTGCTGTGGTTAGTGTTTGGTCTGTGCATCTTCTCTCTTTCCTCCGTATCTGATAATACAGCTATGTGGTTGATGGTGACGACCTCTGGGATGAAGAAGTAGCGACTGGGTACAATGGCAGCCTGCAATGCATTGTGGGGGGAAAATGAGCCTGTGTAATGGTTTGAGAACCTCATTGTACTGCACAGAGAGATTTCGGCTTGAAGGTGACAACAGTCAAGTGTGGGTTTCAAAACAAACATCGGACACTTAAAATGAACATTCAAATATATTTCATTATGAAAGTCAAACTGCAGAAGTCATAGCTAAAACTACGAGAAAAAATACTTGCGAAGTAACATTTTGTGGACACTAAGAACGTATGATCGGGAACTGTAATTGTTTTGGGCAGTGTATTTGAAATTACTGTTATACACGGATAAAGGTACCGGGATCTTACATACTAAATATTAAAATACACATCATTTTGGACAGTCATGAATAGGACAATAAACCTGCGCGACAACGTACGCTTCTCAGGTGTATGTTTCACCCATTTTGCCTTCAAAGGTTACACTGAGACAGACAAGCCCCACGAGGTGGCTTGATAGGGCTTGGCCGCCTTAGTTGTTTTTTTTCTGCTCGCCCCGTTATATATATATATATAAAACAAAACACACTTCATCGATTTACAACCTGAATGAACAGGTTGAGACTAAAAATGATATTAACCAAATTGAGCAGTTTGTTCAGTTAGCAACGGAGCCATATCTTACCTGTGATATAGTCAGGGGGTTCTTCGGCTTACACAGGTACCCAGTGTACATCAGGCCCAGTGTGAAAAACATAGCGAGAAGTCCAATCACAACGAGAAGACCCGAAGTCACAGCTACAGCAGCCGTGACTGGAAAGTAAAAAACAAACAGACAGACAGACACAGAGAGCAAGATGAATCAATCAAACGTATTGTATAATCCCGTTTAACCACAAAAATGTCACAAATTGCTTTCACAAACACCCAGCCTGAGCAAAAGAGAGAAAGACAGAGAGAGAGAGAGCGAAGGACAGAGATAGAGACCGGGAGACAGAAAGAAGAACACATTAATAGCAACACATAGAAAACGTGAGCAGGAGACGTGACCAGTGACTGATAATAACGCTCTAGAGAAGTAAAGATGGCCCCATATATTAACCTCCATTGGGCTCTGGTTTACTGGTGAACGCGCACTGCCAACCAGACCACTGCGTCTTGGGATTTGTGGGGATCTTCGTCAACACCCTCACACAGAACTCCACGCCGGCCTGCAAGTTTTCCAACTTGTAGTTGGAATTAGTCGTCGAGATGCGTTTGGACTGAAGGCGAAAATGAAGTTTACAGTTAGCTTGAATTGTTCTCATCTTGAGTTTTACAAATAAACAGGTAACAATTGAGCAGTAAAAAGTGATGGCATAGCCATGGTATACGTTCTCAGATACAACGGCTCTTAGCCAATTGGCAATTAGGACTAAAATCATCCGATTTATTAGACCGCATACCACGTGTATGATAAAATAAGATGCCGGTATGTTAAGGAAAAGGCACGAAAGGTTGTGGCATTTGGCTAATAGCCAATCAGCATTCAGGATCCAATAACGCCTTTTTGGCATGTCTTAAATACCATGGCCCAGAGCCCATGTGTTTCAGAGTCAGACCCACCAGCATCTATTCGTCAGATTATACTATATAATAATAATAACATTTAATAATTATATATTAAGTAGAAAAACTGAAATTTCTCCAAAACGAAACAACGTTTGACTGAGCCAATAGCACCAATATAAAATTAATATAAAAATGCCAAATGCAATTTGACACCACAACGGAAAAAGGACAGGGTTTCAATTACCGGCGTATCCACAGTCTTCCAGTCGACATCAAACGATATGCTGTTCCCGAACACATCTTTAACGATCTCGTCGAGTGTGATGTTCAATTGCAGACAGTTGCCACATCCAACCAAAGACAAGGCCGGAGGCCCGATAACCGCTGTGGAGGACACATGGATGTGAAGGTGAGGTAACAGATCAACGTGCACACAATGTAACGGAAACGTTCAAATAAACCGTAACAATATAACAACCAACATAGCTAAACACAAACACCGGCAAGCACAAATGCCTGTTCGAACTGTCCAGCAATGAATTATCTTTATGTGCTGGTTAGGAGGACAAAATGGAGAGGCCACATACTTTCTTCAAAGGGAGTGAAGGTAATACTGGCCATGGTCGAGTTTAAGCGTTTGTGGGACGCCTGAACCCATATTTTCAGCTTTTCTTTGGGACGCAGTTTCAGCCGTTGTCTTGTCTTGGTTGTTTCATTTAAAAGAACCGGATCCCCCTTTTTATCCCTGTTGAGACCAAAACAAAGAGGGTCATTTTGATGAGGCCAAATAAAAGCATATAAACCTGACCCGTCTTATAAACATGACCAGTCTTCTAAACATGACCCGTCTTCTAAACATGACCCGTCTTCTAAACATGACCCGTCTTCTAAACATGACCCGTCTTCTAAACATGACCCGTCTTCTAAACATGACCCGTCTTCTAAACATGACCCGTCTTCTAAACATGACCCGTCTTCTAAACATGACCCGTCTTCTAAACATGACCCGTCTTCTAAACATGACCCGTCTTCTAAACATGACCCGTCTTCTAAACATGACCCGTCTTCTAAACATGACCAGTCTTCTAAACATGACCCGTCAAACATGACCCGTATTCTAAACATGACCCGTCTTCTAAACATGACCCGTCTTCTAAACATGACCCGTCTTCTAAACATGACCCGTCTTCTAAACATGACCAGTCTTCTAAACATGACCAGTCTTCTAAACCTGACCCTTCTTCTAAACCAAATCGTAGCAAGTTTCTGCATATAAACTGAATGCTGAATGTTTGCGAAAAGCTCTGATGTTACTAGTGAGAATACCAATCAGGCTAGTTAGTAAGAATATTATAAAGGGCGGTTGTTTAGTGGCCTAAAAACGCATAAGATTGTAAGTTCAAAATAGTCTTCATTACTAGTAAAAAGGCAGAGGTCGTCACACCTTTTTATGTAAATGAGTAACAAGTTCCAACTTGTTCTAGGTCACTATACTTTGCCCAAGAACATATGGGACCATTCTTCAACCACTTATCTAATAAATCAGCCGGACCCTGCGTCCAGGCCCAGCTCATATGAACTTCTAACCCCATCTAAAACCAGGATCAATCATCGTTCTCCCAACACAGATAGCATCTGAGTTGTGATTAAGTCAAGACAAAATAAATTCATTAACTAAACCTAAGTTAACATCCTATAATGCGCCGATTCTGCCCGACCCACCAACATATTCATTACGCCTAGTGAAAATGTCACCATACAAGCCATTGTGTTCTTGTCCGAACCCACATTACATAGGCTATATCTACACCGGAGGTGGGGTTCCCACTCTACAGAAGTGTTCACTTTATATGTATTTCTGATTTCAGTAAGCTCAGCTGCCAGGCCCACAGCAGAAAAGGGATGCGGTTCATCACCTGGAATTCAGTTGAAAAAACAGGCTTTTTGTGGTAACACCTGCGTAGCATGATCTGGTTCTTAGGGTCTACGTTCCACCGCCGATAAAGACATTAGGAGAACGGGAGAAATACAATCGCTGGGCGTTTAGAAAATGGCCACTGAGTTTCCAATGTCCTCAAAGTATCTCAGCAGACAGTGGAGGTGGAGACACCTCCCACGATTACGAAATCTATATCTACGATCAAGTGGAAGCAACACTTGAGAAAATCTCCTCAGGCTTCAGTCAAACGCTCCCGCCAACGCACTTGCTGTATTACGAATATTACACTAGAAAAGCAAAACAAAATGTATGGTTAGAGAAAAGGGTAGCCAAAACCATAAGAACAATGACATTGTTTTGCAACGATCACCTGCCTCGAACAGAATGAGTCACTAGCAACGCTACAGTACCATCCCATCTAACATGTGACATTGTGACTCACTGTGCACGACCGTGGGGAGCTCGATCGTGTTTTGTTCAGAAACCACAAGCACGCGGGACACACAAATAGAGATATCCCCACCAATTGTGATTGCGATAATTATCGGTTCACTGTTTTAACCCTTTCATGTGAACCGTGTACCAATTCAGATTCCCTGTCGCTGCAGCGTTGCTTTCCTACTGTAACAGAATGAGCTCGACTCACGTTCCCACAACGGCGGTCACTCTGCATTAGACGCACACCGACCAGATTTGCACTAACAAAATGTTGGTGACAGGGGCCATAGTGATCCTGTAACCATAGTGATGTTCGCTCACGGTGGGGGGGTAGAGCTTCCCTATTCCGGGATTCTCTCTAGGCCAATAGAGCCAGCCCGTGTCGAGCCTACACACACACACACTAGGTATTCATTTGTTTATGCAGCCTTTACATAAAGGGTGTGTCTCACTCTCTCTCACTCTTCAGTCTTCGGACATACCTGCTGCTGAACCTCACCTCCAATCACAGGTTCTTCCATTACTCATGATTTGATCCATGCATCTATGGAAATTAATATATGTGTGTGTGTGTGACTGTATGAGTGTGTGTGTATATATATAACACAAGTGGTTCGGGGGAAAAAGAGACCATAGTCACATCAGGTCGAGCAGCAGGACAGCCAAACATCTAGATGGCAAAAGCAGCACATTTGCAGAAACTTCCAGAACCATAGTGTGGAAAGAAAAGCTCTGGTGTGCGGGTGACCACCTGCGGAAGATCTTGTACGTGGTTCCGGGCGGTGTTCCCAGACCTGGACTCCAGCGTAGAACATGTTCGAAGTTCTGGGACTCAACGAAAAGATTGAACGGAGCTGGGAGGTTGTTGGTGGCTAGGAGAAACAAGAGGATACAGGCTCTTATCAAATTGAGAAACAAAGATATCAGCATGCTAGGATGTTTATGGGTTTACAGGAGCCAATGGAAACTGCAGTGTCAATAGCTGCTAGTAATAAAACACACTGCAATACATTTGTCATAGAATTACATCTGGAATAATTGAACGGACAATAACCTTCAGACCAAAACGTCACCCCAATAAATGATTTCAAGTTGAGTGTCAAAAATGCAGGGGACAAAAGAATCTCATTATCATTATCGCCTGAGGCACAAGGTGTTCTTACATTCACTATTTAACACTATGTTTAATTAACGATCAAAGTATTCGGCTGTTTGGGTTGTCAAAAACACTAAATGAATGTTCACACCAGTAGTCTATAGCCGATTAGCCGTACAGCTAGACATTACTTTCACTGAAACCGCAAATTTTTTCATGCTCCCAGTGAATTAAAATTAGAGGGAGCATTGACAAGTCCCGTCTTTAAACCGTTAAAATAACAATTTTGAAATGTTAAGCATATCTCCCAGTCAGCCTGGACTTACAGCACTATGGGCCTGTACAAATAAATAAACCATGAAGAATTTCAAGCATATCCACGTTGCTTTGTTTGGGACTAAGTGATAACGACAGAGTCTTTCTTATATCCCTGTTGCATTCCATTGATCTCGTTATCACACACGTACTCTATCATGACGGAGACGAGGTCAAATTTTGATCTGTTCCGAAACCAATAACAGGTGTGTAAAACATACCACAGGAAGACCACTGTGAACACAAATAAATAAGTAACAGGAAATGTTTCATATCTTCTTATTCAAAAGGGTCCAAATCAATGATCATGGTCGGACACAGTCCTGAAAAACAAAAATGTTCATTAGCAAAGTGTTTTCACACTAACCATTGCCTCAATTCTGTTTATTAATTGCCTAAACCTTTTCATTATTTCCCTGTATTTTCCCTATATGCATTGCTCAATTGTTTAATTTATCTAATGTTTTAGGCAGACATTTGAGAAAATCCAAGCAAGTTCCTTGTTTCGACATGACACCTGACTAGCTATGGAAGTACTGTGCTCAGTAATTAAATCGGATTTAGATACAAACTATTATTCTATACCCTGGTCAATAACTTAAAACAATTAGAAACAATAGTACAATTTCAAACAAGCTATACAACACAATATCAAATAATAATCATATTTATTAGGCCACTCTGCTTTTATAAAGATTACTAAATGAGTGCACATTTGAATAGTAATCAAATATACCTGAATTGAAGGTGTTGTATTCCCTCAGAATTGCATGGTCCCACAGGGTTGAATAGCAGAAGCGAGATCAAACACGTAAAACCATATCCAGATAGTTGTATCAAGCAGCGAACAACTAACGTTACAAAACTATTAAGGCTCTAGTTGTGTCGGTGTGCTGCTTTCCAAACGTCACACGAGTGGACCGATCGGTCCAGCCAGGGCCAACACAGTAATATCATGTGATCATACAGACACTTTTCAAAATAAAAGTCACACAGCATATGTGTGTCGTGAATATGTAACAGCAGGCACGCAGTACTTTGTCTCGACAAGTCGTAACCTCGCTTGCCTTTCTATCGCTGTGCTTTCTAAACGTCATCATAACAATTATACTAGTGTATCCATGGCAACAACAGTGATATCGCTTTAACACATGGATATCTTTCTCAAAAAGTTCTAACATTTTGTTTTAAAACATTATTAAAAGGGTTTGGATACACATAATTGTTAAAAAAATTACAGATTTTTCCCCCAAAAAATGTATGATGACTTTTTGGAACCTGTGAACTACGAAAGACAATACCTTACAAAACACAGTTTAAACATGTATCGAGGATAATGTTGCAAATTTAATTTACTTGTATGCCAGTTTCACTACTTAGTAGTATATCTTTTGTATAGCGCCTCCTAGTGATCAAAAGTATCACTGCCGATCTGGTGTAACGCGATGGCATGAAGTTCTCCAGCAGACAAATATATCTATATATCTATGATGGAGGTATGTATTTAATTTTGACAATAAATAATATTTTAATATTAATAGGTTAGAATTATTTAGAAACACATTGTCATTCTTATCCGTGTTGGCATGTAATGTGATGAGGCATTTACAGTTTAAGTTGTTTATAATCATTTTATGAAGGCTACTTTTCGTTATATGACAAATATCATGCTTGCTATTTTACGTCCATTCCGGTGTTGGTTTCGATGTCAGTTACATATGGCCTACTCTCACCGGTCACTTTATTTGGTACACCTGTACACCCCATCCCAAATATACTTTATTGGATTTAGATCTGGTGACTGTGGAGGCCAGTTGAGTACAGTAAAACAATTGTCATGTTCAAGAAACCAGTTTGTGACATGGCGCGTTGTCCTGCTGGAAGAAGCTATTAGATGATGGGGACACTGTGATCAGTGGCAACAATACTCAGGTAGGCTGTGGCGTTCAAACAATGCTCAGTTGGTACCAAGAGGCCCATTATGTGCCAATTAAATATCCCCCACACCATTACACCTCCACCACCACCACCCTGAACTGTTAACAGAAGACAAAATGGATCCATGATTTCATGTTGTTTATGACAAATTCAACTGAGTGAGTGACAGTTGTGGTGAGAGAGTGACACAGCACGCGCATCCTGATTGATCTTTCTTTGTGCAAACTAACCTCTAACCACTAACCTTATCACTTTCCGGAAGGTGGGCTCTACCATAGACATAATATACATTATGTATATTATGTCTATGGGCTCTACTGTCAACCTCTCTCCAGTTCAAGCATCAGTTCGGTCAGTTTAGTGTCTGCAGGGCCATGGGAGTGTCCAAATACAAAAACATGTACAAAACGCCCTTAACCCAAGACTACACCAAAATGTACCCATTCGTAATAGGGGTGAACAACAGTGTAGCAGTGATTTCTCACCTGACTATGGTGGGTTAAGTGACTGTAAAAGACATGTCGGGTCATCCATTAGCATAGCTAATGTACTTTTAACTAGCATCTATAAGGAGCCACGGTTTTGTTGTTTAGATAATGATGCATAACCCCCTGTAGAAAAATTGTTATCGGATAAAAAATTGCTTTATGAGTTGAATAATACAGTAATATAATATACTATAATGTGACCTTTTTGCATATCCCTAATGTGTTTTTTTGCAGGCTGGGATTTCTAGAATAGTACAATATGCGACATTGGAATACGGTGAATGAAGGACTTCTCTTTTGAAGTAATTTGAGCTCTGTGTTGCTGAATATCGCTGATTTCACGGACCTCGTTTCTGTTAAATCACGTGGTATTAAAACGTTCCCTTAAAGCAAGAACACATTTCAGTACTGGATGCGTGCTGTCATGCGCATGCCCTCTTCTCATTCGATTGGTGGATACGTCATACTATGAATACTATTTTGAATATGTAATGAGCTGTGTAGACGTCACACGCCACGTATTCGGCGGTGAGACGCTGTGCTAGACCTAAAGACAAGGCAGCATCATGTGGTTCCTTTATACCTGTGTCACGTTCGTCTCACCTATATGAGCACATACGCTATGGGCACAAAACGTGTTAAGATTAAATCAGGCTCACTCAATCCATTTCTATGTACACTGTATTACATACCCATTGAATTAAATAATATCTGATTATTAATGAAATGACTGCTTATGGATGTTTTTTTCTCCATTTTGACAGACAATTCACAGTGGCTCCCAAAAGTATTCACCCCTTCGGACAGTTCCAGATTTTATTGTGTCACAATTTAAACACTTCTGACGGCCACTGAATATGTCTGTTCTCTCTTGACACAAAGACATATAGGCATCACACTAATTTTGTAGGTTTTAATGATAGCAGAGCTTGTACAACAACGTGTTCAGAACGAAACCAGAAACCTCTCGGGTCACCTAGAGGCACCCGTGTACTAATGTACATTACCTAACGAACAATAATCTGCCAAACCAAATTATATACAAATCAAATCCACCAAACAAACTTTTAAATAAATCCCGTTTTTTGCAATACAAGACAATTCATTGATATCTCATGAAATACGCACCAGAATCACTTACAGTATACATTCAGAGAAGCTGTACACAGTCAGGACTCATCCATATTGGATTTGTACCTGGTGCTGCAAAACATAAACATTAAAGTATTTTGTAAAACATTGAAACATCAAAGACTCTTCCGGTAAAATGCAAGGCCACAACACAGTATTTAGGCTACTGAGAATGACATGACACAACGACAACAAAAACAGCTGCTGCTATAATTGAGGCTGATGTAGAAGAAATTGTGTCCGAGAATTCAGTCACAGTGCAGATGGTGGGAGCTGAATTTTTGCATCAACCTAGCTAGCACAAATGTAGCTAAATGCAGCACAAATGTAGCTAAATGTAGTTAAATGTAGCACAAATGTTTAACCCATAGTATGCCTTTGGATGAATGCACTCTGACCTTTTACCAGACCGGACAAAGAAATGCCTGATTTCCTGTAGAGTAGGTAGGTGCCTTGTGTCAGAGATACAAATCCTAGCATTAACAGTCACTAGTGAGTGTCCATGTCCCAAATTGTACCCTGTATTAAAACTAGACTATAGCATTAATGCCCTTCATAGTTTATATGGTGTAATTTTGTGTACAGACACACAGGTGAGTTGGGACGATGCAGAAAACTGCCGTTATCGTCCAACCCAGAGGCATCAAGGGAATCTGAAGCATTGTTAAAAACTGTTTCCATTATGTAGATGAGAAAGCAGTACATAGTGTACAACTATGCACGTACATGCATGGACATGCACACTTATACAGACACACACACACAGACAGACACAAAGAGACACACAGACAGGCACGCACACAGACACGCAGACACAAAGAGACACACAGACAGGCACACAGCACAGAAACGTATGCGTGTGGACACACACACAAGCACATTGAAAGAATGGAGGATCTGTAGAACAGTGTAGGCTCCAGTCCAGAGTAGTAGGGAAATGACATGGACAGACATGGTCATTGTGTGCCGTGAGCAGGTGAGACCAGTGTGAAACTGGTCCCATCAGGTACCATCAGCATCCGGGGGTCCTCAGTGTTTCTTCATGACACCTCCGGTCTGGAGCTGCTGCAACCCGGCATTCCAGAACACCAGAACATTCCAGAACATTCCAGAACATTCCAGACAGCAGACGGACGTATAATCCATCCATTGTGGGACAACACTGTTTTCCAATCAAACCAGCTTGGAACACTTTTAGATCAGCATCTAATTAAAAAAGAAACCCAGCCAAGTCCAGCTTAAAGTGGGTGCAGAACTGGACAGTTCATTAAAGAACTGCCACATAGAGCGAAGGCTAGATAATCTACCCGTTTTTTTTAACCAGACAGTTTTAAGTATAAAGGCCAATTTAAATCGCAACCATCATACACTTTTAAACAACGACTTATTTTCATTGATCATCTACACCCAGTGACAGCGGTCAGACTACATTCTCAACAGCGAACGTAGCCTCCCACTCAGGCCAGCGGACGGAGGGCGTCCTTGTCTCGTTCTCTACCTCTTTAGATCTTCTCTACTTGTAGCTCTCTCTTCTTCTCTGCCCCTTTGTTGCGTTAATATTGAAAGTGGCTTCGATCTTGTTCTCCGAAGAGGTTGTGTTGTCCTGTCAAGAGTCTTTGTGATTACGTGAAGTGTTCCTTTTTAAATTCACCATTGAAACACACCTTGAGCGACACGCCTGATGGAGCTCTTCTTGTCACTTCCTCTCTGTCACACAGCCAGTCCAGTACACTTTACCAGATTGAGCTCAGTGGATTTCATGCAGACCCAGAAGTGAACTGGTCATCTGGAATTGGGGACAGAGACATGTAATCACACCAAGGCCTCCTGGTTGAAATAACAAACTTTTGCCAGCGTGTTAGAAAAGCCTGGGGCCCGATTTCTGGTTCCTGTCCACTCCTGCCCCGGTCTCTGCACTGCAACATTTGTGTTAGTAGATGAAGGTGACGAGGGCGTTCTGTTGGAGGTCTTGGGGGTTGGAGGAGTCCTGAGGGGTGGAGGGGGCCTGAGATGTGGAGGGGTCCTGGGGCAGCGGCAGATGTGGGAAATGCTGCGACAGAGTCCGATAGGGTGGGGCGCTCACACTGTAGGCCTTCAGGGACGACAGCCCGTTCAGCACGGACACATCCAGGAAGGACACGCGCAGCACCGACGACGAAGACGAGGAGTCCGTGGTGGGAACCGGGGTCGCGGGGCCCCCCATGTCCCAGACCCCGGAGGCGATGGTGAGGGCCTGCTCTGTGTGCGTGGCCCCCAGGGCGGCGCTGTGCACCCTCAGCTGGCGGAGCCCAAACACGACCAGGTACCGGTCAGGGATGGTCACGGGAGCGTCGCCGCAGGAGGAGAGGTGCAGGTCGGCCACCAGACTGCCGTTCAGCAGTTCGCTGAGGATCCAGGGGTTGGTGAACCAAACGGTCAGCGCGCCCTCTTCCCTCAGGCCCCCTGGGGAGAGCTGGGAGCGTGATACGTCGCGGCAGACGCACTGGATGTTGGCCAGCGGCACGTCACAGTCCTGGATGTGTGTGGGACAGCTGCAGTTACGCAGGCTGTTGTGGTTGGTGCCGCTTTCGAAGAGCAGGGTTCTGGTCGCCGGGCTGGCTGTCGGGAGGAGAACCCACAGAGCCCAGAGGAGCCATGACAGCCGGGCCGGTGGGCGGTGATGAGAGGAGGCCCCGTTTAGAGACATCTCCATAGCGACCAGCCGGACTACATCTTCACCGAGTCGATATCCTGAAGCCTGTACGCCAAACCTGAAAGACGGGAAGGAAATATGAGAACACGCTCGTGTTTTGTCAGTTTGTTCATATTTCAGCCAAATAGGTTAGACTGTGAAAGCATTAACATAATCGAAAGCAACAAACAGCATGCCACTAGATATAACCTGTTGGATGGGACTCTTATTCACAAATGAACACTCCGTCGCACAGTCAGTCACTGGCAGCTCGTATTCATCTGTTACGTGGCCGAGAGACGAAACCAGCTGAAATAAGTTATTTGTTTCTTGGCCAGTCCACACTGCCACAGACGTAACTTAGCCTTTTTTATTTTTACCCTCACCAACTTTATTGGGTTCCTTCCAGACCCCTGGGCTTTGCTGCAAACGGCATACAGCTGTCAGCGAAAGTGCCTGCAACGCGCCGTGTTGTGGTAAAAGCACAGAGCAGCCGCATTAAAACTGGCAGGGAAAAAAGAACACTGTTTCTTTCTTTCCTCATCAATGAGCGATGGAAAAGTGAAATGAATAAGCCGCCCTGACTTCCAGGAGCACATTGGCCCTGATTTAAAAAAAGATTTTCCAGTGCTGTGATTGGCCTCACGGTTGGACAAAAATCACTGGAAAAAGTAGGCTGGACAAAGGGAGTCTTTTATTTATATTTTATACTAACTGATTTCATACAAACTTCTCGCTAATTAACAGCAGCTTGGCACACTCAGTCTTTACAGAAGTAAGACGTTGGTTTAAAACCAAAACCGATATGGAGGATTAGCCAATGTCTATTTGCCCAAAACTGACTGTTTGAAATTAGTATTGTTATTATTTATACTAATTGTACTTACTATAACTGGCTTGTTCCAGCTACGCCGAAATCCCAGGCAGAATTGACTGAATGTAAGTCGCTTTACATTCAACCGTCTGCAAAGTTACAACAACAAAAAACATCCCTATCTCCAGAGTAGCCACAATCACGTTGTATCCATCGCAAAGCACTAACAGGTCCTAAACTCGTCCTCAGACTTTAAGCAGCGGATGCCAAACGGCCTCAAACCTAAACACGTCCTCTGTCTTTAAGCGGCTCAAATCTAAACACGTCCTCTGTCTTTAAGCGGCTCAAACCTAAACACGTCCTCTGTCTTTAAGCGGCTCAAACCTAAACACGTCCACTGTCTTTAAGCGGCTCAAACCTAAACACGTCCACTGTCTTTAAGCGGCTCAAACCTAAACACGTCCTCTGTCTTTAAGCGGCTCAAACCTAAACACATCCACTGTCTTTAAGCGGCTCAAACCTAAACACGTCCTCTGTCTTTAAGCGGCTCAAACCTAAACACGTCCTCTGTCTTTAAGCGGCTCAAACCTAAACACGTCCACTGTCTTTAAGCGGCTCAAACCTAAACACGTCCACTGTCTTTAAGCGGCTCAAACCTAAACACATCCACTGTCTTTAAGCGGCTCAAACCTAAACACATCCACTGTCTTTAAGCGACTCAAACCTAAACACATCCTCAGTCTTTAAGCAGCGGATGCCAAACGGCCTCAAACCTAAACATGTCCTATGTCTTTAAGCAAAGTATGCCAAGCGGCCTCAAATCCAAATGGAACCGAAACCTCAGCTAGCCAGAGTTCACTTACACACACTTTGTTGCGAGACGTCCGTCGGCGACTATGTAGGACTGTGTCTCTCGACCCCTGTTAAGCACACGGACCACAGCCGGTCGACGTTACCGCGAGACCCCAGCGACATGGACTTCTGTTGACTTGCTGTGACCCTGATGCACACGCCCGCACTAGTTGAGCGGTGAGCGACTATATTAGCTACTGTTTGATCAGGTCGCCTTCCTCCTCGCGTTCTTCTCGGGTCACCCCAAACTGAACCTGAGCCCTCTGTCCTTCCTCACCGCTCACCCCGCTCTCATCCCCTCCCTTTCCCCCGCTCCACCTCTTCCTCTCTTTCACTGTTTACTCTGCTGTAGGCTCCAGCTGTTGGCCTGGATGCTGAGGGGAAAGTAAATAAGTAAGAAAGAGAGAGAAAGAGAGAGAGAGAGAGAGAGAGAGAAAGGGAATGAGAGGTGGGGAGGGAGAGAGATGTGGGGAGGGAGGGAGAAAGGTGGCTGCAGTTCCAGACGTTTATGAGAAGAGGAACAGAGCATTCCTCTGACATCATGTTCCACAGGCGACCACAAGCACCCACCCAATCCCCCCTCCTTCTCTGCCTCTCCAAATTCCCTCTCTGCTATTCCTCTAAAACCTCTCTCTCACTCGCTTGTTTTTTCGGTGTTCTTTACTCACAACCGGGCACACACACACACACACACACACACACACACACACACACACACACAGATATTTAAGTAACTTTCACTAGTTTCCATGAGTTTTACTTGATAATTAAATGTACGGCTACTTACACGCTGGCAACGGTCAGGGAGGCATGCTTTTCTCTTTTTTTTTTGCTTCTCGGTTGTTCGTTTTTTAGCTCGTTTCTCGACGTAGAGAGAGAGAGAAATGAGAGAGGAGGGCAGCGGGAGATGGGGAGAGAGACTGGGAAGAGAGGTGGAGATAAATTTAGATAAATGTGGGAGAGAGAGAGGGGCAGAAGGGGAGAGAGGGAGAACGGGGGAGACGAAATGAAAGAGAGAGAGAGAAAGACGACAGGAAGGACTTACTCTCTGCAAACAGAACGTTATGGCCAACCACGGGCAGTCCTCAGTGGTGACATGACAAACAAAAACACGTTGCCCGTGTTCTTCTCATGTCACACTCCCACGCTCCTTCTCTTGCTTTCCTTTCTCTTTCTCCACTGGCTCCTCCTTGCCCTGCATGCAAGTGATCCAACTCATGTCGCCACCTGCTGTCGAGATGTGGTACTGCTGAAAAGCCTGTTTCCCACACCACCAGTCAGACCAGCCCACCGCACGTAACCGGAAAAAAAACGGCCGCACTAGATCACGTTTGAGCCAAGTTATGAGAATGTCTTAGAACTGTGCGTTTTCCAAAATGTGTTATTTACATGGATTTGTTAGGCTTCGAGCTGCCCTGGAAATATGATCATGTTTGGGAATTCCCTGGGGGTTGAGGTAGGAGCACGATGAGAGGAACACAGTCAGTGGTTCAGCACAGTTCTGGTCTACTCCAACACCCAAATTCCAAGTTTGGTTGTATGTCAGTTCATGGGTCCTTTGGTTATATGTATTAATTCTCTGTTTGGTTGTTTGTTGTCTAAGTTATTTGTTTCAGTGCCTGTCTGCCTGTAATAATTAATAAAAAACGGTATAAAGGATTCTCTGCGCTTGGGTCTGCTTCCTGTCATCTGCCAAGGGCAGATGTTTCATAACAGATGACAGGAAGCAGACCCAATGTCCCAGTGAGCATTGTTACATTGATAATCAGAAGTTGTAAGTTGCGTCACACAGGCCAAACAGTGGCCCAACAGTGGCCCAACACAGGACAAACACAGGCCCAACACAGGACAAACACAGGCCCAACACAGGACATACTCAGGACAAACACTGGCCCAACACAGGACAAACACTGGCCAACACAGGACAAACACTGGCCCAACACAGGACAAACACAGGCCCAACACAGGACATACTCAGGACAAACACTGGCCCAACACAGGCCAAACAGTGGCCCAACAGTGGCCCAACACAGGACAAACACAGGCCCAACACAGGACAAACACAGGCCCAACACAGGACATACTCAGGACAAACACTGGCCCAACACAGGCCAAACAGTGGCCCAACAGTGGCCCAACACAGGACAAACACAGGCCCAACACAGGACAAACACAGGCCCAACACAGGACATACTCAGGACAAACACTGGCCCAACACAGGACAAACACTGGCCAACACAGGACAAACACTGGCCCAACACAGGACAAACACTGGCCCAACACAGGACAAACACTGGCCCAACACAGGACAAACACAGGCCCAACACAGGACAAACACTGGCCCAACACAGGACAAACTCAGGACATACACTGGCCCAACACAGGACAAACACAGGCCCAACACAGGACAAACACTGGCCCAACACAAGACAAACTCAGGATAAATACTGACCAAACACAGGCCCAACACAGGCCCAACACTGGCCCAACACAGGACAAACACTGGCCCAACACAGGACATACTCAGGACAAACACTGGCCCAACACTGGCCAAACACATGTACTTTATTATTTATTTTTCCTTATTAGCCCAGGTTATCGATGGAGTTTTAAATCATGGCCGACTCTGGCCTCTTGTGGCTGGAGCTTGTTTCTTCTAAATGTGACACCAATTTCCCAGGATTGTCTTTATGGAAACTGGAATAAAGGTTATTTTAAAGGTGCTGTGTGTGAGGGCGTCTTGAGTTTTTGGTGTATGTTTGGTTTCTGTTGATGTTCTAGTATTGTGTTTCAATGTTCAGTTATGTTCAGGTATGTAATCATGTTCACTATTCAGTTCCGTCATGTCCTCACTGTCTTTGTGAGGTATCTTTTGTTTCATGCAACATACTGGGCCTTTGTGAGGTGGGCATTTGTATTATATTCCCGTGTACCTGACCTTGTTCTCAGTCTGTTCCCTTGAGCCCTTTTGTGAACCATCGCTATTTTTCTCTCAGTTTGACCGTCGTTTTGTCTTGCCCTTTTGTGAACCAGTTATAGCACTCCTCACATCTGACTACGAGTTTTGCCATGCCTTTTCTTGTACAGTTTTTCTGTCATTAAACTATATGGTGCTCTGTGCTTGGATCCTATCCGTGGCTTGAAGAATGGTGGTTTAGCTCTTCCTGTGTTTCAGTCACACCCATAGACTGTATAAAGATATGGACGTAGTATCCGTGACGTCACCCGTAGGTTTCTGAAGACCGTTTTTGAAGCCTAAAGTGGGCGTAGCCGACCGTCGCCATCTTGGCAGCGCGTCACTCCCGGATAAACGAAAATGGTCAAAGAGGCGGTACGTGGATGGAGCTGAGGGGCCTGGATGCTGTTTACTGAGTAATTATAGGCTAATTTCTTACACATATCTTTGAGGACATGTCAAAAAATACTTCCAAATATAGTCAGTGTTAATAAATGTTACGCTATTTGTGAAAATGCAGGCATCCGGTAATGCAGGAATCCGCTGGACACACCCTTAATTATGCAGAACTTTAAATATTAATCAACTAAACGGATGATTTATTAAAAAAAATCACCCCCCTTACAGTTGTTATGAAGGGCAAAATTAGCTGTATAGACCAAAGCCAAATAGAGAACCAGGCTGTAAACAGGTTTTTTTCTGCTGTAAAGTTGACCATTTTAACATGGGGGAGATACAGATTTGACTCACTTCTGGAGCCACCCTCAAGCGGCCAGTCAATGAATTGCAGTTTAACTCACTTCCTTATTGGTTTCAGGAGAGAGACCGGAAGGTTGCCACTTGGTCACACCTTCTGTGTTGTCACAAGCTCATTCCTGTAACCATTCACTCAGTGTCACCTGCCTCTCCTGTCAGCCAACCCATGTGACTTTAGAAGACAGAGAGAACTCTTGAGGAGAGGAGAGTGGGGCAGTTTATGTAAATATTCCTCCCTTCACCGTTCCTCTTGTGTGATCGTGCAGTGGAGCCCAACCCAACCTTGAACTTCAAACCTTGAGTTCAAACTTGAGTGAGAGACGTTTACCACTTCCTTCCTGTATCCACAGAGCCACTGGTTTGCTGACAAATAACACCATGAGAGCACGCTTCCCAGCATACAGCAACTCCTCAACGCTGTTGTAATATGACCGGACAAATCTCATTGCACACCAAACAAGGACCAGCGACGAGTTAAGGCTGACCACACCTCATTGTGGTTCAAGTGAATTTATGACGACAGTACTCAGGCGTTAGTGTCAAGGAAAGAAACAACACATATATCCCAGCCCACATCCTCATCCTAGTATCTGAGACTGAATAGAGAAATAATCCAGCCCACATCCTTGTCACAGAGAACAAAGACAGTTTGTTTGATGATCTGAATGATAATGGTTGCCTCAGGAAGACACATCCAAGTATGCAACCAAGACATCCATTTGTCCTCGGCAGAAAATACACAACAGAGAAGCATTGCCCTTTCCAATAAGGTCCTGAGTGAGATCACTTCCTGTCTCTATGTTTCCCGTAAGTGTCTTGGCTAGAGAAGAGGTGCCAGAATTTTCACCAGGACAGTGGAAGACCTTACGACAACACACACAACTGCACACACACAACTGCGCACACACAACTGCGCACACACAACTGCGCACACACAACTGCGCACACACAACTATACACACAACTGCGCACACACAACTGCACACACACAGCTGCACACACACACACACACACAACTGCACACACTGCTTTCAGCACCCCACATTCACTCAGAAACCCCCCAGGACAACTGCACGTCACATATTTTCAGTGAAATATTGCAGTCTATTTTTAGTAGTTTCTTTGTTTACAACTTGCACTTACGGGCCAGAACAAATTCCCTTTTGGTTGTAAACTCTGATTCAGCTTTTTCTTGGTAAATGGCCAGCTTCCTTAGTCACATGCCCACGAGTCTGATTAACGCATTACATTGCAGTGAGTTTTCACTGCGAGACAGACTCATCAAACCCGGTTTAACTTTTCCCTGACAGCTTATGCAGTTGGGTGATATTCTGCCTGCTCAGAATGGGTAGTTAAATGTGTGTCATCGGTCACGGTGTGTAGGGTGGACTGAAGCATGAAGCAGGTCTGAGGAACGAATAGCGTTCTATAGTCCTTTTATTTCAGGAACAACCCTGTTGAACGCAGTAGAGCGGAAACATGCGTTGATTAAACTAGAAAGGATGCGTTGCAGCACAGTCAGGAAAAGTAACAACTCCTCACTTGGAGTATAAAGAACACCGATCTCTAATGAGAGTCGTGAGGTACAAGACACGTAACATTGAACAATTCCACACAAAGACCCGACCAAACACAGGGAGCTTAAATAGTCCTCTAATGAGATAATGGACACCAGGTGTAGTGATGACGAGACTGAACAAGGTGTGGGGGAGGGGAAGAGATTCGGTGATGACTAATAAGCCGGAGAGGACGACCGCCGAATACCGCTCGCAGGTGGAGCTGCCACACCCACAGTTGGAGTTGTGACATCATTGCTGAAGTTTCGCCAATCAGCCAGTACTTGTTAAGAACGCCGAGAGCAACAAAACTAGTTTTTGATGACACTAAAATAAATGAAGTAGTTACAAACATGAAGATGGAAAATATTAATAGAAACTGTTGATTGTGAAACTTCCCTCTGTTGTTTACAAACCACAACTGCCATCACCCAGTGTGAGTTCACAAACATGTAATGTTATGGACAGACCTGCTATCACCCAGTATGACCTCAGAAACATGTAATGTTATGGACAGACCTGCTATCACCCAGTATGACCTCAGAAACATGTAATGTTATGGACAGACCTGCCATCACCCAGTATGACCTCACAAACATGTAATGTTATGGACAGACCTGCCATCAGCCAGTATGACCTCACAAACATGTAATGTTATGGACAGACCTGCCATCACCCAGTATGACCTCACAAACATGTCATGTTATGGACAGACCTGCCATCACCCAGTATGACCTCACAAACATGTAATGTTATGGACAGACCTGCAATCACCCAGTATGACCTCACAAACATGTAATGTTATGGACAGACCTGCCATCACCCAGTATGACCTCACAAACATGTAATGTTATGGACAGACCTGCAATCACCCAGTATGACCTCACAAACATGTAATGTTATGGACAGACCTGCCATCACCCAGTATGACCTCACAAACATGTAATGTTATGGACAGACCTGCCATCACCCAGTATGACCTCACAAACATGTAATGTTATGGACAGACCTGCCATCACCCAGTATGACCTCACAAACATGTAATGTCATGGACACGACAACAATGGCCAAAGGATCAGGAACTGGAAATTATTCATCCTCCTGTCCTGTCCAGCGGACACACACACACTGGATAAAAAGATCAATGAACTCACACACACACTCACACACACACACACAATCTCACACACACTCACACACAGTACTAACTCATATAAACTCACACACTGCACCTTTTTTCTGAGCCTTGTCTTTGAGTAACACTATCTGAATAAACGTAAGGCTCCTCGTAAGGTTTAACTTACCTTACTGGCAGGCCGTTAACTTTCCTTTCCACTTGCACCTCTTTATATTTACGTTCCTTTTTCTGATCCTTGTCTTGAAGTTTCTCTGTCTTATGTCCCCTTTTCTGAGCCCCTCGCTTCTTCCATCTGTCCCTTGGGAATCTGCTTCAGATCTACAAGGACCAGGATTGGAATTTGCTAGCACGGAGTCTGGATGTTTTATTTTACTGTGCCTTTCACTCCTTCATTTTCTGTTAGTCCTTCTCTGTTAGCTCCCACCCCCACAGTGTCTCCATAGTAACCCCATGCCATCGGCCAACCTGCTTCATTATTAAACCGGTCGTCAAGGTTACACAATTCCACAAGATATTATGGGTTTCAATTGTGCAGAAATATGTGTGTGTGTGTGCTAAAGAAACCTAGTGGAGACACAGTAACACAGAAGTGTTTTCTAACTTTAACCACAAAAGACTGTCATCTAACTTCCAAAAAGTTCTTGCGACACTGTTAAATCTCAACAAAACAAAATCATCTCCTCCCACCTTCCTACAGCCCTAGAATGTCACTACCGATAAGGCTGTGATAATAGAGATATGCATTTTGCTGAAGCTGGACGTGCTTTTCATCTGAATACTCGCCCACATCTAACTGCTCTAAAACTCCCGCAGCCACATGCCCACGGCAATTGACAATGTATCATGCCGTTTAATCAAAACAATAATGAACACAAAGTAGGGGAGAGCGTGGTATGTTGTCTTAACATTTACTGAGCACCATACATCACAATGGTATAAATGTCACACCAAATGAAAGAAGGAAGTCTTTGGCACATATGTTGTAGTCATAACATCTTCATATCTTATCTGATTATAGAGTTGTATACTGTAGAATAGAGGGTGTGCACTTGAGACAATTTGCCCCATCGGCGGGTAAGTTGTCACAATAGATTATCTAAAAATATGAACACAACTACTTAATTGTGAATGAAGATTTGTTATTTTATTTTATGTATGGTTTTATTTCAAACCAGAACTGGAAATATACACTTGTGCCTGGAGGATCTGGAAAAACAATGATTTAAATCCAAACAATGCACATTTCAATCAAAACACATTAAGTGGCAAGACCACTTAACCTTGAGCTTTAAACTCGAACGTTGTCTGGCTTCCACATAGATCTATGATAACTGAATGGATTGCTGCAGATAACTGGCTTAACTTAACAACCTTTGAATCAAACAGATGCTCTGAATCTGACTAATCAGACTCATCGCCAGTCACAATTCTGGCACGCATAAATTGCCTGGCTGGAGGTGCAAGCATCAATGGCCCAATTATTGCATTTTACACATTTTACCCAGGTCTCCTTTGGACGACTGTTTCGCGAGTTCACACTTAGGAATGATCAGAGAGTAAATGGTTATGCAAATTTGGCGTGCTGTCCGGGGGGGGGCTTCGACCTCGGATATTGGGCCCGAACCCAGATCACCCCTCTGTATATCTGTTTAGGAAGATAAACAGGCAAGTGTGAGGAGAAGGGGTGGTGGAGGGATGCTGAAATCTGTCGAGGACTGTAGGTGAGTCGACAGTGTATTTTTATAGGCTGCACTCACGCTGATTGAGTGGACCTGTTGATTACTGATTGCCGGCAGCTGGTTGGAATGATTTGATTGTTGATCATTAGAACGTGCTCCTCCCGAACCTTGTTAATAAAACATAATTTGAAAATGGCTCTACACAGACGAGGCAGAAGCACTCTTCATCATCTGATGATGACTCTTGTATGCTTTTTCTTCTTTTAGCTGCCTTGTTCTTTGTAGGTCCAGATTTTGACTGCCCCCTTGCTTCCCTTTCTTTTGGAACCATCATGGACAGACCCTTTAATTTCGAACCATCTTCCTTCCTTACATCTTTCCTTCCTTCCTTCCTTAATTCCTGCCTTTCCTTACTTCCTTCCTTCAAAACCTTATTGCAATTACAAATAAATTAGCGTAATATCACTTTTTTTTTAGCATTTTCTATGTGTTAATTTGTACAGGGGCAAGTTGTCACACATGACGACTTGCCCCAAAGTCAGTGAGACAACTTGCCCCAAACTGACATGTGTGTTAATGTTGGCTAAATCTCAAGGTTAGCTAAACATACCACTTTAGCTAGTATCAAAAGACAAGCGGTTGAAGATGAGAGATGAAAGACTTGTAACTGTCTCCTCTATTTTGTGCAATGTAATTATTTTTTAACATTCATACCTAACTATGTTGTATTGCATAAAATGTAAAGTGCACATTTTAGAGATTAGAGTGACCTTGACCACATGTGAACAGGAACTTGACTTTAGAAGAAGTTTTGATTTTTGAGATAGAGCCATAGTGTTGGAGTTATGAAGAGTGTGACATTTTACCCCGCTCTTCCCTACACACTTTAACTTTAAAATCGGGATGATTTGTGATCCACAGTCATTGTGGAAATCGTAATTGGAAAGAATCGCTGCAGATAACTTGAAGACCTGCTTAAAGTCTGACTGTTTGATCTTTCCTTTCCCTCTATCTTAATTTCCTTACTTAGTTTTTTTTAAACACATTTCATCATGGAAAGTTCGTATTCGTTCTAGGCTTATCACAGCCAACTCCTTGTCACCTATCCGTGTTACCAAAATGCAACATATTGGTGTTAAACGGTAAGATAAAAGCGTTACATATGTCTGGTATTTGATTCCGATGTGAACTTAACTTGAGTTCTGCGTGTTCATTTAAAAGGGGCGTTTTTGGCTCGTGGTCCTCATTTGGTCGGGAACACTCCATCTCTGCACACTCGCGTAACGCATGCACAATACACATCCTCTTTCTCTCAACAAATCTGGCGAGTTGCTGCTGCGGTCTCGTGTTGTCACTCACAAAACGGGTTCATCCTTGTCTGGTATCTTTCACCACAGGCTGTCTCAACTGAAACCATCCATTCATTTGCTATTCAACTTATCTCCGTACCTGCATTGTTTTTAAATGGATTGCATTTTCGTCCTGGTTTCCATCTTATTTGGTAAGTTCATAGTGCCATGACTGTTTTCTTCATTGATTTATCGAGAACGTGTGCGGTGAACCTCAACCTTCAATTGTAATCATTGATGTGCTTATAGATAAAAAAAAACACGGTTTTAAGTGATATAGTGTCTTTACATTTTTTTATTCTGTTATTCATTCTAGCCTTTAGCACATCAGCATTTATGTTTCACAATGAGACCATGTTTCATCAATGAGACCATGCAGTTACGGTTATGAAGTGCAGTTTTAGAAAACGGGAACGATCTTACCGACTTTTCAAATCATCGATTTGTTTTTTTACGTTATACCAATAGTGTTCTGCTGGACTACAGATAATTTATTCTTTGCCTTTTTGCATTTGTAATGTAATGCATCCAGCTGTTTAGTGCGGGTACCACGGCATATTCTGGCTCAGATGTTCAGCAGATGTGAAGCATCTGACGAGTGGCATTGGAGTCTGGCTCTAGAAACCGGCACCGTTCTTAAATGCTCTCAGATAAGTTCAGATAAAGAAAAGTGTTATCTTTCATAAGCGAGGCAAGCTAGAGGAGTTGCACGTTCTTTGAACACCCTCGACCACCCTCGGTCACCCCAACGTAACAGCATTTCACCCCCCCCCACCGCTTGCCGGCGGTGCTTTTAATATTGGCCGGGAAGATGCTGTCACGTTTGGGTGACCCGATGGACATTATAGTAACATGAAGGTAACCAGGGGAACCTGCGCGATGAGATGCAGTGTAAAGTGCAATTGCAAACGTGTAGATTATCGTGTAGAAAATCCCTCTTTGTCCGTTAACAAATAGCCAGAATAAAAATAGTTGTCAAATAAAATATTTAATGAATAAAATGAATCAGTGTAGTGCCATACTACAGAATATCGATGAAAACAGAGATCCATAAAAACAAATACAAAGAAACAATTCCCAGTGAAGGGGCCCCTCTAGAAAACGTACATTCCCGAACGTGGTAAAGATTCCGTTTTCGATGTTTGACAGATGTTCATAATTCACTGCTCACTGTATTGTAAGATACAGACCACGGGTTGGTTTCGTTATGAGGGTAACAATTTAGACAACCATGTACAGCTTGTTTTTGTTGACGCTCCCTCGCGACATGCTTTGGTTATGTGCAGACTGGTTATGTGCAGACTGTTATGTGCAGACTGGTTATGTGCAGATTGGTTGTGATGTCGCCGTAGAGTCTCCTGCAATTTGAAAACGATCAACGAGCCATGTGCATTGCTGTTCAACCTTTTTCTGTCATAACAAGACTAACCCGAGTTCTGTTGCTAAAATAGATTGCGAGCTATTGATGTTTGAATGTTTAAATATCTGTCAGATATATCTAACGTGCTGAATCTATCTTTACCACGGTCAATTCCTCCTAGTTATCTATCAGTCTCTAGGTAGAAGGGTCGCATCCTGTAACTCCAGAGTTTAGATAAGAAGCCGGGGCCTGCACATGACAAAGGAAAGGAAGTGCTCTGGTTATGGTTTATTGCCACTAAGAGTAAGAAATGACGTTAGCAGAACGGAGCTTACCTCGAGTTCTGCTGGCTCAAGTTACAAGCCGACACACTTATATCTCTGTAAATGTATTGTCCTGTGCCACTAAATTGTGCCTCTGAGTGTCCACGTATTGTCAATGATGGAGTGTCTGACAGAGAACACATTATTTAAACTGTGATGTTTGTAATAGATAACACATTGATTGCAAAGAGATGCTCGTAGATAATTTTAACATGACAAATAAATGCATATGACATATTAATGCAGAGATGATGATTATAGATGATTATAAATGGCTATAGCATATCACACATGAATGCAGAGATGATTATTGAATTTTCCCACAATACCCTCTGGTTGAACGTATCCAGCATTCCTAGTCCTGGAAGTTACTCCCAATGTCACAATGTTACTTCTGACGTTACCTGGACGATCCAGTTACCTCACCTCGTAGTATAACCCTGTGTGAAACTGTCAATACGTTTATTGATCTCAACAGCTATTACCTGAGAAATAACAATACATTAAATATTGTAGTGTCATTCGGCAACAGTGGTGTAGAACATTTTGATTGCATCCAAACTACCTTTAAAAAATCAAAGGTTATTTTAATTGAGAAAACTGTTTTAAACGGCACTTGAGAGTTTATTCAAGTATATATTTAGAAAGGAGGCTAAAGTAACGGGGAAAGAATAACAATATTATGTTTTAAGTTACTAATAATTTTAAAAGGAGGCTAAAGTAACAGGGAAAGCTTAACGGTATTATGTTTTGAGTAACTAATGTGGTCCCGGTTGGGTTGAGGTAGGACTCAGGTGGGTCCCGGTTGGGTTGAGGTAGGACTCAGGTGGGTCCCGGTTGGGTTGAGGTAGGACTCAGGTGGGTCCCGGTTGGGTTGAGGTAGGACTCAGGTGGGTCCCGGTTGGGTTGAGGTAGGACTCAGGTGGGTCTCGGTTGAGTTGAGGTAGGACTCAGGTGGGTCCCGGTTGGGTTGAGGTAGGACTCAGGTGGGTCCCGGTTGGGTTGAGGTAGGACTCAGGTGGGTCCCGGTTGGGTTGAGGTAGGACTCAGGTGGGTCTCGGTTGGGTTGAGGTAGGACTCAGGTGGGTCCCGGTAGGACTCAGGTGGGTCCCGGTTGGGTTGAGGTAGGACTCAGGTGTAATGGTATCAGTTGAGGTTCTTCCCCAACAAAAGTTCCCAAAAACTTTCGGTGAGATGCCATGCTTATCATGGGTGGAATCTAGTGAAGTAAGAATTAAACCTTACGTATGAGTAACGAATTAATCACCCAACCTCTAAGAGTGAGAACAGGAAACTGAGGTGTGTAGTCACGGGCCTGAGGGCATGTACTCAAATAATATTCATTGCCCAAACTATTTCTCATAATAATAATAATAATAATGCGTTCAATTTATATAGCGCCTTTCTCAAACCCAAGGTCGCTTTACATGGGAAGGGAATCTCCTCAACCACCACCAATGTGCAGCACCCACCTGGATGACGTGACGGCAGCCAATTTGCGCCAGAACGCACACCACACACCAGCTTACTGGTGGGGAGGAGATGGTGATGATTAAGCCAATTAGTATATATATATATATGGGGTGATTAGGTGGCCATGATGGACAGAGGACAAGGGGCAGATTTGGCCAGGATGCCGGGGTTACACCCTACTCTTACGAAGGACATCCTGGGGTTTTTAATGACCACAGAGAGTCAAGGCCTCGGTTTAACGTCTCATCCGAAGGGCGGTGCTTTTTGTCAGTATAGTGTCCCCGTCACTATACTCGGGCGTTAGGACCCACACAGACCAGAGTGCAGCCTCTCATCCTACAGAATACTGTGAAAGTGCTACAAAAACAATAACAAGACGTTGGCCTTAATAGTTAGGTAATTTTATAACTCTGAACTAACTCTCGCCTTAATGTTTGGTCTTGCAGTTGTAACGTCAGAAAACTTGGAGAAATTCAACGCGTTGGTCGGAGAACCTGTCCTGCTGATCTGTGAGCTCCCTGAATTGGCAACGCCAATAAACACAGCAGAAACACGCATCATTTGGCAAGATGGAACAGATAAAGTGCTGCATGCTATTGACAAAGGACAGGAAGCATTTCAGCACCAAGACCCGTGGTACAAAAACAGGACAACCTTTGACCTTGATCATTTGGCCTCTGGAAATCTGTCACTCCTGCTTAACCCAGTCAACGTAGGCGACGATCAAATGACTCTAACAGTTATTCGGATAAGTGACATATCAGAGAAGGTGTGCCAATGCAGGGTTTATGTAGCAGGTAAGGTACCTTATGTTGGTGGGTTGGACCTGGGTGTAATATAAAGTACCTTGAATAATTAGTTACAGTCGTGTAGAAAGGAAGCACACTCTCTCTGAATACTATACTACTAATTAACATATCAGGACACAATAACAATAATCTGTTCCTTAGCAGGTCTAAAAGTGTGTAAATACAACCTCAACTACAACACACTATAAAGTACACCGTGTCATTATTTATTTTACAATTTAAACAGGGTGTACTTTCTTTTCCACATGACTGTGTCTGATTGAAATAACAACTCAGAAGCAATTGAGAAGCAAATAATTCGAAAAATATCCATTCTAAATGTTCTGCATCAATTAACATTAACAATTAACCTCTTACAGTCTCCGCCCTTCTGATTGGTCCATTTCTGCTCCATTCAGCCAGGTATCAGAAACCGACAGTGACCCATATCAACTCAACAGTTGAATGCCACACCCAGGGAGGCTTTCCTTCAGGCCAGGTGACATGGATGACCAATAATGGACCTCTAGATCCTGCGGAAGCTGACAACAGAGACAGCCAGCATCCAGAAACCAAAACCTACAACATAAGCAGCCGAGTGAATGGGACCGGCAGTCAGAATATGACCTGTAGCATTCACAACCCAGTCCTCAATGAGACTCAGAGAACCACTATTGATCTCAGACCCGTACCAAACTGTGAGTTATACACATTTAACCCCCATAACAGTTAGCTAATTTACATGAGATCGCTAAGTAAGTTATACCTTGAATTGGTGGTACTAAAATGTTTCCAAACCAGGTAGTACTATATAATGCCAGCAGGTCAAACCCAGACTGGAGTCAATGCCTCAGTAGTACTATATGTGATGTCTCATATCGCCTAATCACTATATGATAACCTCACCCTCACCATTGATGACACCACTATCTGATAACCTCACCCTCACCATTGATGACACCACTATCTGATAACCTCACCATTGATGACACCACTATCTGATAACCTCACCCTCACCATTGATGACACCACTATCTGATAACCTCACCATTGATGACACCACTATCTGATAACCTCACCCTCACCATTGATGACACCACTATCTGATAACCTCACCCTCACCATTGATGACACCACTATCTGATAACCTCACCCTCACCATTAATGACACCACTATCTGATAACCTCACCATTGATGACACCACTATCTGATAACCTCACCATTGATGACACCACTATCTGATAACCTCACCCTCACCATTAATGACACCACTATCTGATAACCTCACCATTGATGACACCACTATCTGATAACCTCACCATTGATGACACCACTATCTGATAACCTCACCATTGATGACACCACTATCTGATAACCTCACCCTCATCATTGATGACACCACTATCTGATAACCTCACCCTCACCATTGATGACACCACTATCTGATAACCTCACCCTCATCATTGATGACACCACTAGCAGCTCTAGCAGGGGACCCCAAACTTCCCTTTCCCGGGCAACATTAGCCAGCTCTGACTGGGGAATCCCGAGGCGTTCCCAGGCCAGTGTGGAGATATAATCTCTCCACCTAGTCCTGGGTCTTCCCCGAGGTCTCCTCCCAGCTGGAAGTGCCTGGAACACCTCTCTAGGGAGGCGCCCAGGTGGCATTCTTACTAGATGCCTGAACCGGCTCCTTTCTACGCGAAGGAGCAGCGGCTCTACTCCGAGTTCCTCTCGGATGACTGAGCTTCTCACCCTATCCCTAAGGGAGAGGCCAGCCACCTTTCTGAGAAAACCCATTTCGGCCGCTTGTACCCGCAATCTTGTTCTTTCAGTCATGACCCAGACTTCATGACCATAGATGAGAGTAGGAACAAAGATTGACCGGTAGATCGAGAGCTTTGCCTTCTGGTTCAGCTCTCTTTTCGCCAATCTCACGCTCCATTGTCCCTTCACTCGCGAACAAGACCCCGAGGTACTTAAACTCCTTCACTTGGGGTAAGGACGCACTGATAACTCATGTTTTCTTATTCCTGTTTTGCATGTTTTCTTCACAGTGCCGGATTCAAATCCCTCTAACAATCTCTCTGTTCTTGGTGCTGTTATTGGTGCTGTTATTGTTGGAGTGCTTATTGTCTTTTACTTCAGACGATGTGAGTTTAATTATCCTTTTCTATCATATCTATTTTAAGTTCACTATGGTACCAAAGTACTAAATACAATTTATTTACACTGTTGTTTTTCTCTTACAGACAAACTGTTCTGCTTTTCACAAGCTGAACCTAATCCTCCTGAACTACAATCAGGTGAGTCTTACACACTACACAGTACAATAGTATACTTTAGTATAACTACAGACGTTAATATAGTTTTAGACAGTTCAGTACGGTACGATAGTCTTAGTATATCAGGTAATTTCATTAATGAATAATACAAATCATGTGCTATAGTAGCACATTATTTGTATTCATTATTAAAGATCTATATACCACAGGTGAGGGTGATGTCCAGGTATTATGTGTGGTGTGTGTGTGTATATATATATATACAAATCATGTGGTATAGTAACAGTGTTATATGGTTTGGGATTATACTGGTTTTAAGCATTTTGCCTTCAGAGTTTGTAGTATACACTGTAAAAAAAAAAATCGTAAAAAACGGTCAATGACTGGCAGCTACGGCTGCCAAACGTTGACCGTAAAATTAAAGTAAAATACCCTAAATCAAACAATGTGTAAAAACATTAAATTAACGGAAAATTTTATTAAAATGTTTACAGAAAAATACCATTATTTTACAGATTTTCCCAAAATAATTATGATCAATCCCTTTCAATAAAGGGAGAATCCTAAAATTTCTACAAGAAAATACCATTATTTTACAGATTTTCCCCAAATAATAATAATTAATCACCTTCAATACACGGATAATCGTAAAATTCTGCAGATAAATACTGTTATTTTACAGATTTTCCCCAAATAATTATGATCAATCACCTTCAATAAATGGACAATTGTAAAAATATTTCAGATAAATACAATTATTTTACAGACTTTTCCCAAATAATTATGTTTAATCACCTTCAATAAAGGAAAAATCCTAAAAATTCAGAAGGTAAATACTGTTATTTTACAGATTTTCCCCAAATAATTATGATCAATCACCTTCAATAAATGGACAATTGTAAAAATATTGCAGGTAAATACTATTACTTTACAGATTTTAAAGAATTATGATTATTCACCTTCAATAATGGAACAATCCTAAAAATTCTGCAGGAAAATACGATTATTTTACAGTTATTCGCTAAATTATTAAGTTCAGACACCAACATATGATGTTCAAAATTACTGTGAATGTCGTCAACTGAAAACATACTCAAGCAATACAAAATATATACATTATAAAATGTCGTAGGAAACTACAAATTAAGTCAACATCACTATTGATTCTAAAATCATTTTATTAAATGTATTCAGATGTAAATGTACAATATCAACACATTATTCACAAACAGTTCTTTAGGGGGAGAAACTGAAAAAACGAACAATTGTACTTCTCCATGTGTGTCTGTAAGCATTTCTATCAAAAGGATGTCAAGACTTTCCCTTTGAAATGGATGGAGGAAGCAACAAATTGTGCTGTTGAGCTCAGGGAGTTATGGTCTTCTTCTTCTTCATTCTCTTAACCCTTGGGGGCTCTGTATAAGGTAGTTCTGATAGCATTTAAGAATCCTAACTATACAGTGAATTATTAAGTAAAATTAAAACATACCACACAAGGTCAATAAATCTGTCACAGAGGTGCAACACAGCAGAAATATCAGACTTCTTCCAAATGGCCAGTAATCGCCTAGATCTGCTCCTGGAGAGGACACACACAGAGAGAAATATATTACAGAAAGGTCTTTATTGTAAGAAGTAGGATTTTATTTATAGTTCATTTTAAATGAACACTGCTGGACTTTTACAGGAAATCAGTGTTGTAGCATTTTCCCAAACAACTGCAGAAAATAGTGACTACGTTTTAAATGCAAAAAAACAACTCAATAATCCTCAGGTTCTTAGCTCTGCACTGTGGTCAAGCAAACCCACACACACAAATCAAGCAGTGTGTACATTAACACAACTCCCAGCTAAGAAGCTACATTGAAGACTTCTGCTAAACACATGGTGTAAATGACAACTTTTCAGTTCAATGTGGCTTGTCTGGACCTTTGAAGTGAGCTAACTTTTTAAAGTTAGAGGTTTTTACCCAGAAAGGATGTTAAAATCGGTTAGGGTTAGTTAAAGTGGCCATTGGACTGCAAAGCTATTTCCTGGATAACATACATTACTGTGCACTCCCATTGTGTTACAAATACTACTGATCAGTATGATGGAAAAGTCATAGAAAACATGTTTATGTGTGGAATGGAATTCATGTTTGTGCCACTATGTACATTTTCATGTTTGAAGAAAGTTGTTTAACCATTGTTAACTATTTGGCACCACTGGTTACACAGCATATAGACGAGTACAATATTGTTTGTCTTTGTGCTGACAAACTGGCAGTGATATGGCCACTAGTATGCACATTATACATTCACAGTCTTTATGTCAGGATAACATGAATACTCACTGGCTCCTAAAATCTTGTGGCAGGAGACCTTTCATTTCCAAAATGTCTGGTTCATGAGGGGAAAACACACAGACAAACAAAGACT
This sequence comes from Dallia pectoralis, assembly GCA_029465975.1. NCBI lineage: Eukaryota > Metazoa > Chordata > Actinopteri > Esociformes > Umbridae > Dallia > Dallia pectoralis. Next base: position 5,055,661 of record CM055738.1, on the reverse strand, counting down.
ATTAGTCAGTTTACTATTGGAGACATATGCAAAAATATTAATGAACAGCCTCACACATACATTCATTCTTATATAATATTCTTATTATGACTGATGTGAACTTGGTTTCATTCTCTGTATGTTTTTGCCTCGGCTTGCTTACCTGTCCCTGGGTTTAATGCTGCACCCCAGCAGCCGGTAATATCTTGTCACTTCTGGTTCTTCAGCCTTCTCATTATCACACAGGTGATGCACAATGACAGGTTCTTTGCTGTGTGAAGTACAGATGGACACAGTGAAGAATATGGTAAATGGATTGTTCTTGCATATATAGTGCTTTTCTAGAATAATCAACCACTCAAAGCACTCTACAATACATGTCATATCACATGTCACATATCAATCACCCATTCACACAATGATGGCAGGCTCTACCAGGGTGCCAACCCACGAGGAAACTCATGAGGGAGCCCTAATTATTTACACTCAACTAGATAAGGAACACCAGATAAGAGATAAGGATGGTACATATGATAAGCATTCAACCTCATTCAGTCTCTCAGACTGATCAGGATTCATTAGGCAAATAGTATAATTTATATAAATACCTCTTAAACATTCAAATTAAAATGTTCTGTAGTATAGGCTATATCATTTTTAACTTACCTTTTCCCTTTGGCAATCACCACCTTGCCTTGATGAGCATCTCTCTGGAATTACATTAATATTAGTGAATTTATGTAAACACGAACATAGAACTTAACATGAATTTACATGAATTGAAACTTAAACTGTTCGTTACCCTCACATACTGTTCAGGTGAAAATGTACCCGTTTTGACAGCAGGGGGACAGGCCTGTAGTTCAAAAAGGTGGTATAGATATATTTTTATCAGGACTTTCTTGGACCGGGTTTCTTGGACCTGTGAGGGCATTGGATATGAACAGTTTGTTAGGGTTAAGTAAATTAAATATCAATTAAACAAGAACGAGATTAGCCTAAATCCTCACAGTTACACAATGTTTGTGTGTTAACATTTTGGATGTTATAACAAGCTGTTAACTGTTCACTGCAACTGATATTTTTACTTTATTTTTACTATTTTTACTTTATTGTGTTGCAACTGTGTGTAATGCTGCAGCTACACTGCAATTCCCCATATCAATGAAGTATCTATCTATCAATCTATCTAGTGTGTCACATCTGACCATCTGAAGCTAACAAGGCGGCAGGGGACTGACACAAAAAGATTCCAGTTAGTTCTAATGAGCATAATATTACACTAGACTAAACCAGTCAGTCATATATCTCTCTCTCTCTCTCTCTCAAACACACATTGTGACCAGAAGTTAGGCTGCATTATAACATGTAATTTAATATTTTCAGAAGGCAGTAAGGCTGTTACCGTGCACTCACCAAAACTGCTACCGTTATTACACAAGCAGGAACAATTACGTTGTTACAACGTAACGAAAAGTTAACACTATTACTGAGCTGTACATTAGGTTGACTCAGCAACAAGTGTCTGTAATATATTAATATATATATATTGCTGCCTGTAAACAGAATAAGCAAACCATCTTGACTAAAACCACACTCAATATTAACGTTGTGTTTGCTAACATGAATCATGCCGAGTTTAACAAGCTAATGTTAGATAACGAACGTTACTACATTAAGTTACCTGTAACATAAGTTAACGTTAATTACTCACGGATTTAGCTAAAATAACAGTCTGACAACGTTACAGTCAAAATGATGGATATGAACACAAACACTACGTTAGGTTATTAACTTAGCAAAATAACAATGACATGTTTTCATACCTGATATCGCCAGCAGGAGAGCAGTTATAACGTGAAGTTCATGCTAGGAGAGCAAACAGATCCTGATTCTTCTACTGTGTCCATATTCCCATTTTTATTTTGTTCTCCGTTGAAATCCCAGAACTAAAATGTACTCAAATAATAATTTGGCATGCAGATGTTAAATATTCGAGATAATGATCCACGTAATTCATTAGGGACAGAGTATAGCTAAAGTCGTGCAGCCTTCAAACCTACGTACTTTCAAATTAAGGCGCGCTCTTCTTCTTCTTCTCTCCTTCTTCTTTTTATTTAATGGCAGATCGCAACCAACTTAAGGTGCATATACCGCCACCTACCGCACTGGAGTGTGAGGCCGGTCACAGCCTTCCTGCTATATTCTCCTGTAGAGCCCCGTGTTCCTGAGAAAAAGAAATAATGCCTTCATTACTGCCTCCTTCCCTTTCCACCCCCAAGCACCCCACCTACGTCCCAACCCCTCTTAGTCTCCCTAACACTACCATACATAACCTCCCTATCCATATCATACCTCCCACAGAAAAACAGCACATGCTCAACCGTTTCCTCCACCTCACACCTATCACACAAACCTGTGTCATGTTTTGCCACAACTCTCAATGTGCCATTCAACCCTGTGTGCCCATACCTTAACCTACTCCACACCACCTCTTCCCTTCTACAACCTATCATGCCCTCAACCTCCCTCACTGACCTATCTATACCCCGGAAGTGCCTGCCTTTACCACCTTCTCCCCACTGTCTCTCCCACACTGCAATCCCTGCTTCACGAATCAACGCCTTAACCTCCCTGCGCCCCAACGCCACCCTGACATCCACCTCAGTCCTCCTTACAGCACTCTTTGCCACCAGGTCAGCCACCTCGTTACCCTCCACTCCAGCATGAGCGGGCACCCAACAAAACCTCACCACTACCCCTGTCTCTCCAACCTCAGCAATATCCCCATCATTTCACCCAGTATGTCCTCCCTATCAGACCTACCATCCATTACACTACTCAACACTGCTGCTGAGTCTGAACATATCACCACCCTACATGGTGCCACATCCTCCACCCATCTCAACCCAATGATCACAGCCACCATCTCTGCTGTATACACCGACACATTATCAGTGACTCTTTGACTGACACTCACACTGAACTCAGGGACATGCACTCCTGCACCCACTCTAACACCATTCACTACCTTAGACCCATCAGTATACACCCTTACAAACCCATAAAAATGTCTGCAGACATACCTCTCCACAAACACGCTCACCTCCCCCTCTCCCCACTCCCTCCTCTCCAGCATCATGCCCACATCCACACTTGGTGTTGGAAACATCCACGGAGGGATAGGCCCTAATGCTATCGCCGGCCCTACCTCTATGCCCTCCAAGCCGTACTCTATCACTTTCTGCCCAATTGTCCACCCATACATCCTCAGACTAGCCTTGTCCCTCTCCCAACACTCCCTAGTTGCCACAACCGCAGTGTGGCTTTTAGCACACCCCTTCAACCTGGCCCAATACGCCAGTGCCAACTTGTCCCTCCTCAACCTCAATGGCAATTCCCCTGTGTCCACCTGCAACACCACCACCGGAGTGGTCCTGATAGCCCCCACACATAGCCTTAGTGCTCGTGATTGCACCCTATCCAATCTCTCTAGCACCGTCTTGGCCGCAGCACCATAAATAAACCACCCATAGTCCATCGTGGATCTAACCAGTGCCTGATACATACACATCAGTGTCTTCCTATCAGCCCCCAGTCTACACCTGCCACTGCCCTCATCAGATTCAGCACCTTCCTACACTTCTGCTCTATAAACTCTACATGTTTCCTCCACGTAAGCCTCTCATCAAACCACAACCCCAAATACTTAAACTCTAACACCCTTCCTAATTCCTGTCCATACATATATAGCCGAACCTCACCCACCATCCGCCTAGAGTACACCATGAAACACGATTTAGCCACCGACATCCTAAAACCCCATGTCTTGGACCAGTCCTCCACCACACCCACCGCCTCTTGCATCTTCCTCATCACAAACTTCTCATTCCTGCCTCTCTTCCACAATGCCCCATCGTCTGCATACAGTGCTACACCCATACCTCTCCCTACATCCCTAAACACATCATCAATCATTAATGTAAACAACACAGGGCTAATCACACTGCCCTGTGGGGTACCATTACAACCTCATACCTCCCTGACAATATCGTCCCAACCCTCACCTGTATGTACCTGTCAAACAAGAAATCCAGAATCCAATTATACATTCTGCCCTTCACACCCAATGCACTCAACTTAATTAACACCCCTTCCCTCCACATAGTATCATACGCCTTCTCTATATCAAAGTACACCACCACCATCTTCTCCTTCATAGCAAGAGCCTTGGCAATCTCTGTACTAACCACCACCAGTGCATCCATAGTGGACCTCCCTCTCCTGAACCCACTCTGTGCTTCACTCATCAAGCCCCTACTCTCCAGGAAGAACATCAACCTTTTAACAATCATCTTTTCCATCAGCTTACATAAGTTGGAGGTCAAAGCTATTGGCCTGTAGCTATCCACCTTCCCTGGATCTTTCCCGGTTTGGCAAACGGCAGCACTACCGCCTGCTTCCACCCATCCGGCAGCACCCCAGCCCTCCACACCTTGTTGAACAGCCCTACTATAGCTTCCTTTACATTATCCGGGGCCTTCTTTACCATCTCGTAGCATACCCTATCCTCTCCCGGTGCCGAACGCCTACATCCCACCAATGCCCTCGTCAGCTCAAACCTAGTGAATTCAGCATCCATCACCTCACCTGTCCCCACCTTCTTCAACAACACATCTCCCTTCTGTTTTAACATCTCACATCTCCTCCTCTTACTCTCCTCACATAGGTGATCACCACTGTGAACCTTCGCAAACGCTACCCCAAGCGCATCCGCCTTTTCCTTACCCGTCATAGCAATAGCATCCCCCACCACCAACACTGGTATTTCCGCATTTCCTCCTTTACCCAACATCTTCCTAAACATTTTCCACACCCTGCCAATGTCCGTCCCCCTCCCAATGGTAGAGCAGAACTCACGCCATGCGTCCTTTTAGCCCTCTTTACCGTTCTCCTAGCCTCGGCCCTTCTACATTGATATTCCAATACTTTCGTATCTGACATGCTTCTCCTCAGTGCCCTAAACGCCTTATCCCTCTCCCGTACTCTTTTGGAACACTCATCAGTCCACCACGGTACCACCCTCCTCCTACCACCTCCCTTACTGACTGGAATAGCCACCTCTGCTGCTGCCACTAGCATACTTGTCAGTTCCTGAGCACATTCATTAACTGATCCCTCCAATGTCAACTCCCGCCCCTCCCTTTCACACAAATACTGGAACTTATCCCAATCAGCCTTCTCAAAACACCACCTCTTGACATGCCCTCTGCTCTCCATACACACACCAACCTCAAACCTACCAACAATGGGGTAGTGATCACTCCCTACAGTAGAGTCTCTCATCACACGCCACTCACACCTCCCTGCCATAGCCGCAGACACCCACATTAAATCTAAACATGATTCAATCCCTGTAACTACATTTACCCTTGTACCACCCCCATCATTAACACATACCATTCCACAACCCTCCATATATTCCTCTACCACAGCCCCATTACCATCAGTGTGTTCCACTTCCCCATATTTCATTATGAGCATTAAAATCACCACACCAAATCACCTTACCACCCCCACCACCCCTACCAATTCCCTCCATCTTCTCTGCACTTAGGGGCTTACAGGGGTTATAGAAATTCAGCACCACAATGCTGCCTTCATTCCTGCACACCTCTATCCCTACACACTCCGCATCCTTTACCTCCACAACTCTGTACGCCAGCCCGTCTTTAACGAACGTAGCACAACCCCCACCTCCACCCTCTATCCTATCCTTCCTAACCGCATGGAACCCTGGAATTACAAAGTCCAGCATAGGTTTTAGCCAAGTTTCCTGCACACAGATAACATTTGGCACTACATCTAACCCATATACATACCTCTTAAACTCCTGCCCATTAGCTACTAAACTTCTTGCATTCCATTGTAACAGCACCAGTGACATCACCTACTACTACTCTCCACATCCCCACTCTTAGGCTGTGCTAACATCCCATGTAACATCTCCCCTGTTACTTCCATAATCCCCATAAACTCCTTAGCAGCCCTAACCACCATATCAATACGTGCCGACTTCTTCTTTACCTGCTCACTCATATTAAGAATATGACAGATGAAGGCTAAAAAATCCACCCGTTTCACCACTAGTGTCTCTTCTGTAACTGAGCAACCCTCATGCCTACATTTCTTATCTCCACCCTCCACCACATCCCCCTCCACTCTACGTGTGATCAAACCTGGCTGTTCCTGGACCCTTGTTACCTCTTCCCTCCCGCTGCCTTGGCTTTTCCTCACTGCCTCTGCATATGTCACCTTATTCACTATCTTATACCTCTGTACCTCTGCCTCCTTTCTCTGAACACCCCCCATATGCCGCACTATGCTCCCCGCCGCAGTTACAGCACCTTAATTTTGCCTGTGGTTCACACTTCCCATACTCATGTGGGCCCCCACATTTGGCACACCGACACTGCCCCTTGCACACACTCGCCACATGTCCCATACGTTGGCACTTAAAGCACCTCAGCGGTGCCGGCACAAACTCCCTCACATAGTAACTCACACACCCCAAACACACTCTACTGGGTAAATGCCCTCAAACTCCACCAGCACAGTTGGGCTCTCCTCCCCGTTCCCTTTATTCTTATTTGTCATGCGTTTTGCCTCCACTACCCGTCCTCCCTTTACCTCTTTCTTAAATTCCTCCATCGATACATCCAGCGGCACCCCCGTAATCACCCCCCTAATCTTAGCCCTTCCACCCGGCACATGACACTTCACATTCGCACCATTCAGTGACGTCAACGCCATTAATTTCTCTTGCTGACACATATTTACACCAAAAATCAGTACTCTCCCATACCCAACACACATCGCATCTCTAACCGGCCCCACCTCTGCTTTAATAGCCTTGGACAACGCTATCGGATGCATTACCTTCCTTGTCGGCTCGGAGAACACAACCATAACTTTCCACTCCTCCACCTGCTCTCGCCCATTATCCCGACCCTTTCGCTCCGCACTCCTCTTGTCATCCCCATCCGATATCGACTCACCGTCTTTCCTAATCCGCTTCCTCTCATTCTTCCCCTTCCAAGTTACCTTAACCCCAGGTACTTCTCCCCCCTCATCCTTATCAAACCCCTCACTGTACTCCGGCATATCCATCTCGCTACCATCCGAACTACCCGCCATGCCAACCTCAGTCACAGCGCAGCCGTGCGAACAGCCAATCGTCTTAAGGCGCGCTCAGTGCTCATTGGCCAGTTTGCTGGATGACAGCCACATTGGCCAATCATACACATTCAAATTCAAAAATGGCTTTTACACTGTACATATTGCCAAAGCAAGCGTTTGGATTTAAAAATATGAATAACAGTAATAAAAAACTAGATTTACAATAAATTAATTATAATCTATACTGTTTGTAATACTTTATTATATGTACTCATAAGTATTTAGAGTTTTAATATATGTGATTCTTAGTACACAAATATGCTGTTAAATGTAGAATATTCACTCTCGTTCATTTTCTATACTGTTTCACGTGTACTTAACAAACATATTTTTGTTTTAAGAGACAATTACTATAACAACTCAACAGCACTTAAGACACACATTTTAAGCATATTCATTTAAATGAATAAAACTACCTCTGACGGTGGTGAAACTGTTTCGTTAAAGCGTAATTATTTTTGTTGCAACCCGTGTTTCGTTAAAGCCTGTGTAAAGTTCATTTGTTTCAATGTACCGTTAAATGTACGCTTAAAGACCAGTGTGGCTTATTTATGTTCAAAATAATATTTGTTTTAAACTTCAGTGGGTGCGGCTTATATTCAGGTGCGCTCTATAGTCCGGAAATGATGGTACCTTAAAATAAAAAAACTTAAATTGTCAGTATGGAGATAAACCTTTATATAACGAGCAAAACATTTAATAACAGGCAAATATCATAATTATTACAGTAAATTTCTGGAAAAAAATGAGAAATAACTGTAGCTTGTCATTATTGGCATAACACGTAAAATAACAGGCTGGTTGTTCATTTACAGATAATTTCTGTAATTTTACTGTTTTTTATACTATTTAATAAAAACTGAAAAACTACTGTGAAAATTTAGAGTAATTTACTGTAAAATTATGTTTTTTTTTTTTACAGTGTATTTCTAATCATCGACACTTCTGATTAATCAATGGCAGAAATGGAGGAATTGAATCCACCACAGTAACAGTCAGGGCCCAGACTCCTCCACTGGTGATGAAGACACTAACTCCGGTGGATGGTGTCTTCTGAGGAGTCAGGAACCCAGGCCCGACAGCACCAGCATACGGTCTGACAATAAGTACCAGGATGTAATTCTCAAACCCAACAGCAGTCAGGTACCATTGACTATCATATAGAGGTGCTTGTTCCTCCAATAATATCCACCCCAGACCTTCACTGATCCACCCCCAAACCAGTCATGATGGATGATGTTGTATACAGCTTAATGGTCACCACGGGGTCCTCTGGTGGACCTGCCAGTGGTGGACCTGCCAGTGGTGGACATGCCAGTGGTGGACCTGCCAGTGGTGGACATGCCAATGGTGGACCTGCCAGTGGAGGACCTGCCAGTGGTGGACCTGCCAGTGGTGGACCTGCCAGTGGTGGACCTGCCAGTGGAGGACCTGCCAGTGGAGGACCTCCCAGTGGTGGACCTGATAATTCTGCCATTCACAGGCCCCATTGGAGGACTTGCACCTTTACATATTATAGTAACAGTGTGTACTTGGATTATTGTTGCTGGTGTCTATCTGGGACATTAAAACACCACAACGCTATCACTGCTGCCTCGGACTCCGTCCTTCCTCACCTACACATCTCACTACAGCCGTGACACAGAGACCATCTGCCTGTATCTACCTGCATGTCACCTGAACATGTAAAACCTTTGTTTGACCCAAAAGATGATGTGCTTTTATAATCTTTATCTGGAACAACCAGTAGATGACTGTCCTCTCCTCAGAGTCTAACTCCTTACTAGGGTTCTTCCTCAAATCTGTCCCTCCTAGGGAGTTTTTGTTCTTCCAAAAGAGACTATCTACCTCAGTCAACTATATAAACCAGGAGTGACTCTCTATCTACCACAGTCAACTATATAAACCAGGAGTGGCTCTCTGTCTACCACAGTCAACCATATAGACCAGGATGTTGTCACGGTAACACCTGGACCACTTCCTGCTCTGTTTGGCGGCAACTGACTAGTTCCAGTTAATTCGGCACCATTCCCCTCCAGGTTCTCCCACTCCGTCACCATCACACTCAGTTGGACCACATCTATCAACCTGGACCATTTGAATACCTCAGCTCCCCTGTCTGTCTTGTGGAGTATTTCCAATGTCCTCGTGGGCCCCAGAACACGACCAGCGGAGGAACTTGGGTGAAGGGCGGGGTATTTACATGAGTTGTCCCCCTCTTCACACCTCCTACTCTTGCTTCTGCAGATTGTCGGTCTGGTCAGAGTTCTCTGTCCTCTTAAGTCACATGCGTTGGCTGATGGGAGAGGCAGGTGACACTGAGTGAATGGTGAAAAGGCTGAGCTTGTAACAATACTGCACATTTAGAAAAGTCAGTTCACGCCACCAGAGGTCACAGTTGGTTGTGATTTAAAACTTCTTTGGTTTTAACCCGTGTCAATCTGGCAGTTTGGATTTGCTATCGCTGCTCCTGCCTGTTGCTAAATGCCTGAGCAGAAAGTGTTTGTGCAAACTTACACATACTCACAAACTCACACACACACGCACACACTCACACACACACATACACGAGATACTGCATTACATACAGTAGGTTAGAAGTGTCAAAATATATAAGCACAATTAAAAGCAGTTGGTGAGAAAATGTGTGACATTTTACATTTAGTCTTCTAGGAGATATCAAATGTAGGACACACAAAACCTGAAAAAAAGAAGACACCATCTCACAGACAAAATAACTACATGTCCCTCTAATGGCCAGCAAATTCAGATAGGCTAAGAAAGTGCAAGCAAGGTTTTTTTTCAGGGTGAAGTGGACAGACACCTTTCATTTAAGACTGTTGTGTAAACATATGGTCTGTAGCTGAAACATAGCATACAACTGTGTCACGAACTATAGAGTTGTAGTGCAGAGAAAAACCAGAGGCAGAGCTAAGTGAAACCGTTCGTGGTGTTTAACTTATAAGTAAATGAAAACAAACACTTCAAACATCGAACTTAAAACACTAACACTGTGGACACAAATAAAACTGCGCAAATGTGACTTACTAATTAACCTCGAAAGACAGCAACCTACATATAAACTCCCAACACTCACCTCAAAATCAACCTGACTTGAAACAGAAGAAAAGTGCCAACCCAAACTAGACACAAACACAGAGTATGTACTATTGATTTGATTGGCTCTTCTTATTTACTATACAATCAGGCGTCACCCACAACAGCTCAATAGGGTTGAGATCTGGGGAATGTTCTGGCCACTCCATTATAGACAAAATACCAGCTGACTGCTTCTTCCCTAAATAGTGTTTGCATAGTTTGGAGCTGTGCTTTGGGTTATTGTCATTTTGTAGGAAGAAATTGGCTCCAATCAAGCACTTTCCACAGGGTTTGAAATTACTTTGCAATATGTTGTGATAGCCGTCTTTCTGTTACCCTGTTTCTGGTATCCTGTACAAATATCCCACTTTACCGCAACCTAGACAACCAAGACTATCACAATGCCTCAATCATTTTAATCGCCTTCAACATCTTTTCATTTAGTCCTTGTTTCAAATGTTCTTCAGGCAGATGAATATGGCTGAGTGGCAACAAGGCTGAGCTTATAACAACACAGATGAAGGTGTGGCTAAAAACCACCTCACATCCTGAAAAGTCAGTTCACGCCACCAGAGGTCCCAGTTGGTCGTGAGTTAAAAATGTAAGTATAATTTACATTTAACTTTGACTAGTCAATCTGGTGTGGGTGTGTCGTCTTCTCTGCCCTGTCACAGTGAAAACACAGTGGAAAGGACATTGAGCTTGACAGGTTTGACTAAGAAGCACAACCAGAAGCAGGCGGAGAGATTATGAGAATCATTTTTATCGTCTTTGAGGAGATGTTTAATATTGGACACACAAACCATGAAGGAATATAAACCACCATCACAGACAAAGTGACTACTACTCATCTAAAGGTTAGAAAATTAAGATTGGTAAGATTGTTTTTTTCCATATTTTTTAAGGGAGAGAACTGAAACCTTTGAATTATGTCATATTGTTTATTGCACATGACTGTATATGACAATTTAGCATTTAGAAAAAAAGTTTTCAATTATAATTCAGTATTTCTCAGGAATTATGTGATGGATGTAAAATTGTACATGTTAATAATAATGTAAGACGTTTTTATGTGACAGAAATAGTCCTCTATTATAGAACGGTAACTAAATAAGTTATATGTGTAGGACGTCATATCTACTAACCATTTATTTAGGTTCAGGTTTGTTTTCAGTAATAATGTTTATAGTTTTTAAGGCATTAAGGACACATTAAAAGAAAAACATTGAACACTTTGGGTTTCGTTAGAAATTAAGGAACATCTCTGTTGAATGTTATGGAAATTCATGCAAACATGAATTAGCTGTTGTCTCTCTGCTTTCTCAATAAACCATCTGTGGCAAATCTAGAAACAGAAATCATTGTAAGGGAACGCGATAAAGTGCTGTCCCATTCCCTTTTGCATTTTGTGCCCTTGTAGCCTCTTACACTCAATCACTTTCCCGATGACGTAAATTAAGTCTGTAGAGGTTCAGGGTTTAGGGCAGAAATTGGGATTGGGACATAAAGTCAGGTTATATATGGGACGGATGTGACGTACAACCACACGTGTGTAAAACGTAGGAATATCCATCCTTCCGCATTAGTTGTGTAGGCCTACGGTTGATTTCATTGAAATATTTCATTGATATATTCTGAATCCAATGGCCAACCTACCATCTGTTTCTCTAATACTGGTGTTTGGTGAGTTATATTATGAAGTTCAATTGTCGTAAGTAGAAGAAAAAGAAAGTAACCGTACAACAGCGTTCTCACGCGCAGCTTCAGTTTGACCATGCTTGAATACGGATGTAAAAACACGCATGGAAAACATGTTTCTTAAACTGCTGCAGTCTTTTTAATAGTGTATGATGTGTGTTTACTATTATAATGCAATTCCTTCATTGCTGGTACCACGTCCATGAAACTGGAGAATGAATTATTATTTCACGATAGCTCACGATGTCACTGGGGTTGCACGTCAGTCTCTGTTCCTCCATGCTACAGTAATTAGTAAAGGCCTTCACAAAACTGTCTGAAAACTGAATTCATATTTATTCATATTAATTTATTCTTAAATAATTATCATGTTTGCACAGAAAGGTGAATGCCACCTATTGTAATTATTGTAATCTGTTACTCTTTACTGTTGAAACAGTTAAGTTAATACTTCTGCATACAGTTAATTTTACCACCATTATTACTGCACACTAATATTGATAATGAATTGCAAACACAAATACCTGTAACTAAAGAGGTGTTTCTCTTTATTTTATAAATGAGCCAAATGAGAGGGAATGTGATTAGTGTCCGGCTGGGAAAATATTCAGACAGAGACATTATGATAAAGTGACATATGGAAATTAGACTTGAATTTACTTATGATTTTTACATTCTTGAATGAGTGCTTTACTTTGTCATTGTACACACAGATCTACACAGACATGCAATATTCTTCTCTCATAATCTAACTTAATTTCTTTAAAATTCCAGGAATTGTTGTAGCCTCACCTCAGATGAGGAGCCATACCGTAATTGGGATAGTTGGGAAGTCTATCCTGTTACCATGCCAACTGAATTTATCCATATCTGTTGACCTAGAAACACTCAAGCTCTTCTGGACAAATGCAAATAACCAAGTTGTCTATGTCTTTTACTATGGAGAAGAAAACAACAGTCAACAACTTCCCTTCTACAGAAACAGGACACAAATGTTCCTGGACCAGCTTTCCTCTGGGATTTTCTCACTCTTACTCAATGATTTAAAGACGGATGACGACCAAAAAACCTTTTATCTCTTTCATCAACAAGATGACAAAAACGGCCGAACTCTTATCCAAAACAAAAAGATGTGCATCACAGATCTGAAAGTTGCAAGTAAGTCATTTTTATTAACATAAAACACCAACTAGATACAAACATGTTGATCTGTTTCCTAATAGTTGTGTTTTTTGTAATTTTGTTTATTTCCATCATGTTCTGTAGAACGTTTCCAGACACCTGTTGTGAAGGTGAACTATGAAGACAGGAAGGCAGAGTGTTCTAGTACAGGTGGATATCCTGAACCTACACTCACCTGGACCAATCAGAACGGCTTAATGGACCAGGATGTTACTCAGATCATCAGGAATCCTTCAGGAACATTTAACATTTCCAGCACAGTAAACATTACAGAGAATCAGACTGTGATGTGTGTCATCTACAACCCAACTCTGAAAGAGACCTTGAGATCCACACAGCAAACAAGTGAGCAGCTTATATATTACGACAAGAAAAAAACATGATATAGTCGGTTACAATAATAGTGTAGGAGATTACTATGTTTTATTTTTATTTTACCAGTTTATTCAATATAATGAAGTACTCATTTGTATTTGTTCAATGACAAGACATCCTGTTCATCAATACTGCTATAGTATAGTACTGAAGAGAACCTGAATTCTCTTTTATGGACTTGTAATGTCAAACTACCAACCCAGTCTCCTATTAGATTGTGTGGATTGATGTGATCTTCCAATTCCAACCCCAGTCAATTAGTCATCTTCTAAATAACAAAGAGGGTCTGGAAAAGCTGACATTTTTTATTGAACAGATATGTGACTATAAGTGGATGTTGAACATCACTCATTTAACCTAATGAGGACTAATAACAAAATTATGGTTTAAAACGTCAAAATGTAGTTTCATAACAAAAATACATAATACTTTAGCATCATGAATGAGATAATTTATCATAAGATACCTTCTAGATGTTAAGTGAAATAACATGTCATTTATACTACAACACACTAGCATTTCTTATCCTTACATCCTCTAGTCTTTGACTTTGTATAAATGTGCCATTTGTTAAAATGTGAAGCTGTACCACCTGTCAGACCTTTTCTTCTGCTATTTGTCATTGATGTACTATAAACCAGTCTAGGGCTAACAATACATTCTGCAAACACTGGACTCCACTTAACCAATCAACTGACACACACTGGATATTGCCTTTATGCAAAACATACATGGATTTATCAAAACTTGCTCAAGATCAACAGTGAAAAACAACTTATTTCCTCCTTATTGGTACCAAATTCACCCTCACTATTGATGACACCACTATCTGATAACCTCACTATTGATGACACCACTATCTGATAACCTCACCCTCACTATTGATGACACCACTATCTGATAACCTCACCCTCACCATAGATGACACCACTATCTGATAACCTCACCCTCACCATAGATGACACCACTATCTGATAACCTCACCCTCACCATAGATGACACCACTATCTGATAACCTCACCCTCACCATAGATGACACCACTATCTGATAACCTCACCCTCACCATAGATGACACCACTATCTGATAACCTCACCCTCACCATTGATGACACCACTATCTGATAACCTCACCATTGATGACACCACTATCTGATAACCTCACCATTGATGACACCACTATCTGATAACCTCACCCTCACTATTGATGACACCACTATCTGATAACCTCACCATTGATGACACCACTATCTGATAACCTCACCATTGATGACACCACTATCTGATAACCTCACCCTCACTATTGATGACACCACTATCTGATAACCTCACCATTGATGACACCACTATCTGATAACCTCACCCTCACTATTGATGACACCACTATCTGATAACCTCACCCTCACTATTGATGACACCACTATCTGATAACCTCACCCTCACTATTGATGACACCACTATCTGATAACCTCACCCTCACTATTGATGACACCACTATCTGATAACCTCACCATTGATGACACCACTATCTGATAACCTCACCATTGATGACACCACTATCTGATAACCTCACCATTGATGACACCACTATCTGATAATCTCACCCTCACCATTGATGACACCACTATCCGATAACCTCACCATTGATGACACCACTATCTGATAACCTCCCTTCACCATTGATGACACCACTATCTGATAACCTCACCCTCACCATTGATGACACCACTATCTTTCTAGTTTAAGTCTCTTCTCTCTCCCCAGAATACAGGCTTCACTTATAATTTCTTTATCAGCTTCTGTCATATAAAAGTCCCCTCATAAATGTTTTCTTCAGAACAGAGATCCAGCATTTCCAATCACTGTTCCATATAAATCTTATAAGTCTTTAGACCCAGCTGGGCCTCTAAAGTAGAAAATAGGGGTGTGCAAGATTAAAACGCGCCGAGATTTCTCGTCGGGGTGAAAAGTTGTCTCGTGAGTTGTGATATCCGCTATGGAAGGCCAAGTGGCTCAAAACGTGACACACTTTGAGCGTTTCTTGTGGCTGATGACGTTCAAATCAAGTGTAAATTTGTGAAATACACGCGCTGAGATCGCCTGTTATTAGACGTGCGTTCTCCTCATGCCGTCCAAAGCGAGTGTCAAAAGTGCATTTCACGCGATCACAACGCCTGTTCTACACCGCACGTTCTCTAATAAGACGTTCAAAACGAGTGTAATGATGTATTTTCACTTGATCTGTACAAGTGTATGTACATGTTTTTGCACACGCTTACTTCAAGTGTAATGTCATTTTTACATTCGTCGTTTACGTCTTGAATTATAGGACGCTCGTAATTGGTCGGTCTTTCTCAGACGCTCGTCGGACTTTTGCACCATTCATTTTTAAGGCTACAGCGCATGCGTATTTTGAGAAGCTGATAGAGTCTTTCATGAAATTTCAAAACATTTGTTTCTGTTTGCACTTGTAGTTTTGAGAGAGCAATACATTGGTTATGGATACACTTACTGTTTGCATTTAATGTGTTATTTCTGTTATTTATATATTTGTTTTATTTATAAAGTTGTATATTTTTTATGTTCGATTTGTGGAAAGGAGTTAGATTTCTCATGTGAAATACAGGGGAGAAGCCAGTCGGTAGTTTATAGCAAAATAATTTGCAGTGTTTGCATGTCCTTTACGGCATAGAATTCATTAAAATAATATTCATTACAAGTTGATTTCAAAATGCACCAATTTTTTTTGCATTTTGTGATTTTAAGTTGAATAAAATAGTATTTTCCATTCATATATCATCATTAAGGATTTCTTAATTAAAAAAAAAAATCTTGTCTTGTCTTGTTTTCGTGGAGTAAGCGTCTCGTCACACCCTTAGTATAAAACATAAATTAGTTAATTAATGTTTTCTTATTCATGTTTTGCATGTTTTCTTCACAGTGCCGGATTCAAATCCCTCTAACAATCTCTCTGTTATTGGTGCTGTTATTGGTGCTGTTATCGGTACTGTTATTTTTGGAGCGCTTATTGTCTTTTACCTCAGACGACGTGAGTTAAATATTTTTTTCTTTATCGAATTTAGTTAATAGTTCACTATGGTACCAAAGTACTAAATACTATTTATTTATACTGTTGTTATTCTCTTACAGACAAACTGTTCTGCTTTTCACAAGCTGAACTTAATCCTCCTCAACAACAAACAGGTGAGTATTACACACTACACATTACTATAGTATACTTTAGTATAACTACAGACGTTAATATAGTTGTATACAGTTCAGTACGGTACTATAGTTGTAGTATATTCGATCATTAAATTAATAAATAATACAAATCATTTGTTATAGTAACGGTGGTATATTGACCATATATATACTATAGCACATTATTTGTATTAATTATTAAAGGTCTATATACCACAGGTGAGGGTGATGTCCAGGTATTATGTGTGGTGTGTGTGTGTGTATATATATATATATAATACAAATCATGTGGTATAGTAACAGTGTTATATGGTTTGGGATTATACTGGTTTTAAGCATTTTGCCTTCAGGGTTTGTAGTATATTTCTAATCATCGACACTTCTGATTAATCAATGGCAGAAATGGAGGAATTGAATCCACCCACAGTAACAGTCAGGGCCCAGACTCCTCCACTGGTGATGAAGACACTAAACTGTGTGGATGGTGTCTTCTGAGGAGTCAGGAACCCAGGGACGACAGCACCAGCATAAGGTCTGACAATAAGTACCAGGATGTAATCCTCAAACCCAACAGCAGTCAGGTACCATTGACTATCATATAGAGGTCCTTGATCCTCCAATAATATCCACCCCAGACCTTCACTGATCCACCCCCAAACCGGTCATGATGGATGATGTTGTATACAGCATAATGTTCACCATGGAGTCTACAGGCTGTTTTACCTCTGTCACACATGCTCAGTGTGAATCTGCCAGTGGTGGACCTGCCAGTGGTGGACCTGCCAGTGGTGGACCTGCCAGTGGTGGACATGCCAGTGGTGGACCTGCCAGTGGTGGACCTGCCAGTGGTGGACCTGCCAGTGGTGGACCTGCCAGTGGTGGACCTGCCAGTGGTGGACCTGCCAGTGGAGGACCTGCCAGTGGTGGACCTGCCAGTGGTGGACCTGCCAGTGGTGGACCTGCCAGTGGTGGACCTGCCAGGTGTGCCGTTCACAGGCCCCATTAGAGGACTTTGGGCCCTCATGCCACCCTCATGGAGTTTGTTGCACAGCGGTACAGTAGCCACAGTAGCCTGCTGGAGATCATTTTGTTGGGCTCTTGCAGTGCTCCTCCTGTTCCTCCTCCATATACCGGTCCTGCTGCTGGGTTGATGTCCTGCTACAACCCTGTCCAGCTCTCCTCATGTGTTGGCCCGTCTCCTGGTATCTCCTCCATGCTCTTAAGACTGTATTGGATGACACAGCGAACACTTATAGATGGAGATGGACTTCCCGTGCAACCTGAATGGGCTGCAGGTACCACCTCATGTTACCAGTAGTGACAAGGACACTAGTAATATGCACAACTAGAGAAGAATCTGCCAGGAAGGATAAGGAGAAAGATTGTCTGTGGCCACCACCTGTAAAACCATTTCCATTTAGGGGTTTGTATTGATGTTGCCTCTCCAGTGCATCTGATGTCACTCTCAAAACAGGTGAAATTGATTCACAATTTCTTATGCTTAGAAACTGGACTGATTTATATCCCTAAAATGTAGTTGATTTGGTGTTATTCCTTGATTTTCACGTGTTCCCTACTTTTTTTAGCAGTGTATTTATAAATATATAGTTAACTGTGGTATGCACTGTACAATTATTTTTTTGTCTCACTTTTTTTTTATAAAACAATGACATGTTTATGGATCTACAGAAATGTGCAGTCATTTCATGTTAAAACCTTAACGTTTACAAGGAACGTACCTTACATTTCAGATTACATTATTTATGTTTTTTATGTCAATTTATTGTATTTGTACAGATTCAATACTGTGAGGTCATTTGTGAGTTTTTAAAATTAATATTAATGTAGAACTGCATGTAAAAATGCAGATATATTAGTTGTCATTCCTAGTGTTTTCCTTAAAATAATTTAGCATGTATGGTAAATGCAATTTCATAATTTTATGTGAATGGATAGTATTTGTACAGACACAAAAAGTAATTTACTGTAGAAAGTAAATATTATTTTACCGTTTCCTTTTTTAAGTAGTTTGGGAGAGTTGTTGTCTTCACCACCGCTACGCTAGTGCTACGCTTGTGCTACGCTTGTGCTACACTTAACCCATTCAGGGAGGATGAATATAAATAACATGTGTTATCATTTATTTATATATTTGTAAAGCATATTGAATTGCTTTTTGTATGAATTGTTCTGAAAAAATGAACTTGCTTGCTAACTAAAATATTAAAGTATTTTTTGATATGCAAACTATTGTGGTAATTGAGTTTTGATTGAAGTGAAGTGTTGACAGGAATAGCTTGAGAGAACGTTTAAGGTGTACAGATATATTTAAATAAAATTAAATAAACATGCAGTGCCTTCAGAAAGTGTTCATACCCTTCACCCAATTATATATATATATATGTTGTATTGTTTTTATTGGATTGCCAATATATATTTTTATGTGAGGATGAAGGTTTGTTAAAGAAATTCATTTAGCAAAATTGTGAATCTGTAAAAAAAGATTAGAAAGTCTGTTTCGAAATACAACAGTAAAAACACCTGTAACCTAAAAAGCAGGTGCATGTTATCAGAACGGGAGCAGCAGCTGAACTGGGAGAGTCTTGGTTGAAGAACGGCTGGATTCCGGAATTCTGAAAAACTGTTATCAAGGACTCGTCACTGACTAACTTTGTTATTATATTTTACCTGTTAGAGCTGGTTGGACTTTTTCGTTTGGGATTTCTGGTAGTTCTGCCTTTAGTTTCATACTATACAGTACTATCGTATACTTTAGAACAGAGGTGTCAAATCGTCTTTATGGAGGGCCTAGTGTATGCAGGTTTTTGTTTTTTCTTTATAGGATTCGACCTAAACAACCAGGTGAGGGTAGAAGCTAACCAATTAGTGACCTAATTAATCAATCAAGTACAAGGTCAGAGCAAATATGACAGACAGAACAGTGATGTGATGATGTTTCTAATCGTGGAAGCAAAACACTATTGTATCCACAGCAAAAAGACAGGGGACAAGAAAAACAGACGGGTCGTCTACAGGTGGTTTGTCAGACTAGGTGTAGGTACAGAGATCGGCAGGCTTAGCTGGGTAATCCACTGGGCAGGCATGTAGGTCAAAACTGATAAGCACTAGTGAAGAGACAGACTAGGGCAGAGCAGAAACAACAGGTAAACACACAGTACACAGGATAATGTGATTGGCCATCTGTCCCATCCGCTACATAGAATGGTTAAATTATTGGATGCCCAGGAACTATCTATAGAGAGCCCCTGATCCTATCTGTTGCTCCACCATGTCGGTGTACTAAGTGCCTGTAGGAGTGTGATGACAGCAAACAGACTCACCTGCTCCTCGTCACCTGATTATGTTGTGTTCATGTATGTTTAATGTGGCACGAGCACCTCACAGGTTATTATTTGGCATGTTACACTGTGGTGTCATAGATTTACTCTATTATATAAAGTATTGTTTATCGTAATCCTTGTTGTCGTTCTCCGTTTGTTTTTGCCTCAACTTTTTTGTTCTCACTCCACACAGAAACATTCCCCAGTTTTATTAAATTAAAGCTACTCCAAATGGTTTTTAGATCTTTTGACTTGTTTATTAAATGAACATCTACTCCAGTATGAAATACATGTATTGAATGTGTTTGTGAGAGAAACACTATAAAATTATAAAATGTTTATGCAATTTCTGTACCATATTTTTCAATTGACAGGGGGGCAGGGCTAAAAACCACATCACATCCTGAAAAGTCAGTTTACAACACCAGATGTCACAGTTGATAGTGGTTTTAAACTACATAGTCAGTCTTCCCTGCCTTGTGACAATGAGATCCCAGTGGAAGGGATATGTTGTCTAAAAGGTTTGGATAAAAAGCACAACCAGACGCAGTTGGGGAGAAAATGTGTAGCATTTGAATTATCGTTGGCTTTGACAAGACCCACAAACCATGAAGGAATAACAAACATGTTTCAACTATAGTGCCTTAACCTGGTGAACTGTATAGTTTAGTAATTCTCAGTAATTATATGGTTGATAGAAAAATGTATCTGTTCAAAAGATTGTAAGACGTTTTTATGTAACAAAACTTTATATAGTCCTCTATTATAGAACAATAACTAAATGAGTTCCTGTATATGTGTATGATATAATATCTACAACCATTTATTTAGGTTCACGTTTGTTTGCACTAATAATGTTTATAGTTTTTTACACCATTAAGGACATATTAAAATATCTTTGGTTGGGTTTGAAAAGAAGGAACATCAACGTCTGTATCAGCTGTTTTCTCTATGCTTACCCATATAAACCATTTGTGGCAAAGTTAGGAACTGAAATCATTGAGTCAGGACATATGAAATGTAGAAAACACTCTGTATTGTTTCAACCGGGTACCCAAAATTCTGCCACACAAGTTATTTACTAATATATCTTAATTATATTTTTTATAAATGAGGTCAGGTTCACCTTTGCGAGACCTCGTCACTCCCTAATGACTATTCTTCCATATATGTGTCACGTATGGGTGAGCTGTGCTGTCACAGGGTGTGTAGGGGAGAGCACTCCTGTGTAATATGTTGATTAGAAGCACAGCTGTTTTGCTTGTTATTAATATAATGTTACATAGGTTATTGTATAATCTGTGTAACTCATGTGTAACTGTCTGTCTTGCACCTTCACTTTATTCTTGGCCAGGTCGCCATTTCAATTGAGAATGTGTTCTCTATGTGCTCACCTGGTAAAATAAAGGTTAAATAAAAAAAGTTAATCAGTGGGCTATTTAAGGTCCCTGGTTAGGTTCACGGATGCTAGTTATTAATCTAATGTTATGTAGGTTAGTAAATCAGTGGGCTATTTAAGGTCCCTGGTTAGGTTCACATGTGCTTGTTATTAATATAATGTTACATAGGTTAGTTAATCAGTGGGCTATTTAAGGTCCCTGGTTAGGTTCACAGGTGCTTGTTATTAATATAATGTTCCATAGGTTAGTTAATCAGTGGGCTATTTAAGGTCCCTGGTTAGGTTCACAGGTGCTTGTTATTAATATAATGTTACATAGGTTAGTTAATCAGTGTGCTATTTAAGGTCCCTGGTTAGGTTCACAGGTGCTTGTTATTAATATAATGTTACATAGGTTAGTTAATCAGTGGGCTATTTAAGGTCCCTGGTTAGGTTCACTGGTGCTTGTTATTAATATAATGTTACATAGGTTAGTTAATCAGTGGGCTATTTAAGGTCCCTGGTTAGGTTCACAGGTGCTTGTTATTAATATAATGTTACATAGGTTAGTTAATCAGTGGGCTATTTAAGGTCCCTGGTTAGGTTCACAGGTGCTGGTTATTAATATAATGTTACATAGGTTAGTTAATCAGTGGGCTATTTAAGGTCCCTGGTTAGGTTCACAGGTGCTTGTTATTAATATAATGTTACATAGGTTAGTTAATCAGTGGGCTATTTAAGGTCCCTGGTTAGGTTCACAGGTGCTTGTTATTAATATAATGTTACATAGGTTAGTTAATCAGTGGGCTATTTAAGGTCCCTGGTTAGGTTCACAGGTGCTTGTTATTAATATAATGTTACATAGGTTAGTTAATCAGTGGGCTATTTAAGGTCCCTGGTTAGGTTAACTGGTGCTGGTTATTAATATAATGTTACATAGGTTAGTTAATCAGTGGGCTATTTAAGGTCCTTGGTTAGGTTCACAGGTGCTTGTTATTAATATAATGTTACATAGGTTAGTTAATCAGTGGGCTATTTAAGGTCCCTGGTTAGGTTCACTGGTGCTTGTTATTGATATAATGTTACATAGGTTAGTTAATCAGTGGGCTATTTAAGGTCCCTGGTTAGGTTCACAGGTGCTTGTTATTAATATAATGTTACATAGGTTAGTTAATCAGTGGGCTATTTAAGGTCCCTGGTTAGGTTCACAGGTGCTTGTTATTAATATAATGTTACATAGGTTAGTTAATCAGTGGGCTATTTAAGGTCCCTGGTTAGGTTCACAGGTGCTTGTTATTAATATAATGTTACATAGGTTAGTTAATCAGTGGGCTATTTAAGGTCCCTGGTTAGGTTCACAGGTGCTTGTTATTGATTATACGTTGCGTTTCATGTCGGTGAGTGTCGTCTGTCTAGTTTGCTGTTTTGTCTATTTTAGTAGTCGACCTCTTCATTCCCTCATTAGTAATCATATCTAGGCTTCCTGTGATTGGTCATGTCTTTGTGTGGTATTGTTATGAGTTACGTGTCCTGACCTGAGGGATGATTTCTCGCTGTTCTACTAGTGAGTCATTTTGGAGACTATAGTCTCTAGTGAACCATTAATATAGCAAACCTTGTTTTAGTCGAGATGCAACTGTCCTCTCAGAAGCTGATATATGAGATCACAGCATCAGTATATTCCTCAAGATTCTCCAGTCCAGACAATCAAGTAGTCTCTTTGGCTTCAGGCTATTTCTAAATTGTTTGTATTTAGGTAGCTTGTGGCTAAGGTTACCTTTGATAAAGTTGCCAGGGACGATAACTAGAGAGTCCAGGTATAGCTGTTCAGTCAGCAGTATTTGTTCAGGTAGCAGCCTGTGAGCCTCCTTCACATTGCTAAGTGGAGGAATGTAAACACCCGCCAGAATAAATTATGAAAATTTCCTCGGACTGTAGAATGGCTTGCAGTTGATGAAAAATGATTCTAGTTCAGGGGAACAGTGCCATGAGATGACTATTATGTCGTTGCCCCATTTGTCATTAATGTAGAAGCTGATTCCACCATCTTTAGTTTTGCCAGGAGATCTGAGTTTCGATCCACCCAGAGGAGTGAGATGCTCATCGCAGAATCTGGTATGCAGTCGCCTAGCCACATTTCTGAAGAAGAACCATCGTCTCTCCTGAAATCAGAGAATTGTTACAGTACACTGATTTCATACAAACAAAAGCAAACGGGCAGTTTAGAGCTGTGGCTGCCATTGACCGCACCATCTTTGTGAAGTTGTTGACTATAACATTCAAATCCAGACATAATAGACATAATGACCAACCCACTCAGTCTTTCCTGACCCTTGCTGCTCCATAGGTGTGATTTAATAATTTTCTATTTGAACCAGGAGAGCTCGGCACTGGCAAACGTTACAGGCAGAATCATTAAAAGGAGCATCGCTGTCACCATTTTCTTCTTTACATTCTTGGTAAACAACATGATAATATCTGAAAACTAAGGTCTGTAGTGCAACTGCTCAATGAGACAGGACCTGAAAAATGTTTAATATGATTTCATGTCGAAATGTTAGCAAAGGAGGAGTAGCTGCTCTATGAAAGATACACTTCAACATCCACATAGATAAAACTACAGGCTTTAATGCCAAATGAGCTTTTTTGCACACTTCTGAATTCACTCAACATGTGAAAGTGTGTACACGTACCCTCAAGGCCACATTCTAGATCTGGTAATCTCTAGAGGTCTCGCTCTTTCACCGTGAAATACTTGGCTAATTTCTGTGACTTTTCTGAATCACTGATGTTCAAAAACTTTTGTTCCTGTTAGTAACATTAATGAGTGTACCAATGCTTAGTTTATGGGGCCATGGCAACCTCATCACCAACAAGTGCAGAGTCAGTTGATGAACCCCTGGATAATTGTAATGGCAAAATATTTAATGTCATGGATCGTGTTGCACCGGTAATGGTAAAGAAAACTCTGAGCCAACAAAATACTGTGGAATTACACCATGACGATAAACAGCCTGAAAAGAGAACGGAAAAGAGAATGTAGGAAATGCTGAACTTAGATTGAGACAAACTTGGTTTCAAATCCAGAATGACATCTATATAAACAAAGCCTTTGTAGCTTCAACCATGAGTCATGCAGGTCTAGACAGCAACATTTATCTGAAATGATCAACAGTAACATCAACAATATCCTCTGTCTACCATGGTGGACAAGATAAAAAAAATAACTAAAGCAGATGGAACGGTTTTGCCACTGAGAAATGTAAGGAATTCGCTTGTTAACTTAGTGAAAAAAATGTATTAGACAGACCATCAGAAGTACAGTCAAATAATGACACTGTGGTGGATCTATTGAAACACAGGAACGACCAAATAAAGACATGGCTGAGCTTGTAACAATGCTGCACATTTAGAAAAGTCCGTTCACGCCACCAGAGGTCACAGTTGGTTGTGATTTAAAACTGTCTTCGGTTTTAACCTGTGTCAATCTGGTAGTTTCGATTTGCTATCGAAGCTCCTGCCTGTTGCTAATTGCCTGAGCAGAAAGTGTTTGTGCAAACTTACACATACTCACAAACTCACACACACACACTCACACTCTCACACACACATACACAAGATACTGCATTACATACAGTAGGTTAGAAGTGTCAAAATATATTCAGGTTTATTCATTATTTATTTATTCTGTAAGGGTACGTAAGTCCAGTAGGTAACTAAACATATTTCTTAAGCTAATATTAGCTAGCTAAATTGAAAAATGGTTTCTTCAAGTCTGCAAGAACAGAAAATAGCTGTAACTAACAATGTAATGCTAGACATTTATACTACTTACACACATTGGCTTTTTGTGAAGAAGGACCTTATATAAGTAAATAGATTTTAGTGTCATTCTGTTAACAACAAAAAAACATTGAAAAGAAGTTTGGTATGGCGATATTACCAGTGTTTTTACAAGTTAGCAGGTACTAGTTAGCATTGCTTCCACCACAACTACAGCATCTCCATTCAAGTCTGATAACTAGCAAGCAGACAATTCAGTAGTTGTGTTCCAGTTACAGAGCAAAGGCTCGTCAACGGTAGAAATAATGTACTTTTTTATCTTCCCATCCTAAATGTACACATATGCAGTCTGGTTTGGGTGTGTGGGTCTTCTCTGCTTTGTGACAGTTAAAGCACAGAATAAATTATATGTAGCCTGACAGGTTTGATTAACCAGAAGCACAACCGAAAGCAGTTGGAGAGAAAATGTGTGACATTTTACATTTCGTCTTCAAGGAGATATCAAATGTAGGACACACAAACCTGAAAAAATAGAAGACACCATCTCACAGACAAAGTAACTACATGTCCCTCTAATGGCCAGACTATGATTGGCAGTTATTATTTACTAAACAACCAGGCGTCTCCCACAAGAGCTCAATAGGGTTGAGACTTGGTGTCTGTTCTGGCCACTCCATTATAGACAGAATACCAGCTGACTGCTTCTTCCCCAGATAGTTTTTGCATAGTTTGGAGCTGTGCTTTGGGTTATTGTCCTGTTGTAGGAGAAAATTGGCTCCAATCAAGCACTTTCCGCAAGGTTTGAAATTACTTTGCAATATGTTGTGATAGCCGTCTTTCTGTTACCCTGTTCAAATATCCCACTTTACCACAACCTAGACAACCAACCCAGACTATCATACTGTCTCAATCATCTTTAACGTCTTTAACATCTTTTCATTTTGTCCTTGTTTCACAAATGTTCTTCAGGCAAATGAATATGACTGAACGGTAACCAGGCTGAGCTTATAACAACACAGATGAAGGTGTGGCTAAAAACCACCTCACATCCTGAATAGTCATCCTGGTTTTGGTTTGACTTGTCACAGTCAACACACAGTGGTAAGCGGACATTGAGCTTGATAGGTTTGACGAAGAAGCACAACCAGAAGCAGGTGGAGAGAATATGTGAATCCTTTTCATTTTATTGTCTTTAAGGAGATATTAAATATTGGACACACAAACCATGAAGGATTATAAACCGCCATCACAGACAAAGTGACTACATTTTCACATAAAGGTTATAAAAATTAAGATCAGGTAAGAACGTTTTTTTTCATATTTTTTAAAGAGAGTGAACTGACACCTTTTCATTATGTCATATTGTTTACTTCACAGACTGTATCTGACAGTTTATCATACAAAAAAAAGTTTTCAACTTTAATTCAGTATTTCACAGTAATTATATGATTGATGGAAAATATATCTGTTAATAATTATGTAAGAAATTTTTATGTAACAAAACTTTAAATAGTCCTCTATTATAGAACGTAATTAAATGAGTTGCACCACTAATATTTATAGTTTTTTATACTATTTAGGACACAATAAATTAAAAAAACATTGAACATTTTGGATTGGGTTGAGTTAGAAAAGAAGGAACATCTCTGTTGAGGTCATGGAAATGTATGCAAACATGTATCAGCTGTTGTCTGTCCGCTTCCTCAATAAGGGATTTGTGGCGAATCTAGAAACTGAAATCATTGTAAGGTAACGTGATAAAGTGCTGTCCCATTCCCTTTTGCATTTTGTGCCCTTGTAGCCTCTTACACTCAATCACTTACCAGATTACGTAAATTTAGTCTGTAGAGGTTTAGGGTTTAGGGCAGACATTGGGATTGGGACTTAAAGGTAGGTATGGGATGGATGTGACGTACTACCACACGTGTGTAAGATGTAGGGATGTGACGTACAAATGTGACGTAGGAATATCCGTCCTTCCGCATACGAGTAAACATTTTATACGGTTGATTTCATTGATATATTCTGAATCCAATGGCCAACCTACCATTTGTTTCTCTGTTACTGTTGTCTGGTGAGTTATATTATCAAGTTCAATTGTCGTAAGTAAGAAAAAGAAAGTAACCGCACAACAGCGTACTCACGTGCAGCTTCTAGTTTGACCATGCTTGAACACGGATGTAAAGACACGCATGTTCTTAAATGGCTGCAGTCTTTTTAATAGTGTATTATGTGTGTTTACTATTATAATGCAATTCCTTCATTGCTGGTACCACGTCCATGAAACTGGAGAATTAATTTATTATTATTATTTCACGATAGCTAACATTGTCACTGGGGTTGCACGTCAGTCATTGTCCCACCAGGCTACAGTAATCAGCAAAGGCCTTCACAATACTGTACAACTGTACTGTACAACAGTTTTCAATTCTGATGGCATAATAGCAAAAGGGTTGTCTAATAGTCATTTTTAATAATGATAAACTTGGATTAATAAACACAATGTGCCATTGGACCACAGGGATGATGGTTGCTGATAATGGGCCTCTGTACACCCATGTAGATATTACATTAAAATCAGCAATAATGGGCCTCTGTACACCTATCTAGATTGTTTTATAAAACAAGGACATTTCTAAGTGACCCAAACATTTGATTGGTAGTGTTGGTATAAACAGATATGTCAGGGAACATAAGGAAGAAAGATATGTCAGGGAACAGGAAGGAAGAAAGATACACATAAATACAGTCGCCATAAGATTAACTGTAACATTCTCCTGTTCTCCCAAAGAAACCTCACTGGACAGAAAGTAAGACATGCACACAGACATCTCCTATTCATAAAACTTCCCTCTGTCCTGAGAGATAACTTATAACCAACATTAACTAACCATTCCAGACTGAGTGATTATAAAACTTCCATAACAAAAGTCCATCCACACATCCAAGCATCAACTATTATTTCATTATGTGCTCTTGCTACACATCATCCAAATATAGTATACATTTATATGGGTCAGATAATTATCCAATACTATAGAGGTGTTTTATTTATTTCATAAATTAGCCAAATGTTTTTGTATGCAGACATGAATGTTACCTGGTACAGGTATGTGTAGTGTTCATATGTTACCTGGTACAGGTATGTGTAGTGTTTATATGTTACCTGGTACAGGTATGTGTAGTGTTTATTTGTTACCTGGTACAGGTACATGTAGTGTTCATATGTTACCTGGTACAGGTACATGTAGTGTTCATATGTTACCTGTACAGGTATGTGTAGTGTTCATATGTTACCTGGTACAGGTATGTGTAGTGTTCATATGTTACCTGGTACAGGTATGTGTAGTGTTCATATGTTACCTGGTACAGGTATGTGTAGTGTTCATTTGTTATCTGGTACAGGTATGTGTAGTGTTTATATGTTACCTGGTACAGGTATGTGTAGTGTTCATATGTTACCTGGTACAGGTATGTGTAGTGTTCATATGTTACCTGGTACAGGTATGTGTAGTGTTCATATGTTACCTGGTACAGGTATGTGTAGTGTTCATATGTTACCTGGTACAGATATGTGTAGTGTTTATTGGTTACCTGGTACAGATATGTGTAGTGTTCATATGTTACCTGGTACAGGTATGTGTAGTGTTCATATGTTACCTGGTACAGGTATGTGTAGTGTTCATATGTTACCTGGTACAGGTATGTGTAGTGTTCATATGTTACCTGGTACAGGTATGTGTAGTGTTCATATGTTACCTGGTACAGGTATGTGTAGTGTTTATTGGTTACCTGGTACAGATATGTGTAGTGTTCATATGTTACCTGGTACAGGTATGTGTAGTGTTCATATGTTACCTGGTACAGGTATGTGTAGTGTTCATATGTTACCTGGTACAGGTATGTGTAGTGTTCATATGTTACCTGGTACAGGTATGTGTAGTGTTCATATGTTACCTGGTACAGGTATGTGTAGTGTTCATTTGTTACCTGGTACAGGTATGTGTAGTGTTCATATGTTACCTGGTACAGGTATGTGTAGTGTTCATATGTTACCTGGTACAGGTATGTGTAGTGTTTATTTGTTACCTGGTACAGGTATGTGTAGTGTTCATTTGTTACCTGGTACAGGTATGTGTAGTGTTCATATGTTACCTGGTACAGGTATGTGTAGTGTTCATATGTTACCTGGTACAGGTATGTGTAGTGTTCATATGTTACCTGGTACAGGTATGTGTAGTGTTCATATGTTACCTGGTACAGGTATGTGTAGTGTTCATATGTTACCTGGTACAGATATGTGTAGTGTTCATATGTTACCTGGTACAGGTATGTGTAGTGTTCATATGTTACCTGGTACAGGTATGTGTAGTGTTCATATGTTACCTGGTACAGGTATGTGTAGTGTTCATATGTTACCTGGTACAGGTATGTGTAGTGTTCATATGTTACCTGGTACAGGTATGTGTAGTGTTCATATGTTACCTGGTACAGGTATGTGTAGTGTTTATTGGTTACCTGGTACAGATATGTGTAGTGTTCATATGTTACCTGGTACAGGTATGTGTAGTGTTCATATGTTACCTGGTACAGGTATGTGTAGTGTTCATATGTTACCTGGTACAGGTATGTGTAGTGTTCATATGTTACCTGGTACAGGTATGTGTAGTGTTCATATGTTACCTGGTACAGGTATGTGTAGTGTTCATTTGTTACCTGGTACAGGTATGTGTAGTGTTCATATGTTACCTGGTACAGGTATGTGTAGTGTTCATATGTTACCTGGTACAGGTATGTGTAGTGTTTATTTGTTACCTGGTACAGGTATGTGTAGTGTTCATTTGTTACCTGGTACAGGTATGTGTAGTGTTCATATGTTACCTGGTACAGGTATGTGTAGTGTTCATATGTTACCTGGTACAGGTATGTGTAGTGTTCATATGTTACCTGGTACAGGTATGTGTAGTGTTCATATGTTACCTGGTACAGGTATGTGTAGTGTTTATTGGTTACCTGGTACAGATATGTGTAGTGTTCATATGTTACCTGGTACAGGTATGTGTAGTGTTCATATGTTACCAATTAGTGAAGGCCACAAAACTGTCTGAAAACTGAATTCATATTAATTAATTTATTCTTAAATAATTATCATGTTTGCACGGAAAGGTGAATGGCACCTAATGTAATTATTGTAATCTGTTACTCTTTACTGTTGAAACAGTTAAGTTAATACTTCTGCATACAGTTAATTTTACCACCATTATTACTGCACACTAATATTGATAATGAATTCCAAACACAAATACTTGTAACTAAAGAGGTGTTTCTGTTTGTTTTATAAATGAGCCAAATGAGAGAGAATGTGATTTGTGTCCTGCTGGGAAAATATTCAGACAGAGACATTATGATAAAGTGATATATGGAAATTAGACTTGAATTTACTTATGTTTTTTACATTCTTGAATGAGTGCTTTACTTTGTCATTGTACACACAGATCTACATAGACATGCAATATTCCTGTTTAATAATCTAACTTAATTTCTTAAAAATTCCAGCAACAGATATAGCTTCACCTCAGATGAGGAGCCATCCCATAATTGGAACTGTTGGGAAGTCCATCATGTTGCCATGCCAACTGTATTCATCCATACCTGTTGACCTACCAACACTCAAGCTCTTCTGGACATCTGAGCCAGATGACCAAGTTGTCCACGTCTTTTACAATGGAGAAGAAAACAACAGTTACCAACTTCCCTTCTACAGAAACCGGACACAAATGTTCCTGGACCAGCTTTCCTCTGGGAATTTTTCCCTCTTACTCCAAGAATTAAAAACGGGTGACGACCAAACAACCTTTTATCTCTTCCATCAACAAGATGACAAAAAGGGCCATACTATAATCCAAAACAAAAAGATGTGCATCACAGATCTGAAAGTAGCAAGTAAGTCAATATTTAGACATAACACCAACTAGATACAAACATGTTGATGTGTTTCCTAATAGTTGTGTGTTTTGTAATTTTGTTTATTTCCATCATATTCTGTAGAAAGTTTCCAGAAACCTGTTGTGACGATGAACTATGAAGACAGGAAGGCAGAGTGTTCTAGTACAGGTGGATATCCTGAACCTACACTTACCTGGACCAATCAGAACGGCTTAATGGACCAGGGTGTTACTCAGATCATCAGGAATCCTTCAGGAACATTTAACATTTCCAGCACAGTAAATATTACAGAGAATCAGACTGTGATGTGTGTCATCTACAACCCAACTCTGAACGAGACCTTGAGATCCACACAGCAAACAAGTGAGCAGCTTAAAATATTATGACAAAAACCATGTTATTGTCTGTTACAAAGTTCTTTTATTTTAAACCACAACCACAATTTAGCTTGCAGGTGTCCAACCCACCACAATTATTAGAGGGACATCAGTGATTCCACTAGTCCACTCTTCTCTTATGTCACAGGGGGGGGGGGGCTGGGGTTGGACAGAAATTAAAAAAAAGGCAACTGATTAGCTCACACTATTCCGTGGTCGGTTGTACATAAATGCCTCTGCACACTGTGCAATAAGCGTGTCTTTTGGTATCTGGCACCAATATATTTGCAGGAAATGTTTCAAATCTTGTGTTGTGAGGTGGAACTGCTGTGGATCAAACTTGTTGGTCCATCACATCACACAGATGCTCAATCGGATTGACGCCAGAACAATCATTCTCAATCTAATATAAAATTCTAATGGTCTTATTATGTACATCATATGCGATGTTTTTATATAACTTCCCAACCGCAAGTAATTCCTGACACATTTTTGTTCAACATCATGTGTACATATTGGATATACGCTTGAGGATTGTTTCTGTTAGGGAATGAAAACTGCATTCTTTTGCACCATGTTTGTGTTTTGAAATTAGGGTTAGGATTTTGAAAGATACCTTCCCAGATGACTAAATATCTGGAGAGTCATAGAAAACATAGAAAAAATAGAAACCGTCTTCAGAAATCCGTCTACATTTTGTCCAGGGTTAGGGCAGAGGTCGTTATTATAAGAGGCTTGTTTTCAGCAAACCTTGTTGCAGACCAGAGACAGTTAATGGTATTCGCTAATGGCAGGAGGCAGGTAGCACGTATCAAATTGATGGCGACATGAATGTTGAGACCCTGGGATTTCGAACGCATTTAGAACGGATTTCCAATGGATTTCAACGGCTTGTCATCATACTTGTTATGCAACGGGACTCATAAGGCCAGCAATCTTCTTTCACCTCTTCCTCTTTCTTCTGACTTGTGCTACAGTAAACCATCTGTACGTTTAGAACAGAGAGGATAGCCTTTATTGCAGTCACAAAATCACCACTACCTGATAACCTCACCCTCACCATTGATGACACCACTATCTGATAACCTCACCCTCACCATTGATGACACCACTATATGATAACCTCACCATTGATGACACCACTATCTGATAACCTCACCCTCACCATTGATGACACCACTATCTGATAACCTCACCCTCACTATTGATGACACCACTATCTGATAACCTCACCATTGATGACACCACTATCTGATAACCGAGAACAGAGATCCAGCATTTCCAATCACTGTTCCATATAAGTCCTTAGACCCAGCTGGGCCTCTAAAGTAGAAAACATTAGTTAATAATTTTTTTCTTATTCATGTTTTGCATGTTTTCTTCACAGTGTCGGATTCAAATCCCTCTAACAATCTTTATGTTATTGCTGCTGTTATTGGTCCTGTTATCGGTACTGTAATTGTTGGAGCGCTTATTGTCTTTTACTTCAGACGTGAGTTTAAAAATATCTTCATCATATATAATTTAAGTTCAATATGGCACCAAAGTACTAAATAATGTTATTTTTCACTTTTGTTTTTTTCTTACAGGCAAATGGTGCTGCTGTTCACAAGCTGAACTTAATCCTCCTGAACTACAAGCAGGTGAGTATTACACACTACACAGTACTATAGTATACATTAGTATAACTACAGTCGTTAATATAGTTTATACAGTTCAGTTCGGTACTGTAGGTGTAGTATATTAGACCAGTGACATGTGTAAATCCTACAACGTTTCATTGTTTTGATCACTTACTGTGTACGTTAGCAGTTTGTAGAACCAATGAAAATGCAAGAAATGTTGTTAAATTCCTTTGTTTGGTTGTTCTTAAGTGTTAACCACACATAATACCTGGACATCACCTTCACCTGTGATATATAGATCTTTAATAAATAATACAAATCATATGGTATAGTAACAGTGGTATATAAACCTAATATATATATATAATACAAATCATATGGTATAGTAACAGTGGTATATAAACCTAATATATATATATAATACAAATCATATGGTATAGTAACAGTGGTATATAAACCTAATATATATATATAATACAAATCATATGGTATAGTAACAGTGGTATATAAACCTAATATATATATATAATACAAATCATGTGGTATAGTAACAGTGGTATATAAACCTAATATATATATATAATACAAATCATGTGGTATAGTAACAGTGGTATATATACCTTATATATATATATAATACAAATCATATGGTATAGTAACAGTTGTCAGGATTGGGCTTTCGAGCAGGTTGAGGACACAAACGCAGAGTGCTTGCAATAACAGGGTTTATTCTCTCCCAAAACAGGAACGGGTAGCTTCATACAACGACAATCCTTAACACTTAACAAAAACACAGAAGAACAACATGATTAACAAAACCTCCCCTTAGTGCGACAGACATACTAAACACAGAACACCAGAATAATCACGCAATACATAACAGGACCAGCAAACGCAAAACAAGAGAAACATACCTTAACAATGACCGACACTGAAAGACAGGAAACGGCAGAACTAAGTACAGGGACTAACGAGCAAACACAACACAGGTGCGGACAAAAACACAGGTGAACGAACAAGTCCCTAATTTTCCCTCTCTCCGGATGCGGGGGAGGTGTCATCACCACCATGGAGTGCGAGGACAGGGCTCTGTCCCTTACAGAATCCCCCACCAAGGGGCGCGGCTCCTGAAGCGCCCAAAACCCAAGAGCAGATATAATCCAAGAGTTGGACATGGGCAGGACGGAGAGACGGGTCTCGGGCAGGACAGAGGCTGACAGACCAGGAGGCCGCCCGGTCTGGTGGATGCCAGTCAGGAGACCGGACAGGCGGAGACGGGTCAGGTGGTCGACCGGGCGGGAGCAGGTCTGGAGGCCGGACAGGTAGAGACTGGGTTCTACCCGGTGGGAGCGGGTCAGGTGGTCTGCCCGGTGGGAGCGGGTCAGGAGGTCTACCCGGCGGAAGCGGATCTGGAGATCGACCCGGCGGATGCAGGTCAGGAGACAGGTCAGGAGATCGACCCGGCGGATGAGGGTCAGGAGGTCGACCTGGCGGAAGCAGATCTGGAGGTCTACCCGGCGGGAGCGTGTCTGGAGGTCTACCCGGCGGGAGCGTGTCTGGAGGTCTACCCGGCGGGAGCGTGTCAGGAGGTCTACTCGGCGGGAGCAGATCTGGAGGTCGGACAGGAGGGTGCAGGTCTAGAGGTCGACCAGGCAGAGACGGGTCAGGAGGCAGTGCCGGGGGAGACGGGTCAGGAGGCAGGGCCGGGGGAGACGGGTCAGGAGGCAGGGCCGGGGGAGACGGGTCTGGAGGCCGTGCCGGAGGACACGGTTCAGGAGGCCGTGCCGGAGGACACGGTTCAGGAGGCCGTGCCGGAGGACACGGTTCAGGAGGCCGTGCCGGAGGACACGGTTCAGGAGGCCGTGCCGGAGGACACGGTTCAGGAGGCCGTGCCGGAGGACACGGTTCAGGAGGCCGTGCCGGAGGACACGGTTCAGGTGGCCGGGGAACCGGCTTTGGCCCGACAACAGTCCTTGGCCCGGCAACAGTCCTTGGCCCGGCCAGGATGACGGCCTCGGGCATTGGACGGGGCTCGAAGACAGGACGGGGGACCGGACTGGAGTCAGGCAGGGGGACAGGACTGGAGTCAGGCAGGGGGACAGGACTGGAGTCAGGCAGGGGGACAGGACTGGAGTCAGGCAGGGGGACAGGACTGGAGTCAGGCAGGGGACAGGACTGGAGTCAGGCAGGGGGACAGGAGTGAGCTCTGGGACAGGAGTGAGCTCTGGGTCTGGAGTGAGCTCGGGGACTGGGACGAGCTCGGGGACTGGGACGAGCTCGGGGACTGGGACGAGCTCGGGGACTGGGACGAGCTCGGGGACTGGGACGAGCTCGGGGACTGGGACGAGCTCGGGGACTGGGACGAGCTCGGGGACTGGGACGAGCTCGGGGACTGGGACGAGCTCGGGGACTGGGACGAGCTCGGGGACTGGGACGAGCTCGGGGACTGGGACGAGCTCGGGGACTGGGACGAGCTCGGGGACTGGGACGAGCTCGGGGACTGGGACGAGCTCGGGGACTGGGACGAGCTCGGGGACTGGGACGAGCTCGGGGACTGGGACGAGCTCGGGGACTGGGACGAGCTCGGGGACTGGGACGAGCTCGGGGACTGGGACAGACACGGGGACTGGGACAGACACGGGGACTGGGACGAGCTCGGGGACTGGGACGAGCTCGGGGACTGGGACGAGCTCGGGGACTGGGACAGACACGGGGACTGGGCCAGACACGGGGACTGGGCCAGACACGGGGACTGGGCCAGACACGGGGACTGGGCCAGACACGGGGACTGGGCCAGACACGGGACTGGGCCAGACACGGGGACTGGGCCAGACACGGGGACTGGTACAGACACGGGGACTGGTACAGACACGGGGACTGGGACAGACACGGGGACTGGGACAGACACGGGGACTGGGACAGACACGGGACTGGTACAGACACGGGGACTGGTACAGACACGGGGACTGGGACAGACACGGGGACTGGGACAGACACGGGGACTGGGACAGACACGGGGACTGGGACAGACACGGGGACAGGCTCAGAGACCGGGACAGGCTCAGAGACCGGGACAGGCTCAGAGACCGGGACAGGCTCAGAGACGGGGACAGGCTCAGAGACCGGGACAGGCTCAGAGACGGGGACAGGCTCAGAGACGGGGACAGGCTCAGAGACCGGGACAGGCTCAGAGACCGGGACAGGGTCAGAGACGGGGACAGGGTCAGAGACGGGACAGGCTCAGCCTGGGAAACGGGGACAGGCTCAGACTGGGAAACGGGGACAGGCTCAGACTGGGAAACGGGGACAGGCTCAGACTGGGAAACGGGGACAGGCTCAGACTGGGAAACGGGGACAGGCTCAGACTGGGAAACGGGGACAGGCTCAGACTGGGAAACGGGGACAGGCTCAGACTGGGAAACTGGCTTAGGCAGGGAAACTGGGACTGGGACAGGCTCAGGCTGGGAACCTGGGACAGGCAAAGACACGGGGACTGGCTCTGGCAAGGACACGGGGACTGGCTCAGGCAAGGACACGGGGACTGGCTCAGGCAAGGACACGGGGACTGGCTCAGGCAAGGACACGGGGACTGGCTCAGGCAAGGACACGGGGACAGACTCGGGCAAGGAAACTGGAGGGAGCTCGGTGACTGGCCGAAGGTGTGGTGCACGGCGGAGAAGTTGTGCCCTCAGGTAGTCCAGGAGCTCAGGGCAGAGATCTTCTTGTCCCTTCCTCCACACGAAGAACTCCTGATGCCACCACCTCCTTTCATCGTCCATCACCGCCACCTCCTGGACCCAGGCCAGAAAGTCGACAAATACCCCCAGATCCTCCCGTAGAGCCCTCTCCAAGGCCGGGGAGGTAGCCGATGGTGGCGTGGGCCTGGAGGACACCGGATAGACCGGTTCATAGGGGCCCGTTTCGAGCGGCGGGGCGGCAGCCATCTCATGCTGCGGTCTGTCAGGATTGGGCTTTCGAGCAGGTTGAGGACACAAACGCAGAGTGCTTGCAATAACAGGGTTTATTCTCTCCCAAAACAGGAACGGGTAGCTTCATACAACGACAATCCTTAACACTTAACAAAAACACAGAAGAACAACATGATTAACAAAACCTCCCCTTAGTGCGACAGACATACTAAACACAGAACACCAGAATAATCACGCAATACATAACAGGACCAGCAAACGCAAAACAAGAGAAACATACCTTAACAATGACCGACACTGAAAGACAGGAAACGGCAGAACTAAATACAGGGACTAACGAGCAAACACAACACAGGTGCGGACAAAAACACAGGTGAACGAACAAGTCCCTAATTTTCCCTCTCTCCGGATGCGGGGAGGTGTCATCACCACCATGGAGTGCGAGGACAGGGCTCTGTCCCTTACAGATCTGTCAGGATTGGGCTTTCGAGCAGGTTGAGGACACAAACGCAGAGTGCTTGCAATAACAGGGTTTATTCTCTCCCAAAACAGGAACGGGTAGCTTCATACAACGACAATCCTTAACACTTAACAAAAACACAGAAGAACAACATGATTAACAAAACCTCCCCTTAGTGCGACAGACATACTAAACACAGAACACCAGAATAATCACGCAATACATAACAGGACCAGCAAACGCAAAACAAGAGAAACATACCTTAACAATGACCGACACTGAAAGACAGGAAACGGCAGAACTAAATACAGGGACTAACGAGCAAACACAACACAGGTGCGGACAAAAACACAGGTGAACGAACAAGTCCCTAATTTTCCCTCTCTCCGGATGCGGGGAGGTGTCATCACCACCATGGAGTGCGAGGACAGGGCTCTGTCCTTACAACAGTGGTATATAAACCTAATATATATATATAATACAAATCATGTGGTATAGTAACAGTGGTATATAAACCTAATATATATATATAATACAAATCATGTGGTATAGTAACAGTGGTATATATACCTTATATATATAAATAACACAAATCATGTGGTATAGTAACAGTGGTATATAGACCTTATATATATAAATAATACAAATCATATGGTATAGTAACAGTGGTATATAGACCTAATATATATATATAATACAAATCATGTGGTATAGTAATAGTGGTATATAGACCTTATATATATATATATAATACAAATCATGTGGTATAGTAACAGTGGTATATAGACATAAATATATAAATAACACAAATCATGTGGTATAGTAATAGTGGTATATAGACCTTATATATATATATATATATAATACAAATCATGTGGTATAGTAACAGTGGTATATAGACTTAATATATATATATATATATATATAATACAAATCAGGTGTTATAGTAACAGTGGTATAGAGACATTATATATACAAATAAAACAAATCATGTGGTATAGTAACAGTGGTATATAGACCTTATATATAAATAATACAAATCATGTGGTATAGTAACAGTGGTATATATACCTTATATATATAAATAATACAAATCATGTGGTATAGTAACAGTGGTATAGACCTTATATATATATAAATAACACAAATCATGTGGTATAGTAACAGTGGTATATAGACCTAATATATATATATATATATATATATATATATATATATAATACAAATCATGTGGTATAGTAACGGTGGTATATAGACATTATATATACAAATAATACAAATCATGTGGTATAGTAACGGTGGTATATAGACATTATATATACAAATAATACAAATCATGTGGTATAGTAACGGTGGTATATAGACCTTATATATACATAATACAAATAATGTGGTATAGTAACGGTGGTATATAGACCTTATATTTATAAATAATACAAATCATGTGGTATAGTAACAGGGGTATATAGACCTTATATAAATATTACAAATCATGTGGTATAGTAACAGTGTTATATAGACCTCATATATAAATAAATCTAATCATGTGGTATAGGAACTGTGTTATACGGTTTGAGATACTACATTTTTTGACATTTTGTCTTCAGGGTTTAAAAAAAGCTATTTAATTTATATTTCTAATCTCTATACTTGTGTCTGATCAATCTATATCAGAACTGGAGGGATTGAATCCACCACAGTAACAGTCAGGGCCCAGACTCCTCCACTGGTGATGAAGATTAACTGTGTTGCTGATGTCTTCTGAGGAGTCAAGCCTGTTTTATGAGTCTGTGTCGAATCGACGGCGCACCCTCGCAGACCCCTCTGCGTCGACGCGAACCCCTCTCCGACCCCTCCGCCATAGCTCGACGTGGACCTCCAAAAAATTGTAACTACGCGTCGAGGCGACGCAGACCACAAGGGCTGTGATTGGTCAGATTATACATCTGGCGGAGAAAATGCAACGCAACCCGACGCAGAACCATAAAACGGCCACGACGCCGTAGGAGTGACGGCGTAGCTACGCTGTGGAGTTGAGGCCTTCAGTCATTGTTACTGGTAACACTTTTGTATGTTTATACAACACTGAATTAAGATTATGTTATGCTTCTAAAGAGCTAGGTTTATTTGTGATTGTATTAACACATATTTGTGTTATCTCTACTACCGGTAATAATTATATGTTATTATAGTAAGATGTTATATGTCATCAAAGTTACATATGTTAGCAGTTAATTGATGTCTGAAGTATACCTCAAAATACCTGAATGAATACATTTAATTTTAATTAATTAATTATTCATTGGTAAGATATCAGAACAAGTGGATTTTATCATTGTGTACTGTGTAATCATAATGTACTGTATACCAACACCGTTTCTCATGCTTCAAACTGGACATCTGCTGTAGTTAGTTATCTCTTGTCTTTTACAATAGTTTTGAGAAATACTAGGAAACTATTACATCTGAATATACACAGTTCATCTTCTGTTGACCAACTCCACATGGACTCTAAAGACATTTCTTAACTGCTTATACTGTCATGTGTGGCATCCCACATAGTCAAGGTTGTTAGAATTAAAACAACCACTTGTTATGTTTGTTATAAGTGGTCGTAAAGTCACAATTACTTTATTTTACTGATCATTTTTCCAATGTACATAAATAGATGGGAGAGAGAGTGTAATAAAACATTAATGTATAGACTTTAAATATTGTCTGTATTTTGTGTATTTCTAACTATTCATTATTTAATTACTTATCAATTATTCAATCTTAAAAACAACTACATGGGCTAGTTAACCATTACTTATCAATCATTTACTATAAGTTCACTATACGTTCATGATCCTTTTTGTAAAGTCACATACATTCCTTAGGTTAATCATAGCCTAATGACATTTACTGATATTAAGAAACCATGACAATATGATTTAACAGAATTAAGTTGCCCATGTTTGCTTGGTAATCATCTTTAGATTCCTGTTTTGCATGTTTTAAAGTTTGTTTCAGGGCTTTCCAGCTTAATGTAAGTGGAAAAAACTCTGCAATACAGTGGTCTATGTGCTAACTCACATTATGTATTTACCACTTCCCTAACAATCATTGATGCATATTTCTGCACTGTAGAGTTGCAGGTAGAAGAAAACTACAGCGTAGTGGTGAATCTCTTTTTCTGATGCATAAAATTTGCTCATTATACTTTCAATTTAGAAATGTAGATGTCACAGGATGCTTGACTGTTTCAGCGGACAGATATCATACTGTAAGGAGACTCTCATTTCCTGCAGATGTGTGGTCATAAGTAAGTATCTTACTGTTCATCTCAATCACAAAGGATGTCTCGTTTGAATTATGGATTGGGTTCTAGGATATATGCTACAATCTATTTTACTTCTACTGAGTAATGGTGAGTTAGGTTTTTATAGGGCCTGCGTCGATTTCCAATTGGCGTGAAGTATTCTTGTTTAACCCATGGGAGTTTTATGTACTCAATTTGAAATCCAGCGTTCATCCAAATGCTAACTTTGTAATGTATTTTTGATGCGCAACCTATTGACTGTTTGTAAATTGGGTTTTGATTCCTAAAGTCCTTGACAGGAAGATTTTGAGAGAGAGGTTGAGGTGTACATATTTATTTAAATATTTTTTTTTCAACACAAGAACTAGGTAAAACAAAAGATACTAAAAGTCTGTTTAAGTGATACAGAAGGTAAAGACAAGGTCATGTTACCTAGCTGTTGTAATCTGACAGAACACATCCCCTAACACACAATGTCATGGTGTAGTGAGGTGTTTCAAGAGGAAGGACAGTGGGTTTTTAATAGAGCCACAGCACCACAGCACACGTACACACTGATACGTGAAGAAAATAAAGCGTGTGTCACAGTGCATAAGAATACAAGAGAAACGTCTTCTCAAATGAAAGACGTAAAACAACGTCTGACAAATCGCACACGTAACATAGAACAATACCACACAAAGACATGACCAAACACAGGCGACCTATATCCTCTACTAATGAGGGAATGGGCACCAGGTGTCTGTGATGACGAGACTGGACAGACAGGAGGGAGCACTGCTACACGGAGTGAATGATGACACAGAACTGCAAGTGGTTGTTCTTTTTTTCTTCCATATAAAAATCTCATCTCATCTCATCTTCAACCGCTTATCCGGGGTCGGGTCGCGGGGGTAGCAGCTCTAGCAGGGGACCCCAAACTTCCCTTTCCCGGGCAACATTAGCCAGCTCTGACTGGGGAATCCCGAGGCGTTCCCAGGCCAGTGTGGAGATATAATCTCTCCACCTAGTCCTGGGTCTTCCCCGAGGTCTCCTCCCAGCTGGACGTGCCTGGAACACCTCTCTAGGGAGGCGCCCAGGTGGCATTCGTACAAGATGCCCGAACCACCTCAACTGGCTCCTTTCTATGCAAAGGAGCAGCGGCTCTACTCCGAGTTCCTCTCGGATGACTGAGCTTCTCACCCTATCCCTAAGGGAGAGGCCAGCCACCTTTCTGAGAAAACCCATTTCGGCCGCTTGTACCCGCGATCTCGTTCTTTCGGTCATGACCCAGCTTTCATGACCATAGGTGAGGGTAGGAACAAAGATTGACCGGTAGATCGAGAGCTTTGCCTTTCGGCTCAGCTCTCTTTTCGTCACAACGGTGCGATGAAGCGAATGCAACACCGCCCCCGCTGCTCCGATCCTCCGACCAATCTCCCGCTCCATTGTTCCCTCACTCGCGAACAAGACCCCGAGGTACTTGAACTCCTTCACTTGGAGTAAGGACTCATTCCCTACCCGGAGTAGGCACTCCACCGGTTTCCTGCTGAGAGTCATGGCCTCAGATTTAGAGGTGCTAACCCTCATCCCAGCCGCTTCACACTCGGCTGCGAACCGATCCAGTGAGTGCTGAAGGTCACCGACCGATGAGGCCATCAGGACCACATCATCCGCAAAAAGCAGTG
The DNA here is from genome assembly GCA_029465975.1 of Dallia pectoralis. NCBI lineage: Eukaryota > Metazoa > Chordata > Actinopteri > Esociformes > Umbridae > Dallia > Dallia pectoralis. Next base: position 5,013,080 of record CM055738.1, on the reverse strand, counting down.
ATGTGACCATCAGCCCACCGAACGGGAACCCCTCCCCCATGACTACGCCTTGATATCCTGCCCATGAATATTACAAACAGGATTGGTGACAAGCGCAGCCCTGGCGGAGGCCAACCCCAACCTGGAACGAATCCGACTTACTGCCGAGGACACGGACACAGCTCATGCTTTGAGCGTACAGAGATTGGATGGCCCTGAGAAGAGACCCCCTCACCCCATACTCCCGCAGCACCTCCCACAAAGATCCCGGGGTACCCGGTCATACGCCTTCTCCAGATCCACAAAACACATGTAGACTGGATGGGCATACTCCCAGGCCCCCCAGGATCCTTACGAGAGTAAAGAGCTGGTCCGTGGTTCCCGGCCAGGACGAAAACCGCATTGTTCCTCTTCAATCTCAGGTTCGACTATTGGCCGAACCCTCCTTTCCAGCACTTTGGAGTACACTTTACCAGGGAGGCTGAGGAGTGTGATACCTCTGTAATTGGCACACACTCTCTGGTCCCCCTTTTAAAGAGGGGAACCACCACCCCGGTCTGCCACTCCTCTGGCACTGTCCCAGACTTCCATGCAATGTTGAAGAGGCGTGTCAACCAAGACAGCCCTTCCCCACCCAAAGCTTTTAGCATTTCTGGACGAATCTCATCAGTCCCTGGGGCTTTGCCACTGTGGAGTTGTTTGACTACCTCAGCGACTTCCCCAGGGAAACTGACGATGACCCTCCATCAGCCTCCAGCTCTGCCTCTGTACTAGAGGGCGTGTAGGTCGGATTCAGGAGCTCCTCAAAATGCTCTTTCCAGCGCCCGATCACATCATCAGTTGAGGTCAACAGTGTCCCATCCTTACTGTACACAGCTTGGATGGTTCCCGTTTTCCCCTTCTGAGGTGCCGAGCGGTTTTCCAGAAGCATTTTGGTGCCGACCGAAAGTCCTTCTCCATAGCTTCTCCAAACTTCTCCCACACCCGCTGCTTTGCCTCTGACACGGCAGCGGCTGCAGCCCTTCGGGCCTGTCGGTACCCTGCAACTGCCTCCGGAGTCCCCAGGGCTAGCATATCCCTGAAGGCCTCCTTCTTCAGTCGGACAGATTCCCTGACCACCGTGGTCCACCACGGTGTTCTAGGGTTACCACCCCTTGAGGCACCTAGGACCTTGAGACCACAGCTCACCGCCGCAGCTTCAGCAATAGAAGCTTTGAACATTGCCCACTCAGGTTCAATGCCCCCAACCTCCACAGGGATGCCTGAAAAGCTCCGCCGGAGGTGTGAGTTGAAGATCTTTCGGACAGGGGCCTCCTCCAGACGTTCCCAGTTCACCCGCACTACCCGTTTGGGCTTACCTGGTCTGTCCAAAGTCTTTCCCCACCCTCTGATCCAACTCACTACCAGATGGTGATCAGTTGACAGCTCTGCCCCTCTCTTCACCCGAGTGTCCAAAACATGCGGCCTTAGATCAGCCGATACGATCACAAAATCGATCATTGACCTTCGGCCTAGGGTGCTCTGGTACCATGTACACTTATGCGCCTCCTTATGTTCGAACATGGTGTTTGTTATAGACAATCCATGACTAGCACAGAAGTCCAATAACAAACGACCGCTCGGGTTTAGATCAGGGAGGCCGTTCCTCCCAATCACGCCTCTCCAGGTGTCTCCATCGTTGCCCACATGTGCGTTGAAGTCTCCCAGCAGAATGATGGAGTCCCCTACTGGAGCCCTATATAGGACTCCCTTCAGGGTCTCCAAGAAGGCTGAATACTCCGAACTGCTGTTTGGTGCATAAGCACAAACAACAGTCAGAGTTTTCCCCCCCACCACCCTTAGGCGTAGGGAGGCAAACCTCTCATCCACCGGGGTAAACTCCAACACCGCCGTGCTCAGACGTGGGCTCGTGAGTATCCCCACACCAGCCCGCCGCCTCTCACCCTGGGCAACTCCAGAGAAGAACAGAGTCCAACCCCTATCCAGGAGTAAGGTTCCAGAGCCACGGTTGTGCGTAGAGGTAAGTCCCACCAGATCCATCTGGTATCGCTCCACCTCACGCACCAGTTCTGGCTCCTTCCCCCCCAGTGAGGTGACGTTCCACGTCCCCAAAGCAAGCTTCTGCCGCCCGGGTCTGATCCGTCGAGACCCCCACCTTCACTGCCACCCATATGACAGCGCACCCGACCCCTGCGGCTGTGCCCGGCCGGGCTCCGTGGCAAACCCGGCCACCAGACGCTCGCTTTCGAGCCCGCCGTCTGGGCCTGGCTCCAGACGAGGGCCCTGGGCTTCCTCCAGGCAGGGTCTCGCTCCTTTTCCCTCTATCTTTCATGGGGTCTTGGTGAACCATTCTTAGTCTGGCCCCTCGCCTGAGACCACTTTGCCTTGGGAAACCCTACCAGGAGCATAAATCTCCAGACAACCCAGCCCTCAGGTTCATAGGGGCACACAAACCTCTCCACCACGTTAAGGTGATGATTCCCGGGGAGGGAATCATCAATCATCAAATAAAGATTAGATGTATTCAATATTTTAGGTGTTAAATCTCAGAGTGTATTTCACAGGCTTGTGATATTTAACATAGAGGCCTAGTCCTTCCAGTTCAAGCATATATAAAATACCAATCACAGCATGTGCACATAATAAATGAATGTGGTGGATCTTTCAACAGCAGAGTATCAGCTAAACGCAACTCCTAATGGTCAGTTATAACAGACCCCTTTCAAATGTCACAATATCCAGGTGAGGTGTGTAAAAGGAAAGACGTTCAGGTCGGGTCAGGTCCAGGTTTAGTCAGCAGCATTACCATTTTATCAGGCATATAATTCCGCGATACTGAATAATTAATGTACGCACTTGTAAACATGAAAGTAAAAAATAATAAATGGTGTGTTGTAGCGCATACAGTCAATCTTCACAAAGGAAGGCAAGAATAAACAAATTACACCACTCTCTACACGGACATGAAACAAATATCAATTCCACACAAAGACACGCCCGACACCTCCGACTGCTGTTGGGGACCAGCCACCACCGGCCTGAAGAAAGAAACATGAAACGAGGTGTTCATTCGGTAGTCAGGTGGCAGCTGCAACCGATAGGTTACCTCGTTTACTCAACCCAGGACTTTGAATGGCCCCACAAACCCAGCTTTGGACCCAGCTTCCGGCAGGGCAGGCCGAAGGGACACCTCCCCTGGCACTTCCATGACCACCCCGTCAAAGTCCTCTGAGGGCCACGTGAACTCCAGATTGTGTTTAGTAAGCCACAGCATGCCCCCACCACAGGGAAAATAGGTGAGTCAATTAAATACAAGGTGATCAGTTCTGTTTGTGTGTGCTCCCACAACAGCTCCATCGGGTTCAGATCCGCTGATTGTGCCGGCTACTCTTTTATAGACAGAATATTTTCATTAATAGTTCTTGCGAAGATTGGGGCTGTGGCTTTTGGGTCATAAGTTTGAAATTAGGTTGCAAAATGGAGTGATAGTATTCCCTCTTACACAAATGTTCTTCTTTGTGATCCTAACACTTCAAACGTAGATTTGTCTGTCCATAACACTTTTTTTGCAATCTTCTAAATATCCTGGTTTTGACAAATTATTTGTGCACACATCCTCCATTTTGCCTAGGAAATACAACTACACAGAAACCAAAAAGGTACAGATTGTTTTGCGTTCATGTGATCTAATCACAGCCAGGTTAACGCAAAATATGATTGTGTCTAACAATCCAGAAAAACTTGTTGTCATTCCTACTTTATCTAACCCAACCTTTTCAGATGTGTGATAACTTCCTTCTTTTCACTGGCTTTTGTGGAACATTGTTTGCTGAAAGCTTTGTGTCGTGAGTGCTGCCATTTTGTTTGAGTATTTGTTATTTTTGTTTCGTGATTATTTTTCATTCATTCAATCAGGAATGCTACCAGGCTGACTAGTTGTACATCAAATAGTTCCCATCAGGGTCCCCAAATTTGCATTTGATACATTTAATGCTTTTGTCAGGTACTTTACTAAAGGATAAACATGAGAGAAGTAACTTCACTATAAAGTTGTCTAGAATTTGGACTCATCTCCCTGTAGTTCTGCTAGCGTCCACATGGTGGCAACCTAATAACCTAACAATACCACCTCCATGATGTTGTCATTGTTACAATGCCTGTTGTTATAACAACATTTAAATAACAATAGGTCTTCAGCAGCCTACGCTTGAACAAAACAATAGTTGTGCCAAAATAAGTAAATAAATAATCCAATAATCTACCTTTATTGTAGATACATATGAAAGTGATCTATAATGTAAGATGAGTCAGATGACATTTGTTTTTTGCTACAATCTGAATGGATGGATTCTGTCATGTGTTACGTGACTCTGAGACCATAGGTTACTTTCAGGGTCAGGTCAAGATGAACATGCTACCTTTTCCCATGACTCTGTCTGTATTCTCTCAAACATGATTTCCTGTGAGCTGTGGTTGTGGTTATACAGCGACATAACTGTCAGGGTTCGGCTCTCAAGCCGACAGAGGACACAAGCGCAGAGAACTTGTTCTTTACAATGGGTTTTATTCATCCAGGACAGGCAAGACAGGCACAAGAACTGGGAACTTGAATTAACAAAACACAAAATCAGACAGAGGAAACTCATACACAAGGAACATAAACCAGAACGTGCAAATAACCCGGTATACATAAAACCCAACCCATCAACAACAAAACTGAAAGTTCACATTACCAACTCTAACTTGGTCTAAACAACATGCAAACACTCCTGCATTAAATCATAACAGCACAACTAAAATCCTAAACACCACATACCTTGAATTAATGTCCCGACACTAAACAACTGATAAGCACAGAACTAAATAGGGACACTAAAGAAAACCTGAACCCAGGTGTGGGAAAAACTCAGGTGTCTAGAATGTCTGTGATTACTCCCTCTCTCTGCTGGTCGGGGGAGTGCCAACTCCCGCATAGAGAGGGACAGAGGGAGGGAACCATGACAGTACCCCCTCCCCCACGACCGCCACTGGGCGGTCCAAGCGGCCCCCCCGGTCTCCGCCGATCATAGTCCTGAACCAGACCGGGAAGTAGACTCAGTGACGGGGAGGCGGTAGAGGAGGTGGGGAGGGAAGGAGGCGACAATGAGTCACAGGCTACGGGGCAGGACAGATAGAACTGGTCTCGGGCAGGGCAGAGAGAACTGGTCTTGGGCAGGGCAGAACTAAGCGACCCCAGAAGCCCCCAGGGAGAGGACAGATCACGGAACGGGTTTAGAGGGCGTACCGGTGATGACGGGTCAGGAAGCCGGACTGGCTGAGGGGGAGCGGAGGCCCGGACAGGCGGATGCGGGTCAGGCGGCCGGACGGGCGTAGGCGGAGCAGAGGCTCGTACGGGCGGAAGAGGGTCAGGAGGCCGTACGGGCGGAAGAGGGTCAGGAGGCCGGCCCGGAGGAAGCGGGTCAGGAGGCCGGCCCGGAGGAAGCGGGTCAGGAGGCCGACCCGGAGGGCACGGGTCAGGAGGCCGACCCGGAGGGCACGGGTCAGGAGGCCGCGCCGGAGGGCACGGGTCAGGAGGCCGCGCCGGAGGGCACGGGTCAGGAGGCCGCGCCGGAGGACACGGGTCAGGTGGCCGCGCCGGAGGACACGGGTCAGGTGGCCGCGCCGGAGGACAGGGAATAGTCTTAGCCCCGGGAACATGCTTAGGCAGGGTGACGGCCTCGAGGACAAGACGGGGCTCGGGCTGGGGGACGGACACTGGCTCGGGCTGGGGGACGGACACTGGCTCGGGCTGGGGACGGACACTGGCTCGGGCTGGGGACGGACACTGGCTGGACGGGAGTGAGCTCAGGGACGGAGTGAGCTCAGGGACGGGAGTGAGCTCAGGGACGGGAGTGAGCTCAGGGACGGGAGTGAGCTCAGGGACGGGAGTGAGCTCAGGGACGGGAGTGAGCTCAGGGACGGAGTGAGCTCAGGGACGGGAGTGAGCTCAGGGAGGGAGTGAGCTCAGGGACGGGAGTGAGCTCAGGGACGGGAGTGAGCTCAGGGACGGGAGTGGGGGCAGGCTCAGAGGGGACTGGGGCAGGCTCAGAGGGGACTGGGGCAGGCTCAGAGGGGACTGGGGCAGGCTCAGAGGGGACTGGGGCAGGCTCAGAGGGGACTGGGGCAGGCTCAGAGGGGACTGGGGCAGGCTCAGAGGGGACTGGGGCAGGCTCAGAGGGGACTGGGGCAGGCTCAGAGGGGACTGGGGCAGGCTCAGAGGGGACTGGGGCAGGCTCAGAGGGGACTGGGGCAGGCTCAGAGGGGACTGGGGCAGGCTCAGAGGGGACTGGGGCAGGCTCAGAGGGGACTGGGGCAGGCTCAGAGGGGACTGGGGCAGGCTCAGAGGGGACTGGGGCAGGCTCAGAGGGGACTGGGGCAGGCTCAGAGGGGACTGGGGCAGGCTCAGAGGGGACTGGGGCAGGCTCAGAGGGGACTGGGGCAGGCTCAGAGGGGACTGGGGCAGGCTCAGAGGGGACTGGGGCAGGCTCAGAGGGGACTGGGGCAGGCTCAGAGGGGACTGGGACAGGCTCAGAGGGGACTGGGACAGGCTCAGAGGGGACTGGGACAGGCTCAGAGGGGACTGGGGCAGGCTCAGAGGGGACTGGGGCAGGCTCAGAGGGGACTGGGGCAGGCTCAGAGGGGACTGGGACAGGCTCAGAGGGGACTGGGACAGGCTCAGAGGGGACTGGGACAGGCTCAGAGGGGACTGGGACAGGCTCAGAGGGGACTGGGACAGGCTCAGAGGGGACTGGGACAGGCTCAGAGGGGACTGGGACAGGCTCAGAGGGGACTGGGACAGGCTCAGAGGGGACTGGGACAGGCTCCGAAACAGGGACCTGGAGGAGGTGTGGTGCCCGGCAGAACAACCGTGGCAATAGGTAGTCCAGAGCCGGACGAGAAAGCTCCCCTTGTAATCCTTCCATGCGAAGAACTCGCTGTAACACCTCTCTTCCTCCTCCTCGTCAACTCCTGTCTCCTTCATCCAGACCATTAAGTCAATGAGGACCTCCCAGTCCTTCCGTAGTGCCTCGTCTATGGCCAGGAGTGCCTGAGAGGGAACTGGTGTGGTGGACTGAACGGAGACCGATCTCTGGGCCAGGGGATTGGACGCCATCTCGAACTGCTGGGCGGGAGCCATCTTCAGCTGCGGGGCGGCAGCCATCTTCAGCTGCGGGGCGGCAGCCATCTTCAGCTGCGGGGCGGCAGCCATCTTCAGCTGCGGGGCGGCAGCCATCTTCAGCTGCGGGGCGGCAGCCATCTTCAGCTGCGGGGCGGCAGCCTTCTTCAGCTGCGGGGCGGCAGCCTTCTTCAGCTGCGGGGCGGCAGCCTTCTTCAGCTGCGGGGCGGCAGCCTTCTTCAGCTGCGGGGCGGCAGCCTTCTTCAGCTGCGGGGCGGCAGCCTTCTTTAGCTGCGGGGCGGCAGCCCTTCTTAGCTGCGGGGGAGTTGATGATCGAACAACTGGAGGCAACGCGGATGCCAGCCGGAGGATGTAGGAATCCCAGCCATATTTCTCCTCCGGGTACTCCTCCTCCGACTCAGAATAGATTGTCTCTCTCCCATTCCGCACTGCTCCGTAGTCTGCGGGTATCCAGACAGGCGGTGGAGCAGATGGTCGTGGAGGAAGAGGTGGTCCAGGTCGTATCGCGCGCCGGCGATAACAAGCCGGTATCTCGACAGGCTGTTCATCTGCCCATGAACAGACCTTCTTTCTCCGCTGCGTCCTTGATGTTCGGGACATACTGTCAGGGTTCGGCTCTCAAGCCGACAGAGGACACAAGCGCAGAGAACTTGTTCTTTACAATGGGTTTTATTCATCCAGGACAGGCAAGACAGGCACAAGAACTGGGAACTTGAATTAACAAAACACAAAATCAGACAGAGGAAACTCATACACAAGGAACATAAACCAGAACGTGCAAATAACCCGGTATACATAAAACCCAACCCATCAACAACAAAACTGAAAGTTCACATTACCAACTCTAACTTGGTCTAAACAACATGCAAACACTCCTGCATTAAATCATAACAGCACAACTAAAATCCTAAACACCACATACCTTGAATTAATGTCCCGACACTAAACAACTGATAAGCACAGAACTAAATAGGGACACTAAAGAAAACCTGAACCCAGGTGTGGGAAAAACTCAGGTGTCTAGAATGTCTGTGATTACTCCCTCTCTCTGCTGGTCGGGGGAGTGCCAACTCCCGCATAGAGAGGGACAGAGGGAGGGAACCATGACAATAACATTGCAGAAAATGACAACGCAACATCCTGGGTGAACGAGCCAGACAGAGAATGTCAGATAAAAGAGAAGTTAAAGTTACTAGAAAATATTCACATCCCGTCTGAGCAACTGTAATTAATATATATTTTTTAAATAGACGGTCTGTCAGAGATTTTGTCCCAGTCTATGTGAGGTGTGTAGAAGGAAGGGTGGAGCCAGGGGTAATATCTATAGTGTTTTGTAGTGTTTAATGAAAGTAACTCACCAAAAACAAACGCGTAGAACTGAAGTACTCACTAGTACTACAAAATAACAAACTTATACACTTCACAAAGGAAAGAAATAACTGAAATCACAAAATACCTGCCACCAGACAGATTATTGTTTGTTGTTTATACCGCGTGGTACCATAGTCTGATTTCCCTTATTATATGAATAACTGTTTGTCGTTTACCTTATGTTTTTTACCTCACCTTATTTGCTCTCGCCCCTCACAGAAACAGTGTCCCCTAGAGTTTAGTGAATTCAAATCTACTTTTGGATTGGTTCTATTGACTGCTATTTTTTAGAGCAGCGTGCTACTAACACCAGTGGTTGTGGGTTTGAATCCCACAACGGTCAGTAAGAGACTGGTTACTTTTGGATGTGGGATATGATTGTGTGGGAAGAAATTAAAACATTATTAGTTAAGTTTACTGACGGTTTTTACTGCATGTATCTACCTGCATGTAACCTGAACATGTAAAACCTTTAGTTGGCCCAAAAGCTGATGTCCTTTTATAATCTTTATCTGGAACAACCAGTAGATGACTGTCCTCTCCTCAGAGTCTAACTCCTTAATAGGGTTCTTCCTCGATACTAAACCGGACCAAGGATCTTTCTTTTAAGGAATGACTTTTTGTCTACCACAGTCAACTATATAGACCAGGAGTAACTCTCTATCTACCACAGTCAACTATATAGACCAGGAGTGACTCTCTATCTACCACAGTCAACTATATAGACCAGGAGTAACTCTCTATCTACCACAGTCAACTAACTCCTCGTGGACCCCAGAACGCGAATACCAGACGGACTTGGGTAAACATCTCTTGCTGGGGACTTGCTTCTGGAGATGGTTCGTCCGTCCGAGTTCTCTGTCTTCTAGGCCACATGGGTTGGCTGACAGTATGGGCAGGTGAACTTGACTTCATGGTGAAAAGGCTGAGCTTGTGACAACACAGCTGAAGCTGTGGCTAAAAACCACCTCACATCCTGAAGTCAGTTTACCTCAGCAGAGGTCAAAGTTGGTTGTGATATTGTTACGTTCTGCGAAGTTCCTGTGCTGGGTCTGTGTTGGTGTTATCTGTGTGTTTGTTCCTTTTGTCTGTTTGTCCACAGGTGGCTCGTCAGGACCGCAATCACCACTTAGCCATGACTCCTCCCATGACTCCTCCCATCCCGTGGGCCGGTTCAGCTGTGTTGAATCAACCAAATGATCTCCTACAGTATATAGGGGGCTACTTGGGGGTGAAAAGGGGGCGGGGGAGGTTTGGTAACGTTTTGGGATTTTTTTGTAGTTAGTCGCTGTGCCTGTGTGTGAGTTCTGTGCACGTCTGAAAGTAGTAATTGTACAAATATTGAAATTGTTTGTTTGTTGAGTAACCTGTTGTCCTGTTTGTTTCTGTTTTCTTTTCCTTCCCAGGGAAGAGGGTAACACGTGGGAGTGTTAGGCAAGCTGCCCTGGGGCCTACATCACCCGTAGGGTAACTTCCTTGTATAAACAAAAATTAAATTAAAATAAAAGATCTGGGCGGTCCACCCCACTGTATGTTGGCTAGGCATCTGGAAAGCATGCCAGGTAGATGTAATTTGTGTTGTAGGGTAGGTTAGCAGTTATACCTTTACTTTCTTTGCTTTGGACCCGCTCAGCCCCTTTTTCCCACGTGTATAGTTGTTTGTTTACCGTGGCGTAATAAAGCCTTTTCTGTTAAACGGTACCTTGCTGTGTCTATGTCCTTGTATGCACTCACTACACCTCTCTTGCGGACGCTGACCAATAGTTGCCCTGGGTTGTGACATTTCCCTCCCGTACGCGGGGTAGGCAGTAACAAATGGGGGCACCCCGGGATGTCACACCCCGTTGTGTAGGGCATCTATGAGGTTGGTGTCTGGAGGGTGGGGCTCTGGTGTATGCAAGGACTGGAGTTTTGTTGTAGAGTGGTAGAGGTAGTGGTGTTGTAGTATAAGTTTACAAACTTATCCGAACATTCACCGGGACCTTCCTGTGTCTCCGTCTGGATAAGTCGTGCTACTCATCTGCGCACTAGAAAGTTAAGTACTCGTTTGTGTTATGCCTTTTCACTGTAGTCGGTGTACTTTTAACCTGAAGGAGAACTACCGCCTTCAAGAGAAGATAGCGAAGTTAGAGTCTCGGTTACAGGTGCATGTGTCAGGGAAGGCTTATGGTAGAGTAGACAGGCAAGCTATTGCGCCTGTGCCACTAGGAACACAGCATAGAGCTAGCCCCTCGGCACAGCCCTGGCAGCCGGGCAACTCCTTCAAGTCTTTCTCGGCTACTGGAAAGAATTGCTACCGACCGGCGAAAATTAGTCTTTCCAACCGATTTTCTCTCTTAGAGTCGGAACCACTGCCCGAGCCGTGCTCTGATGGGAACGAACGGCTTGCAATTTCTGCTGGCAGCCCGGAAAAACTGAAAACGCTAGTTATTGGCGATTCCATTACTCGCAGTGTTAGATTAGAGGATCAGCCAGCGATGATTCATTGTTTACCGGGGGCAGGGCCACCGACGTAGCCGCTAATCTGGAGTTGGTGCTAGCGAAGTCTAAAACTGGAAAGCGTAGGGAGTATAGAGATATTGTTATTCACGTTGGCACTAACGATGTTAGGATGAGGCAGTCAGAGGTTACGAAGCAGAACCTAGCGTTAGCCTGCAGTTTAGCTAAAAAGATGTGTCGGCATCGAGTAATAGTCTCTGGCCCACTGCCAGCTAGGGGCAGTGATGAGATCTACAGCAGACTCTCACAGCTCAATCGCTGGCTGAAGACGGAGTTCTGCCCGTCGCAATAGATAGGTTAGGTTTTTGGGACTCGCGCAGGAACAGGGTCAAGCCTGATCTACTGAAGAGCGACGGACTCCATCCTAGCTGGAGAGGTGCTCTTCTTTGTCTCGGAATATAGCTAGGAGACTCACTCCTATAGTGTTAACATGAGATAGGGTGCAGGTCAGGCAGCAGGCTGTTAGCCAGCCTGCTAGTCTAGTGGGATCTGCTGATAGCATAGCCAGAGCAGTCAGCAAACCCTGCACCATCGACACGTCATTAAAAATAGGCTCAATAAAATAAAAAAAGGTAGTGTTAATAAAAGCAACCTTATTAATATAAGCCCCTCAATTAGTCCAGTCATAAATAAAACTGACATTAACATCTCATGTCTAAAAATAGGTCTCCTAAATATTAGATCACTTACCTCAAAAGCAATTACAGTAAATGAATTAATTACTGATCATAAATTAGACCTAATTGCCCTGTGTGAAACCTGGCTTAAGCCTGATGAATTTATTCCTTTAAATGAAGCTTCCTCCAGGTTACACCAGTGATCAGATTCCCCGTGCATCCCGTAAAGGGGGGTGTTGCTAATATTTATGCTACACAATATAATCTTTCATTAAAACTAATCACTGGGTTTGTGTCTTTTGAAGTATTACTTATGAGAACAAATCAGGGCAATACCTCGTTTTTGATAGCTACTATCTACAGGCCTCCTGGGCCGTACACATTGTTCCTAAGTGAGTTTCCAGAATTCTTGTCCAACATTGTAGTCATGGCAGATTCAATTTTAATCGCTGGTGATTTTAACATCCATATGGAAAATACCAATGACCCTCTTCAAAATGCATTTAATGCCATAATTGACTCGGTAGGTTTTCTCCAGCACGTCTCAGGACCTACGCACTGTCACAATCATACTTTAGATTTAGTGTTGTCAAAGGGAATAAATGTAATTGATCTAACTATTTTTCCTCAAAATCCTGGTTTATCTGATCATAATCTTATAACATTTAGCATTAAAACAAGTGACACTTTTGCCCCCAGGTAGGGATCTTTAAAACCCGTTGCATAAATTCTACGACTACTAATAAATTTATTGACGCACTTCCAGGCTCGTTCGGCCTGCTAAATGATGGTAGAGCTACATCATCTATACACAATCAAATAGAGGATCTAAACGATATACTGCGTAAGACTTTAGATGCTGTGGCACCCCTAAAAACAAAACCAATAAGAAACTTGCTCCCTGGTACACTGACACTACTAGAACACTTAAGCAAGCCTCCAGAAAATTGGAGCGAAAGTGGCGCTCCACGAAGTTAGAAGTATTTAGACTAGCCTGGATTGATAGTACTGTGCTATACCGCAAATCACTTATAAGTACTCGATCAGCCTACTTATCTAATCTAATCGACACAAACAAAAATAATCCTAAATTTCTTTTTGACACAATTGCAAAACTCACTAAAAAGCAATGTTTAACCAATGAAGTGGGTCTTCACTTTAGTTGTGATGAATTCATGAACTACTTCGATGAAAAAATAATCAACATTAGAAAAGAAATTGCAAATTGTACCCTTAACTGCCTTAGTTCTCAAAAACTTTGTTGTACTGTGAGCCCGCAGAGCTGCCCTGATTTAGTTTCAATGGCGACTCTTGAATCTTTTGTACCTGTGTCTCTTGAAACATTTACAAAATTAATAAATAGTTCAAAATCAACCAACTGTCAACTAGACCCAATTCCAAATAAATTACTTAAGGAGTTACTTCCTGTGCTTGGCCCATCAATGTTGAACATAATAAATTGCTCCCTGTCCTCCGGATCAGTGCCAACCTCACAAAAAATTGCAGAAATTAAGCCTCTGCTAAAAATGTAACTTAGACCCAGACATCCTAAAAACTACCGACCAATATCAAACCTCCCGTTTCTTTCAAAAATCCTAGAAAAATCTGTCTCGCTACAACTTACGGCCTTTCTGAAGACAAATAATATATATGAATAACTTCAGTCCGGTTTTAGACCCCATCATAGCACTGAGACTGCACTTGTTAAGGTGGTAAACAACCTTTTATTGGCTTCTGACAAAGGTTCTGCATCTCTCCTATTGCTTCTTGATCTTAGTGCTGCCTTTGACACTATTGATCACTCCCTTCTCTTGGAGAGATTAGAGACCCTTGTTGGGCTAAGAGGACATGTTCTCGATTGGTTTAGATCTTATTTATCTGATAGACTTCAGTTTGTTTGTGTAGATGGCTTATCCTCTAACAAATCAAAGGTATGCTTTGGTGTTCCACAGGGCTCAGTCTTAGGACCACTTCTGTTCTCACTCTATATGTTACCTTTGGGTAATGTAATTCGAAAACATAATGTTAATTTTCACTGCTATGCCGATGACACGCAGCTGTATATTGCTATGAAACATGGAGAAGCCCCTAAATTAGCCACTATGGAAGCTTGTGTTTCAGATATACGAAGGTGGATGACAGAAAATTTTCTGCTCCTAAATTCTGATAAAACTGAAATGCTAGTTTTAGGACCTAAGAAACAGAGAGATTTATTGACAGACCTTACGCTGAACCTAAACTGATGTATAGTCATTTCACAAAAAACGTCAAAAACCTTGGAGTGACCCTTGACCCGGATCTCTCATTTGACGATCACATAAAATATATTTCAAGGACAGCATTTTTCCATCTTCGGAATATTGCAAAAATCAGAAATTATTTATCAAAAATTGATGCAGAAAAACTAATCCATGCTTTTGTTACCTCAAGATTAGATTATTGCAATGTTCTATTCTCTGGTTACCCTGAAAAATCAGTAAACAAACTTCAATTAGTACTTAATACGGCTGCTAGAATCTTAACTAGAACTAAGAAGTTTGACCACATTAACCCAGTATTAGCCTCTTTACATTGGCTGCCTGTTAAGGCTAGGGCAGACTTTAAAGTACTACTGTTAACATATAAAGCTTTACATCAACTTGCTCCCACCTACCTCGCTGAATTAGTCCAGCCATACATACCCACGCGTAACCTTAGATCAAAGGACGCTGGTCTCCTAATTGTACCTAAAATTTCGAAACAAACAGCTGGAGGTAGAGCCTTCTCTATTATAATGAGTTGCCAATCTGGGTTAGAAATGTAGATTCTGTTCAAACCTTTAAATCACAATTAAAAACATATCTTTTCAGTAAGGTCTATGGTTGAGTGTAATATGGCCCAGGGTACGAAGGTTGAACAGAAGGCTCGGATCTCATTCTGCCCTGCTGTCTTTGCCTTGCGGGTTCACATCTCCCCTGGGGTGTCCTCTCGATTGCTGCCTGGGGGGTGGAGTCACTGGCTCGCTATGGTTCCCTGTTGTTGCCTCTCGAGTAGCTTTTTGAGCAAAAACGATACCTCCAGGCTGCTGCCTGGGGGGTGGAGTCACTGGCTCGCTATAGCTCTCCTTTGTTCGCTCAATCCGAGTAGCTAGTGAACAAACTCTGATTATCCCAGTTAACTGTGGGGAGGAGTCACTGGTTCGCTATAGTGCTCCGTTGCAGCCTCAATTCGAGTAGCTTTGTGAGCAAAAACTAAACCTCCCATATGCTCCTCGGAGTGTGGATGTCACTGGCTCGCTATAGCTCTTGTTTGTTCCACCAGCTCGAGTAACTTTGTGAGCAAAAACTAAACCTGCCCGAGTGGTCATGGTCGATTGGCGTCCCTGGGTTGATGCTCGGCATAGTGGGTGGGTGTTTTCCGGCCTATTGGGCCCTGTTTCGGGTTTACCCTGTTCAGGGCCCCAGCTTCACTGGACCCCCTGTCTCATTCTAAGATCTATGCTGCTATATTATGGTGCCGGGGACGTAGGGAACCAGGGTGTCTAATCTTTCCTGTGTCCTGTCTCTACTAACATCTGTCTGGACTTGTCCTGGGTTTACCCGTTCATGGCCATTGTCTCACTAACCCCCCTGTCTCCTTTTAAAGTATTATGTTCGGTATACTATTGTGCCGGGAACTAGTGTCCAACCTTTCCCTGTGTTTGTGTCCACTTCTGTCAGGGGGACCGCTCCAGCTTGGAGCATATGCTGGATCCTCCCTGGGGCCCCTGACTGTGCGGCTGACAGAACAGCTGGTGCAACCGGAGCTTCTTCCTCCAAGTCCTATCAAATCCATCATCCCTCCTGGACATCCCGGACTATTTTGCTTTCTCAGTTTTTCACACCTCGCTTGTTGTACTGTCATAAACTGACCCAGCCCAGCCAGAAGAGGACTGGTGATCCATCAGAGCCTGGTTCCTCTCTAGGTTTCTTCCTAAATCTGACTTTCAGGGAGTTTTTCCTAGCCGCCGTGTGTCAACTTGTTCAACTTGTTGATGTTTGCTCTGTCGGATTCAGGCTGGGGATTGTAAAAGCACTTTGTGACAACTTTTGTTGTAAAAAGGGCTTTATAAATAAATTTGATTGATTGATTGATAGTAGTGAGCTGGGGAAAGGGTCAAAATGGAGGCATCTTCAGCTGCGGTGTTTATTGAGGACCCCTCTGATGAGGGTTTGTTAGCGCTGCTAAAAACAGACTTCTACAAAATACCGATCCAGAAACAGGCCCTAAAGGCTACCATAGTTGAAGCCATTAGGGAACACTTAGTAGACCAAGGGGTCCTGACTCTAAAAGAGGAGGGTGAAGCCCAAGACGGTGTGGGTAGTGAAGGGGCATTAATGTCCCTCTCGCCTGTACGATCGAAGGACGGAGTTATGGGGGAGCCTCAGACACCTGTGACCTTGCCCAAGTACGATCCGAGTTCTCCGCTGTCTGGTAGCTCCATGGAAGCAGCGCGACTCAGGCTACGCGTGACGCGTCTAGAAGCAGAGCTTAAAGATAAGGAAGAACGACGCAAGTATGAGTTTGAGTTAGAATATAGGAGGTTACAGGCCGACACAGAAATTAGGAAGAAGGAGATAGACGCTGCCGCAGACAAGGAAGCGCGGATTTCTATACGGCGCTTAGAGTTGGAGGCTGGAGCCAGCCCTCCGCCCGCCGGGCAGCAGAATCGGTTTGACGTGAGTAGAAACATTGCGGTAGTCCCTCCATTTCGAGAGTCAGAGGTCGACTCCTATTTTTCCGCTTTTGAAAGGGTAGCTACGGCATTGCAATGGCCTAAAGAAGTCTGGTCTCTTCTCTTGCAATGTAAACTGGTGGGAAAGGCCCAAGAGGTAGTAGCCTCCCTCTCCATAGAGGATGGCTTACAGTACGATCTGGTGAAAGCTACGGTGTTGCGTGCCTATGAGCTAGTGCCAGAAGCGTACAGGCAACGTTTTAGGAGTTTTAAGAAAACACTGAGCGTACGTTTGCTGAATTCGCAAGGGAGAAAGAGACGCTGTTTGACCGTTGGTGTGCAGCCTGCAAAACCACTGACTTTGCAGGGTTGCGCGAGCTAACGTTATTAGAGGATTTTAAGAATCATCTACCCGACCGTATCGTAGTGCACATAAATGAACAAAAGGTGTCGTCTGTGGCTCAGGCAGCCATCGTAGCGGATGAGTACATGCTGACCCACAAAACAGTGTTCTCGTCACTGAGGTCTGAGTTCAGACCTGGATTGGCGCCACGCCGGTACCGAGTGAGAGGGCTGACAAGACAGATAACAGGGAATGTTTTTATTGTCACCGTGTGGGGCATTTTATTGCTGACTCCCCTACCCTTAAAAACAGGCAGAAGTCACCCCCGAAAACCTAAGCAGATGGGGTTGGTTAACCCGAGGGCGCATTTGGAAGAGTCCACCTTGCGGCCAGATCCCTGTTATTCTCCCTTTGTGTCCACCGGATGGGTGGCGTTGCCAGGCAACTAAGACTGTAGGAAGTCTGTGAGCCTTCTGAGGGACACAGGGGCTGCACAGTCCCTGATGCTCTCCAGTGTGTTGCCATGGTCAGACACCACGGCGGTTGGTTCACAGGTGCTGCTACGAGGTATCGGAATGGGAACAACAGCCGTTCCGTTACATTGGGTATATTTGGAGACCGGTATTGTGTCTGGTTGTGTTCGTATCGGGGTAGTAGATGAGTTACCGGTTAACGGGGTGTCGTTGCCCAGTTAACCCAGTGTTGGAGGTGGTAGACAAACCACAGGGAGGGCAGGACTGTGAGGGCCTAGCACGGCAGTTCCCTAAAGTATTCTCAGAATGTGCAGTCACCCGTGCGCAGAGTAGAACGTTCAGCGATGTAGTGGAGTTGGGTGATGGCATTTTTGGGGATGCTGCTTTGCTTTCTAAAGAAAACCAGTAGGCAAAGAGACAGTCTGGAGAGAGGCACCAAAGTTGAGTGACATTCTATTGTCCATTACGGCGCCAAAAATTATAGCGGCACAGAAGGAGGATCGCAGTTGTCTGCGTGTTTTTCTACAGTAGTAACCCCAGAGGAAGCAAAGAATGTCGGGAAAGCGTACTTTCTCCACAATGGCATACTAACGCGCAACTGGAGAGCGCCTAAAGCAGACGGTGATTGGGGTACAGTGTCACAAGTTGTGCTCCCCACCTCGTTTCGGCAACAAGTATTGTCAGTGGCTCATGACCAGGCGTGGTCAGGTCATCTAGGGGTTACGAAAACCTATAATCGTATTCTACAGCATTTATTTTGGCCTGGGTTGAAGTCAGATGTTTTAGAGTGGTGCAAAACCTGTCATGTATGTCAGCTCATGGGAAAACCAAATCAAACGATTCCCCATGCTCCTCTCTGTCCAATCCCTATAGTGGGAGAACCGTTTGACAGAGTAATCGTAGATTGCGTGGGCCCATTACCGAAAACCAAAACAGGCAATCAATATTTGTTATAATGTGTTGTGCAACTCGTTTCCCGGAGGCCATTCCCTTACGGAATATTACAGCCAAGGCAGTGACGAAAGCCCTGATTAAGTTCTTCACCACATTTGGGCTTCCAAAAGAATTGCAGACCGACCAAGGGAGCAATTTCATGTCAAAACTGTTAGCAAAGGTGTTGCAAACACTGGCGATTCGTCACCAAACTTCCAGTCCGTATCATCCTGAAAGCCAAGGTGCCTTGGAAAGGTGGCATCAGACGCTAAAAGGAATGCTCCGAAAATATTGTTTGGATACGGGAGCTGATTGGGATGAGGGCGTGCCTTATGTAGTGTTCGCCATAAGGGAGACAGTTCAGGAGTCGTTAGGCTTTAGTCCTGCTGATTTGGTGTTTGGACACACCACGGGTCCTTTAAAAGTGTTAAAGGAACATATACTTTCAGGTGATTCAGCAAAAACTGTTCCGCGGAACGTCTGTGAATATGTGGACGGAATGCGTAATCGTCTTCATAATGCATGTGTAGTGGCTCACGAGTCACTTTCGGGTGTTCAAAGAAAGATGAAGAAACGTTATGACCAAACGGCGAAAAACCGTGAATTTGAGGTTAACGATGAAGTGTTGGTACTACTGCCGGTGCAGGGCTTGTCGCTGTCAGCTCGTTATTCGGGACCGCATGTGGTGGAGAAAAAGACTAAGTGACACTAACTACGTAGTGAAGACCCCAGAGCGAAGACGCTCATCTAGAGTATGCCATATAAATATGTTGAAGAAGTATAATAGGCGAAAAACCCCTCACAGTCCCAATGTTCAGGTTCCGAGGGCAGTGCCTGGTGTGGCCACTGTGGCACTGCACGAGGGTACACTACTCGACGACATTCAGGAGGATGGGTTGGTGATGAAGAGTGAGCAGTTCCAGGGGGAACTCGGCTTTGCTGGTAACTTTGCCGTCAATAATGCCG
Organism: Dallia pectoralis; assembly: GCA_029465975.1. Classification (NCBI taxonomy): domain Eukaryota; kingdom Metazoa; phylum Chordata; class Actinopteri; order Esociformes; family Umbridae; genus Dallia; species Dallia pectoralis. The sequence continues at coordinate 4,994,029 of CM055738.1, read as the reverse complement.
CATTTGAACGAGCAGCAACAAAATGACCTTATTGCCATGATCAACCTGTTCCCTGCTCTCTTTAAGGATGTTCCAGCCGTACTACAGTGCTGAGCCATGATGTGGATGTTGGGTGCGCAACCCCTATTAAACAGCACCCGTACCGTGTGAACTCACACAAACGGGGATCATGAGAAAAGAGGCGAGTTACTTGTTGAAAATGGCATGGCAAAACACAGCAATAGCCCCTGGAGTTCTCCATGTATTCTAGTACCAAAACCTGATGGCACGTCTAGGCTGTGTACTGACTACAGACGAGTTAACTCTGTTACCGTGCCTGATTCATTCCCGTTGCCACGAATCGACGACTGTGTTGATACTATTGGCGCCGCCATGTACGTGAGTAAGTTAGATATGCTGAAGGGTTACTGGCAGGTGCCGTTGACTGAACGTGCATCTACGATTTCAGCTTTTGTAACGCCTGACCAGTTCCTGCAATATACAGTAATGGCGTTTGGCATGCGTAATGCGCCAGCGACATTTCAGAGGCTGGTTAATACAGTGCTTGAGGGGGTAGACAATTGTACCGCTTACTTGGATGACTTGGTCATCTACTCGTCCAGCTGGGCTGAACACATTTCGACGGTGCGGGTGGTGTTCGAGCGGCTGGCGGCTGCGTCCTTGACGCTAAATTTAGCCAAGTGCGAATTTGGGAAAGCCACAGTAACCTATTTGGGGAAAGAAGTGGGACGTGGCCATGTGCGTCCTGTGTGAAGGAAGGTGGACGCAATTACGACCTATCCAGCGCCTACTACCCGCCGTCAGTTAAGGGCGTTTCTTGGGCGTGGTCGGTTATTACCGGACGTTTTGTAGAAATCTGTCATCGGTGGTGGCCCCGCTGACGACGTTTTGTCATCGGTGGTGGCCCCGCTGACGACGTTGATCAGTCCAAAGGTACCTTTTAGATGGACGTTTGAGTGCCAGGGAGCTTTGAAGCAGCTAAGGGTTTATTAAGTTCGGCTCCAGTTCTAGCAGCTCCGGACTTTGAAAAGCCGTTTAAGATTGAAGTGGACGCCAGCATGGTGGGCGCGGGTGCGGTGTTGCTTCAGGAGGACTCGGACGGAGTCGACCGTCCTGTGTGTTTCTTTTCACGTAAATTCAGCCCGTGCCAAACCCGTTACTCCACAGTGGAGCAGGAGACGTTGGCGTTGCTGATGGCTCTACAGTTTTTTGAGGTTTACATTGGCTCTAGTTCGAAGGCTGTTGAGGTTTTTACCGACCATAATCCTCTAGTTTTCTTAGACCGTATGTATAACCAGAACCGCCGACTTATGCGGTGGGCATTGGTTGTGCAGAACTACAACGTTGTCATACGTCACATCAAGGGTGTGTGCAACGTTGTGGCTGATGCCCTATCCCGCGTATGGGAGCAACCTGGGGGCTGTTAATTCGGGTTTTTTTTTTATTTTTTATTTTTTTATTCCTATTGAAAACAAAACCTTTCGGTTTATGTTTTTTTTGTGGGGGCGTGTTACGTTCTGCGAAGTTCCTGTGCTGGGTCTGTGTTGGTGTTCTTTGTGTGTTTGTTCCTTTTGTCTGTTTGTCCACAGGCGTCAGGACCGCAATCACCACTTACGTAACGTTTTGGGATTTTTTTGTAGTTAGTCGCTGTGCCTGTGTGTGAGTTCTGTGCACGTCTGAAAGTAGTAATTGTACAAATATTGAAATTGTTTGTTTGTTGAGTAACCTGTTGTCCTGTTTGTTTCTGTTTTCTTTTCCTTCCCAGGGAAGAGGGGAACACGTGGGAGTGTTAGGCAAGCTGCCCTGGGGCCTACATCACCCGTAGGGTAACTTCCTTGTATAAACACACCAGGGTAGATCTGGGCGGTCCATCTGGAAAGCATGCCAGGTAGATGTAATTTGTGTTGTAGGGTAGGTTAACAGTTATACCTTTACTTTCTTTGCTTTGGATCCGCTCAGCCCCTTTTTCCCACGTGTATAGTTGTTTGTTTACCGTGGCGTAATAAAGCCTTTTCTGTTAAACGGTACCTTGCTGTGTCTATGTCCTTGTATGCACTCACTACACCTCTCTTGCGGACGCTGACCAATAGTTGCCCTGGGTTGTGACATTTCCCTCCCGTACGCGGGGGTAGGCAGTAACAGATATAAAACAAAATAGTTTTTTTTTAAACTTACTCAATCTGGTTTGGGGTGTGAGTCTACTCTGCTTTGTGACAGTCAAACCACAGAGTAAATGATATGTAGCCTGACAGGTTTGACTAACCAGAAGCACAACCGGAAGCAGTTGGAGAGACAATGAGAAGCATTTTTCATTTTCTTTTGAGGAGATCTATTGGACACATAATCTGAAGGAATTAAAATGATCACGACAGACAAAATAACTTCAGACAAAATAACTTCAGACAAAATAACTTCAGCATTTTTTTGCATTTGTAGTGTACAGTATATTTAATTGACATATTTAATTGATATATTCCGGAATCCAATGGCCAACCTACAATCTGTTTTTCTTTTAATGGTGTCTGGTAAGTGATATTTTGAAGTTTCAATTCATTTATGTAGAAGATTAAGAAATGAATCACACAAAGTCATTCTTACATGCGACTTCCTGTATGACGATGTTTGAATATGAATGTAAAAGTGATGGATTTTTTAAAAACAGATACTGGGATGCGTTCCCTCTGCTTCTTAGAGACAATAATCGTATGCTTTGTTTTGCTGACGTTGAAAAAATCTGAATCTACACAACCACCATGTTGATATCAGTTTGTGTTTCTCAATTAACCTGAGGCCTTTACATAAACATCCAATATTTACCAATGGCTTACTTTATAACGTATCTATTTATAACACAATATAGGATCACTAAGTAAGATCTATTTGAATATTGGCTGTTGTCCTTCTGCATAAATATATTACGTAATTATACCAGTCATGAATCAATACAGAAATCTAAATCCCATGACAGAACAAAACAACAATACATGTGGAAAACCAAAACAAAGACTGGCACAAATTAAAAATAAGGTAAAGATAAATCAGTACGTCTACAAATGTTTTGGGTCATTTAGAAATGTTTTTGTTTTCCATGAAAACATACTAGAGATGAGTTTGAATAGGAAATACAGCAAAATGAATAGTACATTAAATCGTTGACAAGGTTAGAAATGTTAGCATGTCACTCAAACTTATTTAAATAATAAGTGTGTCATTCAGACTTTTGTTCAACTTGAGCCTTGCAGATCTTTGGCATTCAATTTCTTGAGGTAATCTGAAGAGATTTCAGCCCACTTCCTGAAGCATCACCCAAACCGTGGCAGGTGCCCAAAACAATTATGGACCCCAATCACCATCCATATTTCTCTTAAAGTGAAACTAATTGTGTTGGTTAGGCTGTGTGTTCAATTGTGCTAATGTTAAAACTGACTGGTATTTCAAATGTCTGCTTCCTGTAGAGACATATAGCAAAAACACCAGCAGATCAATCAAGTGCAGAGTTCAGAAATATTTATCAAATGGCAGCATGTCTTCTATCAGTAAATTCTGTGTCTGTGTTTACTATCATTCTAATAGCCTTATTAAACGTTTAAGCTATAGCTGGGATGACAACAAAATGGCCCAGTGCACCAGCACATGGTCTCTCAAGTCAGATCGTGCATAGTTGTAGATTGACAAGCAATGTAAATCTCACTCATTTGTTTGGCATTTGACTGGCTTTACGCTGCACTATACTGTCTGTGAAATGTGTGATTATATGGGGTCAGATCAATTGGAGTTCCTGGGTTTAGTAGAATATTAAGGTCCCTGTGTTTGGTCATGTCTTTGTGTGGTATTGTTGCGATTTACATGTTGATATTGTGAGAGGAGTATTACTGAGAGGAACCTATGAGTGTGAACTGCATCAGTCATCTAACAGCATTTATCTGGGATACAGTGTGGTTGGGGTTCTAGAACCGTAGGTAAGTCTACTTGTTGACAGTTTAAGCTAATCGTCATGTGGAGGTTTATTGTAGGAGTGGAGCCGACAGATGAATACAGACGGTTCAGGCAGAAAACACCACTCCTACCGGGGCTAATGCGAACGCCCCCTCATCATCTCATTCACCAAATATATAGTAGAACTTCTGTGACAGATGGCCATACGAGTTGTTTCAAGAACATGGCTGGAGTTTAAGGAGAGGGTTATGTTTTGCAGTGTGTGTCTTGTCCACACAAAGTAATATGCAGATGCAATTCCTTCATTGCCGACAACCATGAAACTGGAAAATATATTATTTCACAAAAGCTCACATTGTCACTGGGGTTGCACGTCAGTCACTGTTCCTCCAGGCTACAGTTATCAGTAAAGGCCTTCACAATACTGTCTGAAAACTGAATTCATATTTATTTATATTACTTAATATATTCTTAAATAATTATCATGTTTGTACTGAAAGGCGAAACAACATGTAATAATTGTAATGTGTTACACTTCAGTGTTGAAACAGTTGAGTTAATATTTTTGCACACAGTTAATGTTACTACCATAATTACTGCACACTACTATAATATTGATTGAGAATTGCATATGAAACCAAGATAACATGCTAAACACATGCAAAATCCAATAAAAAATCAGTCTGGCTGCTATTTTTTTCCATCTACAAGTCGCCTTAGCTGGTAATCCAAAAAGGAGAATGTTTTTCGTTTCTGTCCATTTCCAAGCTGTAATTGAAACCACAATAGCTGTGAAAATACAGAGACCTGTGAGTGTGACATGAAATGAGACCTGCTCCTTATTTACCTGTTAGTGTCTTACTTTGTCATGGTACACACAGAAATACACACACATGCGATTTTCCTGTCTAATAATGACAATTAATTTCTTTAATATTCCAGCAAGTGTTGTAGCCTCACCTCAGATGGGGAGCCATCCCATAATTGGGATAGTTGGGAAGTCCATCATGTTACCATGCCAACTGAATTCATCCATACCTGTCTACCTACAAACAGTCATGCTGTACTGGACAACTGAGCAAAATACAACAAATGTTCACGCCTTTAAAAATGGAGAAGAAAACAACAGTCACCAACTTCCCTTCTACAGAAACAGGACACAAATGTTCCTGGACCAGCTTTCCTCTGGGAATTTTTCCCTCTTACTCCAAGAATTAAAAACGGGTGACGACCAAACAACCTTTTATCTCTTTCATCAACAAGATGACAAAAACGGCCATACTAAAATCCAAAACAAAAAGTTGTGCATCACAGATCTGAAAGTAGCAAGTAAGTCAATATTTATTAAGACACAACACCAACTAGATACAAACATGTTGATCTGTTTCCTAATAGTTGTGTTTTTTGTGATTTTGTTTATTTCCATCATGTTCTGTAGAAAGCTTCCAGACACCTGTTGTGACGATGAACTATGAAGACAGGAAGGCAGAGTGTTCTAGTACAGGTGGATATCCTGAACCTACACTCACCTGGACCAATCAGAACGGCTTAATGGACCAGAATGTTACTCAGATCATCAGGAATCCTTCTGGAACATTTAACATTTCCAGCACAGTAAACATTACAGAGAATCAGACTGTGATGTGTGTCATCTACAACCCAACTCTGAAAGAGACCTTGAGATCCACACAGCAAACAAGTGAGTAGCAGAAAGAAACTTGTTAAGAGTCGTTTACAAAGTTAATGTAGGAGATTACAATATTTAACTTTAATTTTTTCCAGTGTAATGAAAAAGTGCACATTCATAGTTGTTCAATGCCCAGACAGTTTTCTCTTTGACATTGTATAAATGAGACTAATGTAAAATTGTAATGTCTGCAGCTTTACCACCCGGCCCTTCTGCCATCTACATTCTTAGTTTTTTTTTACCAGTATCAAACAGTATCAATCATTGTTTGATAGAAGTCTTATAAGTCTTTACATGTCTGACTCTGCTGGGCCTCTAAAGTAGAAAACTAAATAAACTAATTAATGTTTTCTTATTCCTGTTTTGCATGTTTTCTTCACAGTGCCGGATTCAAATCCCTCTAACTATCTCTCTGTTATTGGTGCTGTTATTGGTGCTGTTATCGGTGCTGTAATTTTTATTGTTGGAGTACTCATCATCTTTTACTTCAGACGACGTGAGTTTAATTATCCTTTTCTATCATATCTAGTTTAAGTTCACTATGGTACCAAAGTACTAAATACTATTTATTTACACTGTTGTTATTCTCTTACAGACAAACTGTTATGCTTTTCACAAGCTGAACCTAATCCTCCTCAACAACAAACAGGTGAGTATTACACACTACACAGTACTATAGTATACTTTAGTATAACTACAGTCATTAATATAATTGTATACAGTTCAGTTCGGTACTATAGGTGTAGTATATCAGACTGGTGACAGGTGTAAAATCCCACAACGTTTTACTGTTTTGATTACTTCTTACAGTGTTAGTAGATTGTAAAACCAATGAAAATGCAAGAAATGTTGTTAAAATACTATTTTGGTTGTTCCTTAATCTTAACCACACATAACCCCTGGACATCACCTTCACCTGTGATATATAGACCTTTAATAAATAATACAAATCATGTGGTATAGTAACAGTGGTATATAGACCTTATATATATAAATAATACAAATCATGTGGTATAGTAACGGTGGTATATAGACCTAATATATATAAATAATACAAATCATGTGGTATAGTAACAGGGGTATATAGACCTCATATACATATTACAAATCATGTGGTATAGTAACAGTGTTATATAGACCTCATATATAAATAAATCTAATCATGTGGTATAGGAACTGTGTTATACGGTTTGACATACTACATTTTTGGACATTTTGTCTTCAGGGTTTAAGAAAAGCTATTTAATTTATATTTCTAATCTTTATACTTGTGTCTGATCAATCTATATCAGAACTGGAGGGATTAAATCCACCACAGTAACAGTCAGGGCCCAGACTCCTCCACTGGTGATGAAGACTAAACTGTGTTGCTGATGTCTGAAGAGGAGTCAGTCAATATTACTAGTAACACTTTTGTACGTTTAAAAAACACTGAATCAAGATTACGTTATGCATCTAAAGACCTAGGTTTATTTGGGATTGTATTAATTAACAATTCATGTTATCTCTACTAATAATTATATGTTATCATTTTGTAGTTATTTGAAGGACAACTCAAAATACTTAAAATAATACATTTAATTTACATTAATAAAGGATTATTTAATGGGTGTATAGACCAATTATTTTTGTTCATGTGTTTGACATAGTTATTTAATATACAGTATGATACCATTGATACCAAGTATTTAATGTTAATATAATATCAGAATAAGTGGATTTTATCATTGTGTACTGTGTAATCAAAATTTACTGTATACCAACACCGTTTCTCATGCTTCAAACTGGACATCTCCGGTAGTTATAGTTATCTCTTGTCTTTTACAATAGTTTTTAAAAATACTAGGAAACTATTACATCTGGAAATACACAGTTCATCTTCTGTTGACCAACTCCACATGGACTCTAAAGACATTTCTTAACTGCTTATACTGTCATGTGTGGCATCCCACATAGTCAAGGTTGTTAGAATTAAAACAACCACTTGTTATGTTACAATTGCTCGTATGTTCTCAGACAACATGACTTTATTTTATTGATCAACTGTCAAATGTACTTTGAATGCATTAATGGAGAGTTTAAAAAAGCATTAATGGATTGTGTTAAAACCATTTTTCTGTTTATTTCCTGATCAGCAAACAAGCGGTCTCAAGATTTTATTTTTCAGGTTGTGACCAACTCAGGCCAGTAGGCCCACCAAGGGGGCTAGCAGGGCATCTCTGTCCTCCATTTTGTATTTCTGTTTAGCACCACACAACCCAGTTGAAGTAAACACCCTTTGGCTTTCATTTTTTACCTGTTCCTTGTTTTTGTTCTTACCGAGTCTATTTAAGATCTTTATTTTTACTTGGTTTTGTGGATCAATGTTTGCGTAAAGCTTCATATCGCAAATGCTGCCATTTTGTTTGAGTATTTGTTATTTTTGTTTCGTGATAGTTCTTTTAAATAAAAATGAGAGCGAAGCTATGCGCTTGTGTCCTCAACTAACCAGCACCGTGACAGATGGTCCTTATATTTGTTTCCCATGTTACCATTCATCACTTGGTCATGTGAACCCAGGGCAGAGAGTTGGTCATGTCACTCCTAGAAAACATACAGAAAAGTCTCAAATATTCACCTGAAATAAATCTCAAATGTATGTCACCCATTAAGAAATACAATTTTTATCCGTACCTGTTGTGTGCATCACACACTATTTGACAAATGGATCATAAAATCCCAAAAAAATCTATAGATTTTTTTTTAAATCATGAATGCTACCCAGGCTACATCAACATGTCATTTTCAGATCAAACAAGATTCAGTTTTATGTCATACCTTTTTCCCATCAGGGTCCCAAAATGTACATTTGATTCATTTCATGCATTTGTAAATTGGATTACAACCGAATAAAAGTGAGAGTAGTGACGGCACAATCAAGTTGCTCTGAATTTGTACCCATGTCCCTGTAATTCTGGTAGCGTCCACATGGTGGCGACCTAACATGGACTTGTGATGCTATAACTGTGAATGCAAATGCCAGTTGTTAGAACAACATTCAAATAATACAGGTACTAGGTTGGGAACCACAAGTGTTGGATCAGTCTTTACCACATTATTTGTTGTGCCAAAATTAAATTTAATCCATGCCTTATTGTAGATACATTCTAGATACTGCCCGTCCAGTCTTTTGCTGACATAAAACACTCTTGGATGAAAATGAAAGTGATCTATTATGTAAGATGAGTCAGATGACATTTGGCATCGGTTGTTCCTACAATCTGATTGGATGGATTCTGTCATGTGTTCCGTGACTCTGAGCCCATAGGTTACTTTCAGGGTTGGTTTGCTTCTATATTCAAGTCTAAGAACCAAAAGGGTATTTTTCCCATGACTCTGTCGGTCTTCTCTAATACAGGATATCCTGTCCAGGTGTGCTTAAATAGCCACATAACATTGCGGGAAAAGAAGGTCCCGCATCCTGGGTGAACGCAAGAACCAGCCAGACAGAGAATGTTGGATAGAAGAGATTATAAAGTGGATAATAATTACCCCTGTCTGAACAACTGTAACTAACTGCCATTTTTAAATTCACCTCCAAAATCTCATTTTACAAGACAACCCTGACAATACAACACAACACTACAACAGTAAAATCGTGATATTAACTGACTGTCAAGTGAACAAACCAAACTTGTCGAAATCTTGTCGTAACTGTCTCCGACAGGGGAAACGACACTTTCCCACTCAGTGGCGGCTGTTATGCTGTTAGGGTCTATTAACATTCTAGACAATTCAGTCTGAGGGGTGAATTAAATATCAGATTCACCCGGAGAGTTCAAATGGACTCGATGGCAACTCTGCTTTGAGTCAGACACTGGTTAGGCCAGACATCAAAGCGTAGACAATTGAATTAGAAACTTGTCAAATTACAACAGCAGCTGTCGGTGGAGCCTGTCTGCACTGAGCCAAAGCAACTACTGCTGTTTATAGTGACTGTCACATATCCAACTACTGCTGTTTATAGTGACTGTCACATATCCAACTACTGCTGTTTATAGTGACTGTCACATATCCAACTACTGCTGTTTATAGTGACTGTCACATATCCAACTACTGCTGTTTATAATGACTGTCACATATCCAACTACTGCTGTTTATAGTGACTGTCACATATCCAACTACTGCTGTTTATAGTGACTGTCACATATCCAACTACTGCTGTTTATAATGACTGTCACATATCCAACTACTGCTGTTTATAGTGACTGTCACATATCCAACTACTGCTGTTTATAGTGACTGTCACATATCCAACTACTGCTGTTTATAATGACTGTCACATATCCAACTACTGCTGTTTATAATGACTGTCACATATCCAACTACTGCTGTTTATAGTGACTGTCACATATCCAACTACTGCTGTTTATAGTGACTGTCACATATCCAACTACTGCTGTTTATAATGACTGTCACATATCCAACTACTGCTGTTTATAATGACTGTCACATATCCAACTACTGCTGTTTATAATGACTGTCACATATCCAACTACTGCTGTTTATAGTGACTGTCACATATCCAACTACTGCTGTTTATAGTGACTGTCACATATCCAACTACTGCTGTTTATAATGACTGTCACATATCCAACTACTGCTGTTTATAATGACTGTCACATATCCAACTACTGCTGTTTATAATGACTGTCACATATCCAACTACTGCTGTTTATAGTGACTGTCACATATCCAACTACTGCTGTTTATAATGCGTTAGGGACATACACATCTTCATCCATCAGGTTTAGGGGTGATATGTGTGTAAATACAGTCAGACTGGCATGGTGATATGTGTGTAAATACAGTCAGACTAGCATGGTGATATGTGTGTAAATACAGTCAGACTGGCATGGTGATATGTGTGTAAATACAGTCAGACTAGCATGGTGATATGTGTGTAAATACAGTCAGACTGGCATGGTGATATGTGTGTAAATACAGTCAGACTGGCATGGTGATATGTGTGTAAATACAGTCAGTCTAGCATGGTGATATGTGTGTAAATACAGTCAGACTGGCATGGTGATATGTGTGTAAATACAGTCAGACTAGCATGGTGATATGTGTGTAAATACAGTCAGACTGGCATGGTGATATGTGTAAATGTCAGACTGGCAATATGTGTATGTAAATACAGTCAGACTGGCATGGTGATATGTGTGTAAATACAGTCAGACTAGCATGGCGGTGATATGTGTGTAAATACAGTCAGACTAGCATGGTGATATGTGTGTAAATACAGTCAGACTAGCATGGTGATATGTGTGTAAATACAGTCAGACTGGCATGGTGATATGTGTGTAAATACAGTCAGACTAGCATGGTGATATGTGTGTAAATACAGTCAGACTGGCATGGTGATATGTGTGTAAATACAGTCAGACTGGCATGGTGATATGTGTGTAAATACAGTCAGACTGGCATGGTGATATGTGTGTAAATACAGTCAGACTGGCATGGTGATATGTGTGTAAATACAGTCAGACTGGCATGGTGATATGTGTGTAAATACAGTCAGACTGGCATGGTGATATGTGTGTAAATACAGTCAGACTAGCATGGTGATATGTGTGTAAATACAGTGGTGATATGTGTGTAAATACAGTCAGACTGGCATGGTGATATGTGTGTAAATACAGTCAGACTGGCATGGTGATATGTGTGTAAATACAGTCAGACTGGCATGGTGATATGTGTGTAAATACAGTCAGACTGGCATGGTGATATGTGTGTAAATACAGCCAGACTAACAACAAAAATACAAACAAGATTTCACAGCTTGAGATACCCTAAATGCATCACTTTAAACTAGTCTACAGAAATCAAACAGAAACATGAATGAACGTGCCTTGTTGATTAAAAAGCAGTGTTGCTTTTTTTGATTGATCGTGGTTTATTTTGTATCCCTCCTGGCGTCTTCCACCTGTACACCTTTACGAAGAGTCATTGTATGTTTTGATTTTACATCAATAAGCTTGCCTTGCCAAGATTGAGAAAGAAGGGTTGAGAGAGAACAATAAAGGAAGTGTGTGTGTGTGTGTGTGTCAGAGACAGGAATGTTACAGTGTCAAGTTCTATTAAGGATGTGCCTTGTGCGTGACGGTGGGTGTATCTATCTGGGCAGCTCGGGGTTAAGTCTGTGTTTATGAAACACAGTGGGAGAATAGGCTCCCAGCTCACGCTGAAGCACTGGCGGAATTTCATGTGTTCAGGGCCCCGGGTTAAGACTGACTGATGGGACCTAAAACCCTGGGTGAGGATTTGGCCTCCCCGCCAATGGAACGACGCTTGACGGAAAGCAGCTTTGAAGGGATTTCTCCTCCTTACTGACGCGGATGGGAGAAGGGGAGAACAAACGTTAAGCTATAAAACAAACTTCCTAGTTGGATCGGTTGGAAACACGAGAGGCTAATGTAACACAAACAACAACAGGGTGCATTATGGGCCACTGCCCCAGTGGGAGATGGGGATTCACACAGAGATATGACACCGGACTCAGACGTGCTTGTCACCCTAGTTAACACAGTGACCATAGCACTTTTATCTCACTTTCAACAACAGCAGCAAACCGCCGAGGACCAATAGTTCCAGGAGAGTGGGTGAGTATTCAATCTCACCCGTACCAACGTTGGTCCCCCCACATGTTAACAAGCACCCAGGGCACCGGGGCCAGTCCTGGGGGTGTGTCCTCCAACCCCCCAACCCAGGACCTCTGGGCCCCTTGTTCCTGGTTCCCATGTCTGGGTTGGGATTAATCCCGTGAACCACAGGTGTGATAATCCCAACCAGAACGGCCCTGCTGAACACAGGGACTGACAGCAACAGGGGCCTCGATCTGCTTTGATCACGGGGCCAACAGCTGCGCCTCAGTTTATCTCACCGACCCAGGCTGGGGCAGCCCGAAGAAACAGCAGGGGCCTGGCCACGGAGACAACAGAGGCCAGCCAATAGAGACAACAGGGGCCAGCCCATAGAGACAACAGGGGCCAGCCCATAGAGACAACAGGGGCCAGCCCATAGAGACAACAGGGGCCAGCCCATAGAGACAACAGGGGCCAGCCCATAGAGACAACAGGGGCCAGCCCATAGAGACAACAGGGGCCAGCCCATAGAGACAACAGGGGCCAGCCCATAGAGACAACAGAGGCCAGCCAATAGAGACAACAGGGGCCAGCCAATAGAGACAACAGGGGCCAGCCAATAGAGACAACAGGGGCCAGCCAATAGAGACAACAGAGGCCAGCCAATAGAGACAACAGGGGCCAGCCCATAGAGACAACAGAGGCCAGCCCATAGAGACAACAGGGGCCAGCCCATAGAGACAACAGGGGCCAGCCCATAGAGACAGCAGGCAGAAGACTCCTAAAGTAAAACAGTGGACTGTGTTAGAGGACGCACGTTTCATCTGCCTAACATCTCCAACAAACACCTAGTGCATCAGGCCTCTCTCTGACTACATCCTGCAAACCTGTTGCTAGGACACAGGCAACGCGGTCCGCTCAGTCAACCCGAGCCGCGGACGCTCCGGCGTCGCACCGGTGAGCGGGCAGGAAGAGGATGACATCACCACGACGACCGCAAGCGGCAGCGGAGGGGCGAAACAGGAGGGCCCTCGCGACTGCCGTTTCAATGGCAGGATGTGGGAGCCAGGGCAGCCTGAGCGGCGTCTCCAGAGTGAGGCGTGAGAAAACGAGCGAGCGGAGACCTCACGGCCCACAGCCGTCGCCGTTCGTCAACAATCGGCCTCTCCTGTCACAGCATTGTGCAGCCAATCAGGAAAACAAAACCTTCATAGACCATCCAAACAAGAGACCGGCGTCTGTTAGCGACCCGTCGCTAGCGTTAATTTCCCATGTGGTGGCAGGGATGTGTGATCGTCTTTCGCGGCTAACAAGCTGCCGTACGTTACTCTATTAGTGTCTGCTGTGTAAAAAGGATCACATAATCCTTTTAATGAAAGCTGCACAAACACAAAGACCCTGTATAATAATAAATATAGTCCAACTGAATCCTGTTTCTTCTTATTGTGCGTTATAAATGCGTCTTGTAAAGACTGGTGTTTCTCTCCACGGAGCTTTTGACAGTGAACCTGTACAGAACCAAAGCACGGATAACCTCCGGAATTCAGGTCACAGATTACAGTTTTTTTTACTAATACACGCTACCAGTAAAGACAGTTACATAACTATGTTTAGACTCTCTCTAAATGCGTGTCTTGGCATATTTTTGTTGTGTGTGTGTGAGTTTGACCCCAGACCAGGCTGATTCTGGAGGTGATATGACCATCTCAGTGAGGGTTATTTCAGACAACAGGCTTTTTACAAAACTCAATCCATTCAGTCTTGTCTATCTGTGTTTGTCTACGTGACAGCGGAGATTAGCGCTTCCTGATAAAAAGAAACCATGGAAATCCACTGACGATGGCATTCCTTCACTCTGTCCAGTAGAGGGCAGCACACTCCATCCAATCCCTTCACACTCTGCTGTCGCACAGTCAACCACCTCAGTCAGCCCCATTCAACTGAGAAACCCGTCATTACAGGCTAAAGACGTGTTTATATACTGGGTTATTGCAGGGCTCAGAGAGCTGTAGACTGCTGTAGGATATAATACAGTGTTGACCATGTAGACAGCTGTAGAAATGAACACAGTGTTTACCATGTAGACTGCTGTAGAAATTAACACAGTGTTGACCATGTAGACTGATGTAGAAATGAACACAGTGTTGACCATGTAGACTGCTGTAAAAATGAACACAGTGTTGACCATGTAGACTGCTGTAAAAATTAACACAGTGTTGACCATGTAGACTGATGTAGAAATGAACACAGTGTTGACCATGTAGACTGCTGAAGAAATGAACACAGTGTTGACCATGTAGACTACTGTAGAAATTAACACAGTGTTGACCATGTAGACTGCTGTAGAAACTAACACAGTATTGACCATGTAGACTGCTGAAGAAATGAACACAGTGTTGACCATGTAGACTGATGTAGAAATGAACACAGTGTTGACCATGTAGACTGCTGTGGGAATTAACACAGTGTTGACCATGTAGACTGCTGTAGAAATTAACACACTGATGACCATATTATCACCTACATCCATAATAATGTTTCTTTAATTATTAAGTAGATGTTGTGTGCTGTGCCAAAAGAATTGAATTGTTCAAAATGACGCTATAGGAGCCAGTGTATTTGACAAATAAAAAAATGGACATATGTGTGTGCGTAGAGAGATAGAGTTGTGTGTGTGTAGAGAGAGAGAAGGAGAATGTGTGAGTGTAGAGAGATGTGTGTGTGTGCGTGTGTGTGTGTGTGTGTGTGTGTGTGTGTGTGTGTGTGTGTGTGTGTGTGTGTGTAGAGAGGAACGTGGAGAATGTGTGTGTGAAGGGAGAGACTGTGCTGCCGGGTACAGGATGAAGACTGGACGTCCAGGGCAAGGAAGTCCCATCGTAAAGTGGCCATTATAGCTGGAGTTAGAGAAGGAAAGCTTGTGTTTAAATAACCTGTAAATAACTAGTGACAAACTGTGGATGCTTGTGTGTTTAAGTGTTTGAATTAAGCAAGGAAATGTGTGCTACATGTGGTCTTTACTTTAACAGGAAGCTTTATTGAACAGGGACTAACCCTAAACCTTTTCTGTGTGTGTACATGATTCTGCCTGGAGCTTTCTAAATTATACATACCGACTGGTTCATAAGAAGTGTTAGAAATTCAAGATATCGGAAATCAGCCTTTTTGTGTAGTGATCAAATAATGTAAAACTTGTGTTGAATCGAAGGAGAAGTCTGTTCAGCTTTAATCAGGAACATGGTGGCCAACAGATGTCATAGCTGCACGTTACTTTCCACTATCTCTGTGACAAAATGGATGCCAGCCAACTCTGTAGAAGATGTGGTTGTGTCTAGCTAGAACAACGCTATAGCCCACGGGCAAATCTACTCCCATGTTCTGTCTAACACAGAATTATGTCTCCACCATGTCAACCCAATGCCAGATGGTCAATATAAAACACGACTAAACATACATTCATATCGTTAATACTGTGTGAATACTAAGTTAGTATTGTCATATTCCGCGCTCACCCTGTGTCAATATAAAAACAAGACGTATTGATAACTGAAAAATAAAGAAACGCAACCCACATTTCACGAACAGGAAGGCACAATAAACATATTCCTAAAATAAACAAGCACATGGGAATAGAGTGACACTATTACATATAGATTCTTAAGATCTGAGAAACCACCACCTGGTAGAATTGAAAACCTCAAAATGACATTAAGGCAACACAAGATTTACTTCCCAACAGGTGAATCACAGACAGGTGACACGGACAGGTGACATGGACAGGTGCCGAAGTAAAACCTTTAGTAACCTGAACTTTACCTCCAGGTCATTGTTGGTCATCTCGAAATCACCTGCCTGGTAAAATGCAGTTATCTTATACGGTTGTGTCATGTGACCTCTTTCTGTATTTGATCCTGGGTTCAGGGGTCACTGAGGCAGGTTGGGGCGCCCTCATTGGCTCTGCCTAAACACAATGCCAGGTACTGTTACTGGTGATGCCAAAAACCATGAATAACTAAGAACAACAACCACTGGCATTTAAATCTGGCTGTGTACGAGTGTGTGTATTAAATGCATACTTTGGGATACTTCTTCGTACCACTTTTATTCTGAAAATACTTTGTACGTGTCAATTCTAAATGCATTTGTATAAACGAAAGGTTCAGCAAAACCTGTTTTATCTTTGACAGAAAGATAGGAAAGTGTGTCTACCTGACCAGGTGCGATCTCAGGTGTTACCACCCCCTCTCCCCACACACGCACACACACACGCACACACACACACACATACACACACACACACACACACACACACACACACACACACACACACACACACACACACACACACACACACACACACACACACACACACACACACACACACACACACACACACACACTAATCTGTACTGCCCCAGGCTGTATTTGTGTAACTGTGTGTGTGTACTGCTCACCATATCTCCTGTGTCTTGCATCAGAGTTGTATTGGTAATGGCATTACAAATTATATCGAAAATATAATCTGAAACTGTGATCTGTTCACACCCTATATGTGATGATGTCTGTTGCTGTCACCTGGTTAATTGTCTGTTGCTGTCACCTGGTTAATTGTCTGTTGCTGTCACCTGGTTAATGTCTGTTTCTGTCACCTGGTTAATGTCTGTTTCTGTCACCTGGTTAATGTCTGTTTCTGCCACCTGGTTAATTGTCTGTTGCTGTCACCTGGTTAATGTCTGTTGCTGTCACCTGGTTAATTGTCTGTTACTGTCACCTGGTTAATGGTATGTTGCTGTCACCTGGTTAATTGTTTGTTGCTGTCACCTGGTTAATGGTCTGTTGCTGTCACCTGGTTAATGTTCTGTTGCTGTCACCTGGTTAATTGTCTGTTGCTATCACCTGGTTAATTGTTTGTTGCTGTCACATGGTTAATGTCTGTTGCTGTCACATGGTTAATGGTATGTTGCTGTCACCTGGTTACTGGTCTGTTGCTGTCACCTGGTTAATTTTCTGTTGCTGTCACCTGGTTAATTTTCTGTTGCTGTCACCTGGTTAATTGTTTGTTGCTGTCACCTGGTTAATGGTATGCGCTCATTATATGGCTTTAAAATCGCTTGACTTCCTGGAGTACTGAGGCAGAAAAATTATTTGTGTATATTCAAATATGATTTGTCTATATATTTAAAATGTCTGTCTCTGTAAATATAAAAGAGTGTGCGAGGATGTTAAGGTCTTATAACGAGTGCGTTTACTATGTCGCTGTTCACCACCGTGTCTGTTGAATGTTTGTGAGGTAGAAATGTGAGTCTTTGTGTTGAGAGGGAGTGGGAATGTGAGATAGAGAGCGAGAGCAAGAGAGAGAGGGCAAGAATGTGTGTGTGAGTGGTTGTATTTGCACATTACTGCTGTTGACCTCAGGCTCAGCCATAGGAAACAGTGCTGTTTTATGAGCGGGGCGTGGTGAACAGTAAAGCTATAATGTACGGCTGTATAAAAGCGACACCTCTCAGACGACTTAATGAGTTGTGTCTCGTCGAGAGTGTGTGTCTCCTTCGACCTACGACCTCCCGCTGTCTTAGCGACAGATACATAGGACCTGACAATACAAAACAGCTGTGGATTTTACTATTAGAACGCTCCCGTTAGCAGAGTTATCCAAGGGCGTTTAATTCTTACTATACTGCATATATCTAGTATCAAGCTGCTAAAAGACAGAGGAGATACAGCAATAGAAAAAGCATCTGAACTCAAGTATTGTTGTTTCAATTTCATATTTCAGACAGCCTTTTGTGTCTTAAAGAGCACTTACATTTTCGTTACGGTCCCCAGTGGGAACCAAACCCACAACCCCGGTATAACAAGCCCATGCTTTACACAGGGGATGTGCTTCTGTTGGGCCACAAGCTACTGTGTGGTTAAATGGAACTGCCTACAATACAACGGTGTATTCTGAGGTGGTGCTACTGTGTGGTTAGATTGGAACTGGGTGTATTCTGAGGTGGTATTAATGTGTGGTTAGATGGAACTGGGTGTATTCTGAGGTGGTGCTAATGTGGGGTTAGATGGAACTGGGTGTATTCTGAGGTGGTATTAATGTGTGGTTAGATGGAACTGGGTGTATTCTGAGGTGGTATTAATGTGTGGTTAGATGGAACTGGGTGTATTCTGAGGTGGTGCTACTGTGGGGTTAGATGGAACTGAGTGTATTCTGAGGTGGTGCTACTGTGGGGTTAGATGGAGCTGCCTACAATACAACGGTGTATTCTGAGGTGGTGCTACTGTGTGGTTAGATTGGAACTGGGTGTATTCTGAGGTGGTTTTAATGTGTGGTTAGATGGAACTGGGTGTATTCTGAGGTGGTGCTACTGTGGGGTTAGATGGAACTGGGTGTATTCTGAGGTGGTATTAATGTGTGGTTAGATGGACCTGGGTGTATTCTGAGGTGGTATTAATGTGTGGTTAGATGGAACTGGGTGTATTCTGAGGTGGTGCTACTGTGGGGTTAGATGGAACTGAGTGTATTCTGAGGTGGTGCTACTGTGGGGTTAGATGGAGCTGCCTACAATACAACGGTGTATTCTGAGGTGGTGCTACTGTGTGGTTAGATTGGAACTGGGTGTATTCTGAGGTGGTATTAATGTGTGGTTAGATGGAACTGGGTGTATTCTGAGGTGGTGCTACTGTGGGGTTAGATGGAACTGGGTGTATTCTGAGGTGGTATTAATGTGTGGTTAGATGGAACTGGGTGTATTCTGAGGTGGTATTAATGTGTGGTTAGATGGAACTGGGTGTATTCTGAGGTGGTGCTACTGTGGGGTTAGATGGAACTGGGTGTATTCTGAGGTGGTATTAATGTGTGGTTAGATGGAACTGGGTGTATTCTGAGGTGGTATTAATGTGTGGTTAGATGGAACTGGGTGTATTCTGAGGTGGTGCTACTGTGGGGTTAGATGGAACTGGGTGTATTCTGAGGTGGTGCTACTGTGGGGTTAGATGGAGTTGCCTACAATACAATGGGGTTTTCTGAGGTGGTAAAACACAGAACCCACTGGGTCATCATATA
This sequence comes from Dallia pectoralis, assembly GCA_029465975.1. Lineage (NCBI taxonomy): Eukaryota > Metazoa > Chordata > Actinopteri > Esociformes > Umbridae > Dallia > Dallia pectoralis. The sequence goes on along the minus strand of CM055738.1, from coordinate 4,974,723 downwards.
TCTTAAGTCAGTGAAACGGCAGTTAGAGAATACGTGCATGAGCACAGCAGTCACACACGCACAGACACACACACGCACACATAGACAAACACACACACACACACACTCACACATGCCCACACACATGCCCACACACACACAGACACACAGACACACACACACGCACACACACATACACACACACACACACACACACACACACACACACACACACACACACACACACACACACACACACCCACACATGCCCACACATGCCCACACACACACACACACACACACACACACACACACACACACACACACACACACACACACACATACACACACACACACACACACACACACACACACACAGACACACACACACACACACACACACACACACACACACACACACACACACACACACACACACACACATGCCCACACACACACACACACACACACACAGACACACACACACACACACACACACACACACACACACACACACACACACACACACACACACACACACACACACACACACACACACACACACACACATACACACACACACACACACACACACACACACACACACACACACACACACACACACACACACACACACACACACACACACACACACACACACACACACACACACACACACACACACACACACACACACACACACACACACACACACACACACACACAGAGGGATCAATAAACAAGGCCTTTGTGTCCCTCTCCTGCTGTGGGTTCAGGATGTAGTAAATACTAGACAAGTTGAGGGGCCTTTGTTAACCACGACTCTCTCACTCTGTAGATCTCTCTCTCTTTCACTCACTCTGTCGATCTCTCTCTCTTTTTCTCACTCTGTCAATCTCACTCTCTCTTTCTCTCACTCTGTAGATCTCTCTGTTTCTCTCACTCTGTCTGTCTCTCTCTTTTTCTCCCTCCGTCTCTCACTCTCTCTTTCTCTCACTCTGTAGATCTCTCTGTTTCTCTCACTCTGTCTGTCTCTCTCTTTTTCTCCCTCCGTCTCTCACTCTCTCTTTCTCTCAATCTGTAGATCTCTCTGTTTCTCTCACTCTGTCTGTCTCTCTCTTTTTCTCCCTCCGTCTCTCACTCTCTCTTTCTCTACCTCTGTCGATATCTCTCTTTATATATATATCTAGCAATCTATCTGTCTTTCATTCTGTCTTTATTCTGTCTAGTTAGCTAGTGAATTTACCAGAATGTGGCACGAAACAAAATATAATTCTCAAATTACTTTTTAAAGAAACAAAGCGTTTACTCAACAGCCCTGATCTCAGGTCAGGTTGGCAACAGTGAATTGCATTGACAATCACCAGATGTGTAGATCTGTTAAATCCTACTATCGATGTAATTACAGCGCTTCCATAATATATTATCCTTCTATATCGCTGCTTCAATAACACCTCATCCCGCTCTCTAATGTACGTCTACTGCAACTTGATGTTTTCTTCTGATTGGTGCCCACCAAATGGCCACCAGCAAGTCCTTGTGGATTTTAATAGAACTGCCTGCTCTATTTGTTTTATTTCTATATGGTCAGAAGAGGTCATGTTTGGTCTGTGAGGCCGTCGTGGGGCCACATCAGAAAGCGACGATACAATGCTCTGTTGGTTTCAAACACACAGCAGACTCTGATATCATTGTCTCTCCATCTATTGAAAATCGATCCGGTCAGATACCCCCTGTTGACTTTCAGGCCTTCCACTGTTTGACCGTCACAGTTTGTCAGGAGATACTGAGGAGATTTGATGTTAGAAAGTATCCACTTAAAACGACTGACAACCAAGCGGATTGTGCAAAGATTGATTTTTTTGTAAATTGATTTTTCTTGAGTTCCACTACGTGAGGAAAACAGACTTTGGATTCAGAGTAAATAATCGTTAAGAGTTGACATGTACAACCACACCTTACAGAACATGGCTAGTCTTAATGTCTGACCCCTCGGCTATGACCTCACAGTCAAAGGATAACCGAAGAGACCAAAGTATTCTGATACACATGAAATAGATAGGAAGCAACACAGAAATTATAGTCACTATCAGTGATATTTAAATTATAGTCACTATCAGTGATATTTAAATTATAGTCACTCTCAGTGATATTTAAATTATAGTCACTCTCTGTGATATTTAAATTATAGTCACTATCAGTGATATTTAAATTATAGTCACTCTCAGTGATATTTAAATTATAGTCACTCTCTGTGATATTTAAATTATAGTCACTATCAGTGATATTTAAATTATAGTCACTATCAGTGATATTTAAATTATAGTCACTATCAGTGATATTTAAATTATAGTCACTCTCAGTGATATTTAAATTATAGTCACTCTCTGTGATATTTAAATTATAGTCACTCTCTGTGATATTTAAATTATAGTCACTATCAGTGATATTTAAATTATAGTCACTATCAGTGATATTTAAATTATAATCACTATCAGTGATATTTAAATTATAGTCACTATCAGTGATATTGAAATTATAGTCACTATCAGTGATATTTAAATTATAGTCACTATCAGTGATATTTAAATTATAGTCACTATCAGTGATATTTAAATTATAGTCACTATCAGTGATATTTAAATTATAGTCACTATTAGTGATATTTAAATTATAGTTTCTCTCATGATATTTAAATTATAGTCAGTCTCTGTGATATTTAAATTATAGTCACTATCAGTGATATTTAAATTATAGTCACTATCAGTGATATTTAAATTATAGTCACTATCAGTTATATTGAAATTATAGTGTCACGGATCGCAGTGGTGTAGTGCGGTTGAAGCCAATTGCAGAGCTTGATACTTCCTTCGTACTGGCGTTTAATTTACACAAAACGAAACAACCACGTAACACGAACGGAAAACATATACTGTAATGAAAATAAAATGCGCTTACACAAAGCGACTTAAAACAGACATTCAAATACAGTCAACTCTAAGGACAAACACTCACCATATAAACTAACGTGAACTGGTAACAATGCGAAGCAATGAGTGCACTGCTCGCGACCCTCTTATATCCCATATGATTATAATTACAAACAGCCGTGAGACAAACGTAAACAAGGAAGTGCATCACCGAAATATGTCCGTGTAGCAACGCCACCACACCAATCGTGACAGTATCCCCACTAAAAGGCTAGCTCCCCAGATAGCCGAACGGAAACACAAAAACAAAACAAGGGAGCAACAGGGAGAGAACCCACAGTCAAACCCAAAAAGGGTCAGTCCAGGACCGCAGGTCCAGCCCTGAATAGGCCTCGGTGGCCTGAGAGGCCGCCATCTAGTGCGGCTGAGAAACCGCCATCTTGTGCGGCTGAGAGTGCGTTGTAGCGGCGGCCATCGTGGGCGGCGTGGCGGCGGCCATCGTGAGCGTAGTCGTGGCGGCGGCCATCGTGAGCGTAGTCGTGGCGGCGGCCATCGTGAGCGTAGTCGTGGCGGCGGCCATCGTGAGCGTCGTCGTGGCGGCGGCCATCGTGAGCGTCGTCGTGGCGGCGGCCATCGTGAGCGTCGTCGTGGCGGCGGCCATCGTGAGCGTCGTCGTGGCGGCGGCCATCGTGAGCGCCGTCGTGGCGGCGGCCATCGTGAGCGTCGTCGTGGCGGCGGCCATCGTGAGCGTCGTCGTGGCGGCGGCCATCGTGAGCGTCGCCGTGGCGGCGGCCATCGTGAGTCGTCGTGGCGCGGCCTTCGTGGTCGGCGTGCGGCAGCCATTGTGGGCGGCGATGCGGCAGCCATTGTGGGCGGCGATGCGGCAGCCATTGTGGGCGGCGATGCGGCAGCCATTGTGGGCGGCGATGCGGCAGCCATTGTGGGCGGCGATGCGGCAGCCATTGTGGGCGGCGATGCGGCAGCCATTGTGGGCGGCGATGCGGCAGCCATTGTGGGCGGCGATGCGGCAGCCATTGTGGGCGGCGATGCGGCAGCCATTGTGGGCGGCGATGCGGCAGCCATTGTGGGCGGCGATGCGGCAGCCATTGTGGGCGGCGATGCGGCAGCCATTGTGGGCGGCGATGCGGCAGCCAGTGTGGGCGGCGATGCGGCAGCCATGGTGGGCGGCGATGCGGCAGCCATTGTGGACACTGGCGTGACGGTGGCAGCCATCTTGGGCGCTGGCGGAACGACGGCAGGAGCCATCGTGGACGCTGGCGTGACGGCGGCATCCATCTTGGGCGCTGGCGGGACGACGGTAGCCATCTTGGACGCTGGCGTGACGGCGGGAGCCATCGTGGGCGCTGGCGTGACGGCAGGAGCCATCGTGGGCGCTGGCGTGACGGCAACAGCCATCTTGAGCGCCGGCGGGGCGATAGCCATCTTGGCGCGCGGGACGACGGTAGCCATCTTGAGCGCCGGCGGGACGACGGCAGCCATCTTGAGCGCTGGCGTGACAGCAACAGCCATCTTGAGCGCTGGCGTGACGGCGGCAGCCATCTTGGGCGCTGGCGGGACGACGGTAGCCATCTTGGACGCTGGCGTGACGGCGGGAGCCATCGTGGGCGCTGGCGTGACGGCAACAGCCATCTTGAGCGCCGGCGGGACGACGGCAGCCATCTTGAGCGCTGGCGTGCCGGCAACAGCCATCTTGAGCGCTGGCGGGACGGCGGGAGCCATCGTGGACGCTGGCGAGACGGCGGCAGCCATCTTGGGCGCTGGCGGGACGACGGTAGCCATCTTGGGCGCTGGCGTGACGGCGGGAACCATCGTGGGCGCTGGCGTGACGGCAACAGCCATCTTGAGCGCCGGCGGGACGACGGCAGCCATCTCAGGCGCTGGCTCCTGTAAATCCAGCCATGTCCTCCACCACGTCCTAATAATGGCCGTGGGCTGGTCATCCAACCCCTCCGGGGGTTTCTCTGTCCCTGAAGTCGGCGGCAGAAAAGGGTCTTCCCACGGCGGGGGTAGTGGCTGTAGCTCCAGGGGTTTTCCTCCCCCTGTCTGCAGCCCCGGAGCAGTGGGTGGCCGTTCCTGCAGCACCAGGACCGTGGGTGTACTCTCCGCGGTCCTCCCGGAACACCTCCTTAGCTCCCCCCCAAAAACCTTCTTGGGACGCCTTCGGGTGCCCTCTTGCTTTCCTCCGGGAAGGACCGCGGACCCGATGTAACCAGCCCTGATAGCTGCATAGGTGGCTCATACCCGAAGTAAGCACGGAGGCGCCTATACTCCTCTTCGGGCGTCTCCGGCTTACCCCAGTCCCACTGCTCCGTGGGTTGACGGTGAGCTTCATACCTCGGAGCGCTATAGCTTGCCCCTCCGAGGAATCCACTCACCGTCCGGCTCTGCGGGCTTCTTTGTTGGCTTCGCATTCTGTCACGGATCGCAGTGGTGTAGTGCGGTTGAAGCCAATTGCAGAGCTTGATACTTCCTTCGTACTGGCGTTTAATTTACACAAAACGAAACAACCACGTAACACGAACGGAAAACATATACTGTAATGAAAATAAAATGCGCTTACACAAAGCGACTTAAAACAGACATTCAAATACAGTCAACTCTAAGGACAAACACTCACCATATAAACTAACGTGAACTGGTAACAATGCGAAGCAATGAGTGCACTGCTCGCGACCCTCTTATATCCCATATGATTATAATTACAAACAGCCGTGAGACAAACGTAAACAAGGAAGTGCATCACCGAAATATGTCCGTGTAGCAACGCCACCACACCAATCGTGACATATAGTCACTATCAGTTATATTGAAATTATAGTCACTATCAGTGATATTTAAATTATAGTCAGTCTCTGTGATATTTAAATTATAGTCACTATCAGTGATATTTAAGACTGACAGACTGACTGACAAACAGACAGACAGGCAGACAGACAGACAGGCAGACAGACAGGCAGACAGACAGGCAGACAGACAGGCACACAGGCCGACAGGGGACCAGCCTGACCCAACAGCAGTAGAGACAGTGTCCATGTGAACCCTCCCCAGTCCTCCCTCTCATGAGTTTCGTTCTCCAACCCCCAGTACCCAGGACAATCCCACTTTAAAGCAACGATGGCAAAAGGAAACAGGATGTTGTCAGAGCCTTGTGTGTGTTTGGATTGGACGTGAAAAAAGGGAAACCAAGGCAATGATTAGTACTTGTGTTCAGGTTGGTGGGCCGAATGCCAATTTGTGGTCCAAATTGTCATAAAAACATGTGTATGTTGTGTACGTATTTGTAAGAGTGTGTTTTCACCTGAGAACCCAAACAGACTGATTGCTCAACGTTCTCAAAACATTTGTGGGCCAACACAAACCCACAGGGAGTTTGAATCTGTGGTTCCGGAAGGGCTGCTGTTGTATTTGGAACGTGCGTGGAACACGCAGCCATGGGAATATGAACGCACGGTGAGTGGAATCTGGTGAGGGACAATAGAAAGCCAAGGAGTGGGAGGCGACCGGCGATAAATTAACTCCATCTGACCGCTGCTAAATATGAAGTCAGCGTTAACATCTCAGATGACAGTGGACGTCTGGGCCATCATAAGGCAGGTGACAAAGTGGTCTACTTGCTGCACACACTGGCTAGTCTGTAGAGGGGAGACACACTCCTGTATCACTAACCCTAACACACTCCTGTATCACTAACCCTAACACACTCCTGTATCACTAACACACTCCTGTATCACTAACCCTAACACACTCCTGTATCACTAACCCTAACACACTCCTGTATCACTAACACACTCCTGTATCACTAACCCTAACACACTCCTGTATCACTAACACACTCCTGTATCACTAACCCTAACACACTCCTGTATCACTAACCCTAACACACTCCTGTATCACTAACCCTAACACACTCCTGTATCACTAACACACTCCTGTATCACTAACCCTAACACACTCCTGTATCACTAACCCTAACACACTCCTGTATCACTAACACACTCCTGTATCACTAACCCTAACACACTCCTGTATCACTAACACACTCCTGTATCACTAACCCTAACACACTCCTGTATCACTAACACACTCCTGTATCACTAACACACTCCTGTATCACTAAAGGCCTCATTATGCTTCTGCGTCAACTCCACGGCGTAGCTACGCCGTCACTCCTACGGCGTCGTGGCCGTTTTATGGTTCTGCGTCGGGTTGCGTTGCATTTCACCGCCAGATGTATAATCTGACCAATCACAGCCCTTGTGGTCTGCGTCGCCTCGACGCATAGTTACAATTTTTTGGAGGTGCACGTCGAGCTACGGCGTAGGAGTCGGAGAGGGGTTCGCGTCGACGGAGAGGGGTCGGAGAGGGTACGCCGTCGATTCGACGCAGAAGCATAAAACAGGCTTAACCCTAACCCTTACTCTAACCCATTTATCTCTCCATGCCTCCCTGGTGAGACGTCCTACCTGACAAAGACCCAGGAATGCACCCTCCACCCCCCCTCCCTCTCTCTGCTTTCTTATTAACCCACCCGGGAATGCTACTCCTCCAGGAACGTGGAGGAGACGGAGGAGAACAAGGGAAGAAAAGGGAGGATACTCCTGCCTGTCGGTGCTCCGCGGCGTGGAGTACGATCCAGTTGTCTCCGTGCGAGAAAGAGGAGAGGAGAAGGGAGAGAAGAGGAAGAGGAGGAAAACGAGACGTTTACGGCACAGGGCTCACATCCCTAATTTCAGGAATGAGAGGAATGTGATGGGTGTGGCCCTCCTGGGACCTCATATAAACTCTGTTAAAGCAACTATAGGGCCCTCCTGGGACTGATCAACACACACACAGTGAGGACAACAAACAAACAGGCGTTCTCTAGTGATACACAGTTCTGGTGGTGGAGCCAAAATTATATTTATTATTTATTGAATTAGCTGACACGATAATATTTGTGTGGTCCCTCAGTCCTTTAGACAGCCCGAACTTTAATTTATGCAACAATAGATGCATCAAACAGAGATTATTATTATAATCTCGAGCAGGCTTAACAAGGTGGTGGACT